>CM067353.1:46416354-46553168 GCA_034190875.2 Urechis unicinctus
AACTAGTTTACGTGCTTAACAAAGATTCCTTGTATTAGCACACCACCAAATTGTAATGAATGACTGAACAAACTAACAGTCTGGATGACGCTTTGGGAGAAGTCAAATTGTTTAATGATTCGAGCAATAAAAAAATTATATTTTCTGCGTATGCTTTGCCATATATGTAGTGTGCATACCCATAGTCGATCAGTAATTGGAAATGCAGTCCCCTGACAGACAACAACCTTCCATCGATACACCATTAACAAGCGTATAATGTGCTTTTGTCCGCCGTGAGCACATTATAGGTGTTAAGGATGTTATGCGTGTAGGAGAAATGAACACATTAAATTCTCTGTTACTCCTGCTTAGCTGTTTGCGTAATCCTACGCGCCTCTTAACTAAATATGGGGTTTGAGATCAGTAAGGTTACATAATCGTTAAACATAAAGAGCTAAATACATGCCTCCGTTTATAGTCGGCGTTAGCGGTCAGAGACAATCTATTTGATGAAAAGGGTTTTTATGTATGCATAACACCAGGTTTTCCGGTTCTCGCACATGACATTGAGAACCTTTTGTAAAAACATTATGATACGCTTAACACTTGCTTTATGCTTTAGAACGTCATTTAGAATGACGAAATTCAACGCTTAATTAATTTGCCAATCATTGGCTTCATTTAAGCTGCGCAGGTCCATTGTATTTGTTATGACTAATTAGGTTTAAACCAGTTGCTGTGGCTGAATGACACACACCTCGTACATGAAAAGCGAGTTACCGATATTGTCGTAATCGTGATAAAAAACGCGTATATTGCTGTTGATTAGATCTATGCATTGTAACATTGAAATGGAGCATTTTCATATTATTTGTTTCAACTTTGATTGCTCTAAAATATTGCCATTCTTGCACGAAAGATTTGACCCACAGTATCATGGCGTTAAAGTGGTCAGGACTCAAAGAGATAACTATTTACATGCCCATTTTGAATTACTATTAAAAATGATAATCTTTTGTTAATCATCGAAAAGCACTGCAAATTCTGGACTATCCTGATTTAAGTTTGTTCAAGAAGAACTCATGATGCGTCGTCCGGCAGCAATATAAACACACTCTCGATCCAAATACCCAATCAGCATTTGTTGTCAACGTTACTAATAATCCAATGTACTTGAGTACTTATTGACAGACGCGCAATACGTTTCGACTTAGCTACCACATTTGTCGAGGAAAATCAATACTTATGTAAAATGCAAATCCTCAGAAGCAGTTTTCAGAGACCAGTGGCTGATACATCTACATACAAAAGGGGAAGAAATTGATTAGTCTGGAGTTGCTTGGTTTTTTCCGCCGCCATTGACACATGGTGGCCAGTTCGTGATGGGATATCTTTATTGTGGCTTACTAGAGCATGTTTCAGTATCAGAATATTATATCTTCTAGCTATGATAGTCAATGTGCGGACACTTCCCCTGCTGTCAATAAGTGCAACCAGAAATCTGCAATTGCACACTGCAGTAGCAATATAAGCCAGCATGGGCTGTCACGTGGAATGGTCGGACAGATGTATGCAGCACTAATATAAACACGAATATCTATGGTAGCATTACTTGGGCCAATCGATTCCTTTCGTTGAGGATTAAGACTTCTTGACTTGTATAGCATGCGTACTATTAACATTGCGTCAAATGTAATATCCTACAGTATGTACGGATGCAAATAGTTCGAAAACAGAACCTTACCATCACTACCGATAACTCAGGATTGTGAAGAGTGGTCATATTCTGCTGTGTCCGGTACAACGTTTTATTTGCAGTTTGTTACAAAACATATTTGTAGCGAACGATAGCAAATATTGACATGCGCATTTACGTTGTTTGTGCAGCTAGCCTTGTTTGAGAGTGAAACTTAATCAACGGATTATTCAGCGTGGTAGCGGACGAGCATGAAGAATGATAGGATGTATGTAATTAGGCATTGCCAAAACGCACATCAGCAATATACGGTAACGGCAACCCTTAATATAAGCATACAGAGATCTACCTCACATGCAAGATTGTCACGTGTCGTGATATGATTGCGAACCCTAAGGGCGCCAACTAACACATGATTCATTTTAGCAGCTTTGATTCACGCAAGTCTTAATTCGTACCGTTCCCATTGTATATCGGCCTCTTCGAGGAATGCGGACATTAATGGGGTTCTATTGCACAATACAGATGCCTATAGCTATCTCGCTGTACGAACGGGACCAACTCGATCCATAACTTGAATTGATGAAGATAAAATGTGTAGACAAACTGATGGATCATTGTGCAAGTACAAAGATGTTGGTAGCGTTCCATATGTATTTGAATTATTGTATACATATTATAGAGTGTCTTTGATAAATCTCTTGCACTCGTTTAGTATCTAACCTCTGTGCTGTGACGGTTCTCGTAAAACGGCTATCAATATGCGATCGCGGAAGCTTTAGTACTGTGTGATCTTACTGCATAGATGCAGCAATTTCATACTATTGGTCTACTCCTCACATTTAATTGCATATATGTTAGTCGTACTTAGCAGTCGTTATTATCACTCAATAAATACCTCAAAATTGACCTACTTTCACCCGCAATATACTTAAGGTATTATTCTGCTGTCGGATCGAACTGACTTGCGACGAGCAAAACAACGCTTCATATTGGAACGAAACAACATAAAAGCGACTAAAAAAGTATAACCGCAGTTCAAAGGCCGCTAACTTGTTCAGAAAGTCATATATTTTCTCTCTTGTAGTGCATTGAGCTATTCATTGAAGTCATCGAACTGTTTGCTCCAACGAATTTGACAACTACAAAACCTTCGCAACTACAATAGCCACTCGTTCGCAGGGAGGAACACGTCCCAAACACAAGATATGTTTTATCCATCCCCATGTATAATGTCTAATTGTTATATAATACAACGACGTCACCCTATATGCGTTGGTATTTGCTTGAGCCAAACAAATCTAAGCATAACCTCTTGAACGAGAATGATCCAATCTGGTGGAAGTTTGCTGATTGTCTTTTGGAACGCAATAATTGGTAACGATTCAATTCGAGAAAGTGTACCTCAATATTTCATCAGCAATGATTCGGTCTCTTCGTGCTTCTCTGAATCATTTTCTGTGCAGATGAAATTACCAATAGATATTTATGTCGCACTAAAAGAATTCAGGAATTGATCTCGCTGTTGTGTAATTCCCTTCGCCCGCTATTGGGCGACGATGTGGATATCGCTTTAGTCAACTAGTCATTTGACACAACGAGTAAATTAACTGAGTACCGTAGGCGAATATTAATCCACCATTGCACTGAGGTGAGTTAATCATGATGGCGAATAATATTCCATATGGGCATGCCGTGTAGCAGATGTTCGCTGCTGGCCGTAAATGTTTATTTTCGTAAAATGGGCTCATTAAATTTCTCATCAGCTGAAAGCCTCTGGTGAACCCTGTACATCATCCATGCACTACACTGCTGATTGTATCGTGGTTTCACTGAGGTCAACAACCTGCAAACATCGTATCTGGGACGATTCGGTGGGGTTGTGAACGATATAACGAATGGTTGCAATATAATGCTACACGCTAAAGTGTGTCATACCCAGTTAACAGAACGGACTCTTGGCATAACCTGTGAAGTAACGATTCACTCAAAGTCAGTCCATTACATAGGTACTGATCAGGATATTATTTCAATGCGTCATCGTTATCGCCACATTTGTAGGAACCGGAAATAAGGGTATCAGCATAACCTACGATACATTTGTTCAGCTATTCCATAATAGTGAAAATTGCAACGAAGTTGTTAGAAGCGGGAGACAACTAAGATAGCACGTGAAACATTATCTAGGCTTCATTCACATAGTGTCATTGTAGCTCAATTCATAAACAAAGCATAGACTTGCCAAACCGCGAGATACTATGAATCCAAAATACACGAGTCTGATTATTCTTCGTGAATCACATGCAATATTGACCATAGCCAAAACATATGGACTATGAATACAATAGTAAATGCTTTTGAAATAAGTTTCCCGTGGTTTGACTTCGAAACGCATGGTTTTGACATTTTTTCCGCATCCAATAACCTGTTGAGCCAACCCACCCAATCTTCTCTAATACAATGTTCACTGGCGACAAGCTCTTTCGTGGCATTACCCTGTGCCACTGCTGGCGTTGATTTTACTTCGCTCAACTTTTATAGCGCCTTAGGTAAATGTATATTGAGTCAGCCATCTTTCTTTGCAGCAATATTATGAGACTTTGGCGCGATAATATTCACTCCTCAAATGAACAATGAGGACAACATTAGTGTTTTAACTGCACAGTGGTAAGTCTCATGTAATTAATTGGATGGCTCATCATCGCATACTGGAATTTGTGTTGTACCGCTCTTCTATAATTCTTTTGGAGAAAATAACCAACTAACATCAGTATAAAGGTAATCCACCTCTCTAATAATATACCTTAATATTCAACTCGTTAAGTTGTGCGCTTTTAATTCCAGTTCTACGAGCAGCACTTCAATTTCAAGCAGTATCATAATTATTCGGCTCAAACACTTGAGCATCGATTTGAGCATTAGGCCTTGCCAAGCTTATCGTGTGTCTGTAGAGCGCTTCAATATGTACTTTTATATTTCTTATTATGCCTATTATCTCTATCATTCGGTATTATTGAGCTTAATTGGGCACTTATCTGACGTATTAGCGTAATGTTGCTAATCAACAAATGCACTAGAAGCTAGTTTGAATGGTATACAGGCATCAAATGCATGGTGCATATACCGGATCATAAAATCCTCAGCAGTGTGTGCAAAATGACGCTCCGAATATGGGGTTAGATTGCTAATCAAATCCGCCATGGTGCGTTATTATAGCAACCATGATCATAAACAAAATCCTCAGCAGCGCATGCAAATGTTAGATGCTCCGAATAATGGGGTTAATTGATACTGTAATTATCCGCAGGAATTTTCAGTGTAAAGCGTTATTCCTAGCAACTATTTCATGATCATAAACAAAATCCTCAGCAGTGCATGCAAATGTTAGATGCTCCGAATAATGGGGTTAATTGATACTGTAATTATCCGCAGGAATTTTCAGTGTAAAGCGTTATTCCTAGCAACTATTTGCTGAATTATGTAGACGTGCATGTCTTGTTAATCCCTGTTAATCACTATAAAATTTACAAACTGGTTCTTTTATCGAACCAATTTTGCTGATGTTGGAAGATAGCAACCACGAACTTATCCAATCGGATGTTCAAGAACGATGTGTACATGGCTGGGATTAAGGATCTGGATCGGAGCGGAAGCACAATGTTTCCCAAAAATCCACCTGATTATTTCACGTGAGAAAGACAAATACGCTAAGAGCAAATTTTGAGTGTGATTATCGCTAACGAAGATTGACTTTGATACTGCTTACTTGAAATAAGACACTCACTACTCTAGAATATAAATACACCGTTGAATATACTCAGACTCACTATGACTAATTCCACGAGCTGCAGCATTTTTTGTTTTGCTGCGAGCTTGTCTCATATATCAGGGCGATACTGCCCATACGAACTACTGAAAGAGAAGCCTAAATGATTTATGGTCTCTTTTGCGGACGCCATATAGATTCTCGAATTGATACCGTCATGTACCAGTGCAATTCTGTCAAAAGGGAATTCATGGTTTCATTGATGTATATTAGCGGTAAGAGTCATAGAGACCGGAGGCTACTACCCAACGAAATCAGCCATACAAATGCTAACAGATTAATATACAGAAGTGAAGATCGAAAATGCTGTATTTACCTTTGCCTCTTTTTGATAATGGATAGGATGCGATGTAACATGTTGCTAAACGTAACGTTTGCAAAATGTGCTAGCAATCAATGTAGGACAAATATTCCAAATGCTAAGTAGCCCACTACATCATTACGACATGAAGATATTGTAATTAGCCGCCGTTAGCCATTAAGTGAGCAAATTATGGCCGAACGGTTTTAATGGCGTTGCAACCCATCTTGGTAAGTATTTGCACAATATGTGTAAAAAAAAGTCACCTGGCGGTAATACACGTCACAAACGTATCGCATGAAAGACCTAGTATAGTCCTGCGTGGCATATGGAACAGTACCGGCAGCTATACAGACATTCGGGCAATCGTTTCGATGGAAGTCTTAATGCAGAAACCAAACCCATCTTCGAAAAAAGCTCAATAAAAACAGTAATGTGATACCCCAATATAATGTTATAATGGCATTAGTTTGTTTAGTTCGATATTTTGCAGTTAGGAATCATATTTCCGCTATAATAATATCGTACGGTCTTGGGAGTTGTTGGATAGATATTACAGTGCTCCTGGCATATATATGTATCCATTAGGTGTAAGATATTGGGTGCATAGAGGAATGATTGAGTTGCTGTAACGTTATGCGTCCCGAATGAACGAAAGCATGAGTGTTTTCATTCAGTGGTTATTTATGAGAGTTATCGCAATACTAGCATATTGAAGATGACATAAATAGTTTATTACGATTGTAATAGAAGGAAATACAGAGCTTTAGGAATCTACCATACACAGCTGATGCATGTCAATAGTGTATGTCAATAATGATGCCCATGTTTGCGGATATCGTTAAAAAGCCTGAGATAGGCGTAATATACTTGCACGATGCAATTAACGTAAGTAATCAGAAATTCTGATATGCCGAATATTATCATATTGGTCATAGTGTATCGCTAGACATCAGCATAATAGTTATATACCTTTGCGTAGAACAAGCGGATTCATACTGACTATCCAGCTCCGGATGGCTAGAGACACTCAGATGTTTTAAATGAGTTAAGGTATTCCATTTATTTATAATGTAAAAATACAGGTTTGGCTAAGGTATTTGACTGTTGCCTTGTACTGTACTGCCAGTCGTTTACAACGTTTGATGCTAACCCTCGTGAATAACCCTTCACGGCACAGACTAAAACCAATTTGCAATAGTCTACCTGCAATCGGTGTAACATAATACAGTTTTCAGAACCAAGATCATACACATTACATAGCTCAACACATCGTATTTTACATACATTATATAACCAAGGAAAATACGCCACCGTTTACACATTCGATCCATTAATATATTCTGACAAACATTGAGAACGCAATGAGCGCAATGATTGGTTCTATGTTTGGTGATAATAATGTCCGATGATATACATCGCACAATTAACATAAAGACTTAATAAAGATACCATAGACAAGCTAGTTCAAGAAGTTCGTAGCATGAATGCATTCCATTTATATCAATACCCACAAATGCACAATTCATCTTGAAAGCCCTTAATGTTCCAGAATACAATGCATGGATTACGAGCAAGTGTTAACTACATAAACCGCTCAAAGAGTGCCCTAGTGATGTAAATCGCTTGTATAAAGTTCACTTACGCATCACCCAAATTCACTGCTACATGTTTGTTGTGTTTGAGCTAATACATCACACTACTGCAAATATCTGCTGAAAGAATATGCCCTTTATAATTATAATAACATTATCATTGACAATCCATTCATACTGTTAGTCTAATTGCGGCGACCAAAGCTAACAACAGCGATTTTAGCAATAATCAATACTGAGTGTACCGGTAGTTAATGCTTGGATTAATTGACTCTCTTATGGATCATCAGAATTGTGTCATTGCGTAGACGCCGCCATTCGTTTACACAACTTTGGCATTATATCCTAGAAGCATATTCTTCATACGGACGTAGACTGGCGCTGGTACGCTTTACTGAGAACTGAGTTGTTCGTACATACTAAGCTTACAGAAATGATTTGCTACTTGCACCTAATAAATAGCCTCATCTTAATTGTGAGTAATACGACAGTTTGTGACAGCATGTCAATAACGACGCCACTATGAGGAAAAGCAATTTACACATGCTCCAAGAGTGATATATGCGTGAATATGCGGCGACATATTTTACTTGCGTAAGCGCTACTGAATTAGATCTTGATGGAACTGACAGTTCAACATTTCATGCATTTGTCGACTTGCTCTATTCGTCACCTATTTGGGAATACGAAAAATGCGAAAAATTATCGCTGCAGTCTCATGCAAGTAACACTGAACAAGTTATACCATGTGTGCCAACATGACTGCAAGAGCATGCCTGATACAGCATGCAAGACATATTGGCTTGGCAGTTACCTGTGACATGATATGATCAAATGTGTGCCTCTTACTCTTTTTCAGGCTGTCAGGGCTAATTACAATATAGTAATAAGTGCATTCCGATAGAAACATATTAGCGGATCATGAGTAATGCGAAGCCGGAAATTGAACGCAATCAACAAAGCAATTTTTCACAAGTCACTATGAAAGGCTTCAGTGATTTATTATCAGGCAGTGTAATACACAACCAGGGCCCCCACACCATATGATTTCAGGTCAAACGTGCTTTCTGTGCTCTAGTTTTTGCCCCTTGAAGTATAATGCCACAAATATTCACATTGCTGTCTCCTTTTGCTCCAATTTGGTACATTGAAGGAGAGCTGTTAAAGGTCACATCTCAGGGCGTATTGAACATTTCAAATAATACGCTGTGGCGCTATTGCGTCATTATGTGGAACACAATCTATCGTTAATTAGCAATCACAGCAACATTGATAGCAAGGCGAACGCCTCTGTAAAACATAATCTAAATCTAAATACAGGGCATCAAAACAAGTGGAATTTATTATGCACAAAGCACGGTAAGCCTTTCCTTTTTGCTGCCAGCTCGGCCAGTTGATCAATACTCACAAGGATGAAATATGTCTAATTGTAGCCTTATGTATGAGGTAGTGTCTAAACATTGTCCTCTAAATGTTTTTCGACGTTTATGAGACGTTTTGCACATATGAAAAATAGTTATGCAAACGCTGGTTACTATCATGGTATGAGAATGACTTAACAGCCGTTTTCTCTAATTGACGGTAATGAATGAATATTAACCCACATTCTTTATTTAATCCTGTGTTGAACCAATTATCAGGTCGCAAAAATAGCCTATACGCTCTCTTAGTGATTTTGGCGATGAAGATTTTCGCTTTGAAAACTTCAATGCATGATCAATTTGTGCTTATGCTTCATCAAAGACACATTCACCATCATTATAATAATTATCAGACGGAATACTTCCATTATTGTATGATGTTGCTATGCATTCAGTTTAATACTTATTTGTTATTGCTGAAAAACATACAAATTGTTGCCACTCAAAATATTGTCAACTTTCCTGCAAAACAGAGGCATTGACGTATAACTGATTGCACGAAACATTTGTGGGAACCTAAATGGATACATGCTGTGTTTATTTGATTTCTCTCAGGCATGAATTATCGTCCTTTGTGTGCTATGGTAATATACTCTTGCAACTGAAGCGATAAACGGCGATTCCAACTAGAGAAAGCGCATTAGAAGATATGACCCTCGTGAGCTATCTTAGGTTATCATGGTGTCGTAAAGATGTCACCGATTCGACCTCGGTGAATCACCTGCTTAACATCCGTCAATAATTTAGTGCTAACCAGTGAGTTGAATACATTCAGTAATATATGCTGCTACGCCGAAGATAAGAAAATCCGGGCCGTACAATCCTTGTGATTAAGGACTTGGTCAGAAATATTTTGTGTCTAACACAACCGCTCTTGCTAAATAGTTAAAAGGACTACACCCCCCACAGCGACATCACATGTAGAAAGTCGGCTTGCTGCGCCGCATGATTTGTCTTAAAAATGACTTGCACGCATTAGGAAATCGTGAAATTGTGTTGGACCGATGCAGTGGGCTTGGAGTATATAGCCAGCGCATGGATTATGAAATATACTTTGTAGAAAAGTTTATATAGATTCACCACAAATATCCATTATGTAATTGGATAAATATATCGTAAGAGTATCCATGTAGATAAAATGTCGATTCAGATAAGGGGTCCCCCGTGTCCACGGATAAGTTATCTTGAATGTTCCACTTTGATTGCCCTCAGATAATCTATGGGAGATTTACACTCACGAAACGTTTTCCAAACTAATACCGTGATTAGTTAAAGTTTTACTCAGGAGTGGGATCATAGACAGGTACATAGTCGTGAGATGAGTCCAATAGAAAATGCATAACATTGTTCGGAGCATTTGCCAAGTGTTCCATTACATGTCATTTACAAGAAGGAAACAAGGCAGCTTATTAGCTCATGAACTCAAAACATAGATCTCTTAAGAAAATAAAACTGCAATCAGCGCTATACATTCACAATTTCACTATTGTCAATGGCTACGAGCATGAATCATTCATCTACATAAAAGTATTCCGCAGTCGGTTGTTAAAGCGCTATGACAGAGCAGTAGCCACTTGTCGCCCTCGCAAGTACCCGATAAGTGCCGACATTTAAGCTAGACAAGGCTACAAGAAGAGTGTAGGTTTTATCGGATTTGCGGTGATGAAACAAACGACGTGATACTCTGACAAATAAAGCACCTATCAGGTTGTAGTAGGATTAATATTTATTCAGGACCCGTATACGCTCCTGTAAAAAAACAAGAGACATATGATTTATGCAGTGATTTCGACCAGATGTAACTATGATAAATATAAAAGAAAGAATACACGGTTGTGCATTTGGGCATTGCCAAGAGCAAAACATCTGACTGAACCATCGCTTGGGTGCTGGTGTGTGTAACCAATTACAACGTTTTCCTGTGAAAATGAGCACCCATAAGTCATTCATATAATGCCATCCTAAAGTATATATTTTTACTTTCCACGCAACCTTGGTTCAGCCTAGTAATTATCGCTAAAAATTAAGAGTACAAATACTTACGAGGACTAGAAGGTAAGCCGATTGTGCGTTTTCCGGCAGTTTGGGTGCACACATCTATATAAGCGAAATTCGTAGAACATCTGGGATAATGAATAGGAACGCTCCATATGCAGAAAGAAAACTATAATCACCCAGTTCACTACGATTCCTTAAATACTGCCTTTTTGTGAATTAGTGTTAGCGGTGGTAGTTAGGTGCGTACTAATCAAACATTTATACAGCTCGATACACCTAACTGAAAAATGACCATCCACTGGGAATGTTAAATAATATTAACTAATGAGCCATAAAGTAATTGGTCTGCGAAGTATCCAGCACGTAAGTTTTTATGCGATAATGATGATGGATATCAAGATTTCTAGCATGCTATTCCACAAGTTTTCATCTGAAAACGACTGCTGCATGATAACTATGGTGACATGCAAAATGCCTGAGCTCATCCGTCACGAAGCTCATTACAACCTTTGTTGCAGGACGGATTTAATCAAAATTGTATAGAACTTGCAAATAAAACACATTTAAAGCTTTACTGCTTCAGTCATTAGAGCGTTTAGACTAACGAGCGTTTAGACTTATGCAGAAATGTAAAGTCGGATGCAAATAACTAGAAATCAGATTTCTTATTAGGTACTAAGCCATATGAGGAAAAACTCTTTTTGTTAATGGCAGTAATTGTTCAGGAGACAGAAGTCAAATTGTCTTCAGAGTTAAATAATATTCCGCATTTGCCACAAAAAAACAAAACAAATCACTTGGCAGGTTAAGGCCACAGTAAACTGCGTTATTTTGTCAATTTCTGCCAACATGTGTAGGTTTGCAAGGGTACATGTATAATGCATCCAGTAGAGGTACTGCTTTAGGTTATGCGGCCTCTCGTTCCATATACTGTGTTACTCTGAACTGTTATTTGCTTCATTATACACTACTTTACATAAGAACGTGCATATTTTGACGCCTAAGCGTGGAGGTGAGTCCTCAGTTGTCACTATGTAATACTGAAAGTGGTTCCTTATAACAAATCTGCGGAAAACGTTGAAATCAGCTATCAATAAACCCATATACAAATTATTTTTTTGCTTTAGTTGTTTGAATCAGTCGATCGGTGTTTCTCACGCCGTAACGTGCAAATATGTATTTTAATCTTACGTTCCCCGTCGCTATAATATCTCATATTTGCTTACATCTGGCTTTGCTGCGAGCGAAGAGCCGGAAAAGAGGCAGCATAACTCGGTTAGGACAATTAAAGGAAAATGACCATGTTTAAGGAATCCAGTCGCGGTCGTAAACATTTGCTAACGTTTGCTTCCATCCAATGGGTTATTGCGGATTTTAAAACATCTTTACTACGCGGTTTTGTGCTGCTTACTATAACAAATAATATATAAGAAATGATCGAGCCAGTATGTCTGGTAAACGAAAATCATATTCGTTATGGGTATGTAGGGCGTAATAATTCGAACCTAAGAACATTGCTTACATTTTGGTGCCCACGTCTGCCACAGAAACCTTACTGCAGCGCTGACAATTGTATTGTATAGGTGATTGTGGGTAGAGATATCTCGGATGAACAGTGATGATTACGTACAGTACAAAACAAAGGCTACTGCGAGACATGATGACCTAAGTACAAAAGTATAGTTAGAGAAGCCAGCGATCAGTCTATGAATTATGTGAGGCAATCAAGATTGTATGCGGGAGTAGTTCGAGCTGCTTTTCTTACCGTTCATGTCAGTATTGGGGGGTGACAAAATTAAGCATCAGTATTTCCATTGAACAACTTTCAATATATTTGGAACACCGTTTCTGTGTATGCTTTCTATTGATTAATTTGCGCAAGGAAAATTACAGGTAGGCGTTAATTGCGTGCGTCATTTGATACTCGTTTTAAAGTATGACAGTGATTTCAGCATCATAATACAGACTTTTATGGCATCCAGTACCGTTTCCCAATCTAGCAAAAATTCGTTAAGACTGACAGCTCACCTTCCCCTTAAGCCAATATTTAGCACAATAAAGTATTTTCAGGCGTGCAGCCTTACAGCTGAGTCTTAATTGTGCGCAGACAAGCGCCTTCATGGTAGTGCATTAAAAAGTGTGACAGCACTGCAATAAGCAGGAACAACGGGGGAATGCGCGGCGCATTAATTTGTGCAAAATATATTATATTAACCTGCATTAACTGCGCATGTCGTCACACCGTAAGTCGTCAGTTACTTTGACATTTGACAAACAGCAGCTGTACTTATCTTTACGCTGAATGTAAAGAATATTCCACATCAAAGAAAGCGACGCGCTGACCTTTAATTACACTCTAATTTGATTCATTTCATACGCAGAGATGGTTGCATAAAATCCCTCATCGGGCCTTTTATAGCATTGCGCGATAGGCAACCAATCTTTAGTGCTAACTGATCGTTATCATAAATATAATAATAGGAGCAATATGTAGGTTCTAAAGATTGTAATAGACTCCGTTCACTCGTGATTGAAGGCGATGTTTGCTGACTGTACGTCATCAAGTAATTGTAGTTCATTTCTCCATTTCAGTAAAATTTATACATAAAAAAACATAAACAATAATTATTAAGCAACGCATATTCTTCAGATATATAGCCGACCGATAGGTACAAACGTGCTGGTCCTTTGACTGCTTGAATAAGCAATTTCGTGTACAGCAGGACGTGCTTGGACATATGCTATTTGCTTTTTCATCGGTCGACACAAGCGACATTGCCCTTTATTAAGGACGTATCTAGGATAATATATCATAAAAACAGAAACTTACAAAGTATCATCTCGATCATTAACATGTGCAGTGACCAAATATGGATCCCCAATCATATCCTCTCGTGCGGGCGGGATCGTCTAACAAAAAACAATTGCATCTATAATGATTTAATGTCTTGGAAAATGAATGGATAGTTTATTTGGCCGTTCTGATTACAATAGGCAATGCCACAAGTAAGTGCAAAATACATACTGCAATAGTAATATTTCAGGCGGTGTTACGCAATACAACACATTACTTAAAGTGGCATCAGATTGGGATTGTATCGACT
This sequence comes from Urechis unicinctus, assembly GCA_034190875.2. Taxonomy (NCBI): domain Eukaryota; kingdom Metazoa; phylum Annelida; class Polychaeta; order Xenopneusta; family Urechidae; genus Urechis; species Urechis unicinctus. The sequence goes on from CM067353.1 coordinate 46,430,278, forward strand.
GTTGCTATGAATTTAGGCCACGCATTAAAAGTCAGCAATATTACGTATGTAGAAGTATAACGCTTCGGACAGTACGAACACCAATGAAGTAGCTAGTTCCATATAATATGGCACTGGTTAACGTTGAACTAGACCGTTTGCTAGATTGCATTGTTTACATATAACGATTGCTGACGAGGTAATGAGCACTTGGAAAATAGGGTATAGCGTTATTCATGGACCAGGTATATACTGGTTTAAATCCCCTGCTTCAGCTCTAAATCAGATTGACGTAAGTCGTCGTAGGTGGTTGGCTTAGGTCGTCATAGCAGCCCCTAAGGAGGGAAGGGGAATTTATAATAGCTCTTTCTTATCATAGCTTTCAACGCACTGTATGTGTTTTAATTTAAATCACTGTATATCGTTGACATCTACTTCTAGTTACCAGAGTATACTGAGATAGCTCTGACATATTGCGACAAGGTAAAATAAGCTCTCAATACTTCAACTTATGATGATTGGACTTATTATCTAACCAAAGAACTCCCCATGCAAGCAAGTCGCTTCTTTGTGTTCGTTCAACCAATACCGTACATCTAGCTAACGATTAAATACTGCATAGGGGTGCAGAACAAATGCATACAATGGTGAAACTGTTCATCAAGTCTATATGATTAACCAAAATAACTAATCTGGTGATCACTTTATGTTGAAAGACGGGTTGCATTGAAGTCAAAAGCCTGCGGATAATTGTACAAGCTATTAGCCCCATTTGTCGGAATATCCAATACCTGTATGCACTGCTTAGAATTTGTTTATAAATCAGATATACAAACCCTCCATCTAGTTCCTACATACTGTTCAGACAAAATTCCAGTGCATTTGTTGATCAGTTAAATTAGTCTTATAAGTAGTAATTGTCCCATTCAGCACACAAATTACTCCCGCGATCCCGCCTGCTGAAGGTAATAAGTCTAGCAAGGCATCCAAGCATTCATGCTCACAGTATACTTGACGCGCCGTACATACACGATAAACCTGGTTAGGGTCACAACAATGTTCACAGAATGCCCAATCAAATTTTAATCAGCTTTGGGTCTATTGAAAGCTTTCACGTGCGCTATTTGCTTATGTCGCTGCTTGTAAATCATTGTTTATGATGGAATAAGTAACGCGATTGCGGCACATTTAGGATCTAACAACAGCTACAGCGGAGTAAGCGTAATTAATCAGTGATTGTTTTTTTATTCTATGCGATAACATTTTAGTTTGTTTGCTCTCCGACGGAATACAATTTCTGTACATAATTAAGTCACATCGATCAAATGCACGTTGGGATTCAGCCATGGTGTATAGCCGTACTCTCGCATTCGTGTAGCGATGTAGAATATGTATAGTCTTTTGTAGTAGCCTACACCGGCAAATGATATCTATTTAAGCTATATAGAACGACTAAACCCAATACCTTGCACAGATTAAGCATAGAAATCGAAACAGGCAAATAGACCACTGATATAAATTTTCTACCGTGATTGAAATATGATAATCTACATTATTTGCTCTCCATCATTAGCATCTTTAGTTTTATAGTATCGCTTTACATGTTACCGCATTGAACACCGAGCCTTTTCAATCTGACAAAGAGGCAATATCCTGAAAGTGATATCTTGCCCCTTTAAGCGATATTGAGCGCGGTATAAGATACAATGGATGTATTGTCGTAACCTAAAGGCAGTCTATTTGAGTTGGGGACAATACATTGACGTTCTTGTTCTGTCTCTAAGCTATTACCGTGACTGATATACCCCTGGATCACATAAAAACTCACGCTTGCCGCAGCTTTTACGGGTGTGAACGTCTCATCTTACAATTATCTGCAATTTATGTAAGTCGACCTCTATTAGGAAGGGTATACCAGAAGTGCTGTCGCATATCACCACAACATTAAATGGGCACTCAGCACACCAACGCATGGTAGCAAAGTATATGGCTATGTTAAGCAGGCTTACTCGTGACTCCTCCACATGTGTGAAGAGCGTTGAATCGTCATATAAAAATCCCATTAAGTTTTTTATTAAGTTAGGGTGCGGGTTGCATCGAAAACTCAAGGAGGAGACACTTGAAACGTTTGATCAAGAACACCGTAAGCTTTTGTTGATTATATTTCTGCGTCGCCTGACAACCGGCGCGTATTTCGCCCATGTTCCCCGCTTAGCGCGTCGGAGTGAACCCTCTTAGTGTTGATATAAACCATTTCATGCTAGTTCTTGCATTGTCAATCTTCCCACGGAATAACCTTAAATCACTTAGGTTTCCCATAGTAAGTAATTTGTATGAACACTCTAAACCAGATTCACGGGACGATTCAAACGCCATTGTAAATGGAATATTCAATGCAAAAACCACGAGCAAAATATTATTTGTCGAATGGTATTAGACCTAGCGAGTCGGAGGCTAACTGTATTAGCTCAATCCATTGGAGTTATTTCCATTGAAGTATAATTCAATACTTTCGGGTTTGATGTATATGCATCAAGCCAATTTTAACCACCAACTAGGTTAATCGGCGAAACAAATATTTCTATTGTGAACCAGAGCATTCAAGCTGCGTCCATAGCCATACGCCGGATTTGGACCGAATCTGCATTATGTGTTAGTTATCGCATGGTCACGTGGGTGATATGGGGAAAGAACACGAGGACGCGGAGCGGAGCGATAACATACTTATTGCGGTGGCACCTACACGCGATAATCAAGCACGACGCTGTCTCCTAATAATGATAATTAACGTGAACCTATGCTATGTAAGGTATCTGCCTGGGACCTGTAAAATTGAGAGGTAGTCTGTTAATCCCCCATTCGGCCTCAGCTGCCTGTGTTTGAGTGATTATTAGATAGATACTTTTCTTTCTATACTGGTTTGTTTGTTTGATTAGAATATGTTTTGATGGTTTGTTGTGTGAGACTTGCAGAACCTTCCCAACTCCGGCAATCAGAGCTCCGCCGACTTTGCCGTTATTGATGTTAGCAGCACTGTAGCGCAGTAGACACGGCTCGGCAAGTGTTACTATTTTGCGCCTTAGCATGATTACGGCGAGATGGGCTAATACCGTGACTTCCCGATGAGCGTTACCCAACCAGATTAGCGGCTGGCAAGCAAATGACTCTTGAGAAAACCTTCGTTTTAAGACTTGTAAAGTGTGCGTGATATTAAGAACCTCTGCAGTGTTGCCATGTTAGAGCAGCGGTGCTCTGTGAGGGACCAACTCAAGTGAAGTTGTTTCTCGGTGATATATCGACACGGTTGCAATTATCGCATGGCAAACTGTGCTTTTAAGGTAATATGAGAAAACGACCGAGCTTTTTCTCGAGCTCTGATTGGCTGAGAGTAGGGTGTCATGCGGTATGTCAATATGATGCGTTCTGGTATGCTTTTAACATGGCTGTTCAACTGTTGCCGATTACCTACACTACACTGTTCTTATAGCGAAAGACATAGTCGCTGTTATAAATCTGTCTAAATGTATCAGACAAAAACAGCTCCATCGAGAAACATCGATAGCAGTTATAGTCTAAATTTCATCAACGAACAAATTTAACGATAAACATTTTATCTATCCACAAGTCAGGCTAACAATACAATTCAAGAATGCAATATATCTATAATTAGGAATAATGATAGCTGTGATTTGTAAATCGATAATTATGTCTATTTATAGCTTCTAGTATTGATATATCTCCCATAAACAATCATACACTGAAATTCATTCACACGGGGCGTTTATTTTTTTCTGCAACTTGCGCGTCCCTCAAATAACTGTCAAGCGCCTCATTGCAACAGTGATACTTAAACGTCAATACAGCAACATCCTACGCCGTACGATATTTGCGTAGCGGAGATATGATTCTTCATTCAACAATCATATGAGTAATTAATTTTACATGGGTTCTTGTCACATCTATATTTCCTTTTAAGCAATTAAATATGCAAATAATTTTAAAGAGCTATTTCTGAGTATTTCGAATAAGTGAAGCGTATGTGTTTGTTGCCATATGCCATGCACGACTATTGTATATCGAAGATCATATGCCAGCGGAATGTATGGCTGTTAGGGGATATCATTTGACAAATATGTGATATGTATTATCCAAGATGATCATTCAATACTCATGGTGATGGGTTGTCAGACCATAACAACCGACTAGCATTTAAATGCTCCAACAATGAATAACGCAATTTACTGCAACGTCTGCATGACATTGTGAATATAGTGCATGTATAAATCATTTGGAACATTGGTCGTATAAGTACACTTTAGGTTCTTTTCGATTCTGCAACTGAAACGCTTACCAGCCTGCTAAAACACATCTTATCAGTTTTTAAAGGGTGGCGAAGGCCATGCGTTTTTACAATGATATGTTTGGTATCGTGACGGTATGTTACCAGGGATATCAAGAGTTGTTTGCCCTAAATGGGGACCCTATTTTCGACGAACACACGTTTTGATTTACTATGAAATTATTCATTCGTCTACACGGCCGACTATTGCGAATAGTGTGCAACCCATTGGCATGGAGCTAAATTATGCTAAGCTATTTGTAAAATGGCACATTTTTGGGTAAGTGACCTCTCCGGTTTATTAATTGATATTCTGTGCAGTTGCCCCTCCGCGGGCTATTTTGGTAGGAAGCGGAAGTGGGAAGCCCGCGAAAAGGGATAAAAGTTGCAAGCCAAAAGAGTAAACAAGGACATTTTTATTTTGAATATATGTGACATGGATGTTTACGAATATGGAGTCGTGTGCATACAATTGGAAGAACAGGAGTTAGTGCTGTAAGTTTTGATGTTTGGATTTGTAATCAGTAAGTTTCAATGATATAAATGTCTTCGATGTAAACTCAAGGTTTTAATTTGTAAGCGCGCTAATTGTATAATTTTGGTTGTATTCTAGATTCACGGTGCTCAGGTGCTACGATTTATCATGCATAGATGTCGGATGTGAGATAAGGGAAATAAAAGCATTAGTGGAATAATAAAGACTTCTCACTTCAATCACAAGTTTATACTCGGACGCACATGACCATAAGACACACTTTACACTATATATATTTACCAAAAAGAAGTGCTGAATGCTATTGCTATGATAGCCGGCTTGATGGCGGAATTCGGACGGTTTTGTATGCATGCGTTTGTAATGAATCCGGTATCCGAGACAATCTTGCAATTCTTGTATATTGCTGATTACCTAGAGTCATCCCCAATAGCAGTCCTATCCTTATAAGTATTTACATCGGCGAGAATAATATCCAGGTACCCATTCACAAATGTTTTTACCTGATATTGTCTATCAAAAACCCTTTCCTCGAAATCATGAATAGAGATAAGTAACAATGTAAAACCGCAAAGCAAAACACTCTACTCTACTCAGCTTAATTACTAATGATCTTACCGATTCCAGGAATTCTGGAAACATGAATGATGAATTTCCTTACGACAGAATTGCGCCGGTACATAGCAATGCTCATTCAGGTTCCATGAAACGACCCGTTGTAGGTTTCTCGTTAAATCGTTCGCAAAAACGGTCTCATCCTACTTTATTAGACAAACTAAGCGCATCGTTATAATAATGAATGCTGCAGTCATGAATAAACATTAATTGTTTTGTGGAAATAGTGAATAGTGCATATATATCGGTCTATTGAAGAGCCATGAAAGTGTGATTTTGCTTAAAACGAGTAGCAAAGTGACTATGCATAAGCGATTTTTCCATTCAAAACGAGAGCATTGATACGACGACTAAAGCCTAGCGTCTTACTTGGTTTTAATCCTATTATTATCATTATAAAGCAACCGTGAATGATCTAAACATATGAGTTTGAATGACGTATCTACAGTCCAATCATCGAGGTAGATACTCTTGCATTTACACAAGTAGTAGGTACTTTTCTGGAAAAATTGTCTGCGCTTGTGCTACGATTCAGATCCCGTATTCTAGGTATGCGGCCATCGTATCTGTTGCTGCTCAGTTGGAATGAATCCAGATGTGGTAACATTTGGTTGCTTATCATCCAGCATCATCAACACCTGTTCTGCATGAGGATCCACTTTGTATATTTCATAGTAATTAGGGAGGACTGACCTCCACGTTTAACAGTCCATATATGCACGCACAGCGAATAGCTGCAAACTATATATTATTTACCAAATAACTGTTCAGGTTCGCGTTTTATTTTGAAAGACAGATTAAATTTAAGTTACCTGCCAATAATTTTATGGGACCAGTATAACGGTTGATGCTGAAGAACGGTAACTTTCTGAATGGATGAATGATTTATCTCATGAAGACGATCATCGTTTATATGTACATTAGTGAAATAAGGATATGCCTAACTGGTCATTATTGCACAAGGAGGTATAAGCAAGATATAATCCGTTAAAATCGATTGTTAATTGCGTGGCAATCGATTTCCGTAGACCTAGCGTGCAGGCATTGTTTTATACTTGGCTAAGACCTTTCTCAGGCGACGCAAATTGCCTCGTGCATCAAGATTTTTAAGGCAGACTTGCGATGTCAAATTATGTCATCCTAGAATTTAACTCTTCAGTCAAAGGCTCTGGAATATGCCAAGTAGTTTTATTTTCAATCCATAATAATGCTCAATGCGCGGGATGTTTATATTATAACAGCTATCGAAAGTACTGAATTTCCTTGCAAAATGATATGAGACTTTGTTTTGTGGATTTAAACAATGATGTGTGTTATTTAAAATGGAGGATCACACTCTTAAGTAAGACTAGAATTTAGCGACGCCGGCTATAGTTGAGTTATTTTAAAAGGGACTGCTTTGCAATAATTTCGCTTGTGTGTGGTGCAGTTGACAATGGATATTGCATCCTTATATATCGAAGGAAAACTTAGAAAAAGTTATCCATCATGCGCAATAAGCGTTGATATCGCCTCCTGTCCTGGGTACCTATTACCGACAAAAGATCATGCAACAACTACCTGGAACAATTAGGCAAAAGTATTCATATATGATAGGGAACTAAACTGGCATGAGAAAACAGACGTAAGTGTAGGATTATAAAGTGTGACACCAGTACTGTGACACCAGGACAATAACGGTCTACTTAGGCTGTTAAGAAACAAATGTGCATCCTAGACGCATATATTTTCATCAACCATTTAAAATGTGTTTTACCTTAAAATCGGGAATTATTTTTGCACCTTCCTCCGTTGAATTCTTCAACTAACTTACTGTTGCAAGAGTCGAAAGGATTCATTACATAATTGTTTGGATCGATCCTGCACTTATATGTAGACCATACGTCGTTTTGCGCGAGGCGGCATATCATAGTACATTCAAACTATTCTAATGTCCGAGGCATTCAATGGATACAGTTGCCTGACTAGGTACCATGATGCCGAAAGTAATAGTCTATTCTGATGCAGAGATAAATACATATCAGTGAACCATTGTATATTTTGCACTTCCATATAGCGTTTGCAATAGGCGTATTCCCTAAATGCTAACGAAGGTGTCATTGTATATTTACTTATTTCTGACCATTGTTGTTTCGTCAGGCAAATGTACAATCATGTAGTGACGAACCGGCAGAACAAGCTATAATGACAGCTTTCAAACCCAGTTACGGTTCTCTCATTTATCGTTTAGCGTTTTCTCTGATATGTGCATCTTGGGCGCGGCATTTTTTGGTTTCAAGGCCCCTTTTTTCTTCAATCAATGGTGTTTTGCCATGCTCTGTACTAAGAACACCTTACAAAAAGCTTATAAATGCTATATTCATGGCGCTATGCCATACCACACTATCCCGAGGCATAGCTTTTTGCTCTGTTTATTATTTTTGGGTGAGTTAAATATTTTGCATTTAGCTATATTAAAGTTATATGACTAGGTACATATTTTGCTTTAAATAAGTCCGCTGGTCGTCAAGAAGGACAGAAATTGCCCACTGATAGCATAAGCCGGTTATTCATTCGAGCGTCGTAAACTATGGCAGTTGATGAGGTCATTGTTATGGCAGTAGGCGCGTGCTGGAGGTAATAAGTGAACATAAGCGTCTTACAAGGATACTTCCGAGGAAATAACAGGGTAAACAGTGTAAACATGTCCCTGTGGAGTCTTGAATGAGCGTTCACGTTTGTCATGTAAGAAAAGTTGCAGTTTGCAAAATTAAAGGAACGCTTCAATGATCTAAACAGGCGATACTTCAACAAGAAGGGAGGAGCAAAACCTATATGGTGACGTTGTGTTATTTATTCATGAGGCTGGCGTTACATATTGTGATGGAATGTTATCTAAAAGATGTTTTTTCTTACCCCTTAATTCGGTGTCATTGCAACGGAAAAAAGCCAGGAGTATTTAAAATCATATTGTATACAGCAATGACTACGCACTGCAGGTGTTAACTCTTGCACTGAGATTGATAGCAGTTGTCACGCGGTTAAACATATACGATGCATGTTATCGCTAAGTGTACGAGACAGTAGTATAACAAAGCGCTCGTGTTGTAGCAATGGATGAAACAATGAATCAAATAAATAAGAACCAGTGACTTAGCCTATCTGCACGAGCAACATTAACATTGAAAGCATGATCATATATTCAACGTCCTAGCCCTACATTAATTCCCTTTCATGCATAATAAGCACTCGAATCCAACGGTTTATGCAGATCAACTAGAGGCGTTAATGCCATGCTGCATTCATTAATAAACCATCAGTTTGCTCTTATAACAGCAGCAAAATTGTGATATGATTTATGCAAGTGTCAGTGAGCGTTGCCAATATATACGCAATGGAAACTGTTTCGTTCGAATGTGGAGAACTGATTAGGACACATGATAGCATAAAATCAGACCTTGACAGCGCATGCGTAAACTGACACGCCGCCTGGGCCACCACAAGGGAGCAAATGTTTCTTTTGTGTGGAAATAGCATAATAATCAGAGCTCGACAAGTTCAAAAATAAATAGCAGGAAGCAGCCTAAATTACAGGCCCGAATCTAAAATCCACTAGCCCGAATAAACATTGATATATTTTTGGTTTAAACAAAGCTGATAAGTAAGCTGCAGATTACGTTATTAAGAAATCACGACAGATCTACCATCCAGCTTGCCAAAGTAAGTTGTTTTAAACAAATGGCAGATCAGTGAACCTCATCATTGGCCTGAACCCATTGATCACCTCTTTCCAATCCCAATGAAGCCGGTTACTGCCGTGTTGGCGATAGCTCGTACTTTAGAGACCCTCTCTTGACTGAAGTCTGCTGCTCCCGTTACCTAGGAATTTTATTCGATCACTCGGCAGCAGCTGCGCCACTTGGAAAAGAAAATGTTGAGAGTTTGCTCCCGTACAAGCCATCGTCAGAGCTGAAGTAAAGATGAGGTAGCTGAGTACGGAGCGTGGCGACGACGTTCACTAGCTTAATGTTGACGCACAGTTTATCCCCGTCGCATGGCATCAATGTGGCGTTTCCAGTATATAATCTTTTAGCGGCAATTACCAGTGACTGGCTGGTTGATACAAAAACATATAGCGCTAACAATGAGAGAACAGCGTGGTCTAGCGTTTATGGTCGTGCACTGGCCAATAATTGGCTGCACCTTATTCATGAAGCTGGGAGCAGAAGCCAGGCTGCCGCTTGTTACACCCTTTTCAAATCGACTGCAACGTAATATATCCCGGTCGGCGAAATATAGCACCAGCCCGGCTGGATTATTGGCCCGGGGCCATTGGACTATCTAACTTGCCGAGTTCTGACAAGTAGAATATTCATACAATCAATACAAATATCCAACTATCTCACATTGATGAGATAAAGCAGTAGCATAATAAATTGCTAGCTCAAACAATACAGATCCGTCTTTATGCAACCAACATATATGACGATGGACTGCTCTGCTCTTGTCAATGCATACTTGTCACAGCGCAATTAAGGTCTGACATATGCAGTGTTAGCGGTGATTTTGCGCTTACAATGTTTATAGTACCGTGTAATAATATTCAGGATTATTCCTCAACAACGAATAACCACCACTTATAAAAGCAATTGAGGCCCGGATATCAAGTCATTGCATAGCAAATTGGCCTAATGATGTCTACCAATACGCAGTGGTATTGATAACAGTATACATGGCGCATCTTTATCGCCACTAATAGTTTGAGTTTGGCAGTAAAATATGGACTCTAACAGCATATTGGAAACCGTTGCATCGACACTACAGGTAAATTAACGTGATTAGGCGTAGGGCACTGCCAGTAACATCCATGTTCTGTTCCCGGAATATTAATATAACTTGTAGATTACCTTTGTTATCTCTTTCAATTAGCTTGCCGTAAACTCAAATAACCGGAACTAGGAGGGCATGCTTTGCGCGCCTAGTATTTGTTAAGCATTGGCTTAATTATTACGCATGGAAGCAGATCGAACAGAACGTGTATTAGGCGACTGTGTTATATTGATACAAGTGTCTTGTTCAGAATCCCGTTGACTATAATGTATGTTCCCTTGTAGACGACAAACTAAGCCATGCAAGCAAGAATGGACGATTATACGATGGCATGCTAAAATTGTATAATCAGTTCTATATTGCCTTCTATGAATCACTAACCAATCATGGCCCTTAATGAGTGTCGTCAAAACTGCAAGCTAGCGAGCACAAATTGTAATTACTTTTGCCCTTACGATGAACGCCTATCATGAGGCTTTAGTAAAAATAGCAAGGGTCGATTAACTGGGTGACAATTGCATGCTCCAATTAACGTTTTGCCTCTAGTAAGTATATGGGTTCAAAAACAAGGCCAACCTTCCATTTTATGAGAGGGCAAAGCCGATGAATAACATCATCGTTGCTTGATGACAAACGCGAATATATAGGTATTATATATATTTAATATAGCTGGCATGCGTCTTATGCGAGCAATATTAGAGTAATGTCGGTTCTATGAGTTCTCACATGTAATGCATGCAAGGCTATTAAACTGTCCTGCTTGTATTTGATAAACGTTCTATTATTTACTACCTGCCCAAGACATATTTTTTACATATTTTAACACTACATATCCTTATAATATACATAGACGCTAGATGATATGCCAATGTCATTTACTAATTATGCGTGTCCAGAGGTTATCAGTGCTATTCTGCTTTAGCTAGAGGTTGGGCGTCGGCAAATGCTTGACACAAAGCTGAGGCAATGTCTCACTGCACAAATACACCGTACCGAATGACAGCTGATTTGCACCAGCTAATCGTTTTGCCGTTTATATAATTGGAGCCAAGCTAAAGGGCGCAGAGCTCTGGATGCTGAGCCACTTTTGTTGTCCACGTTGTAACTATAGGTTACTTATAAAAATCTGATCGTGCTCGTTTTGAATTGGTTGACTACAGAGGTGCTTTTCATTTTCCAATATGATTAGCGCATATAATTAATGATTTTCAATATGATTACATTGCGCATATAATAATAATGATTAATATGATTGTGAAACTGCTTATGGTATCTTACATTGCCCGGTGCAATAATGGAATAATCACACCGGGACTGTTCACCATCATTCAAGGCGCTAACCCAATATTCTGTCTATGTGATTAGTCGTGAAAATCGTTGCTTCATCGAAATTCGACTTTAAAAATTATCGGCGTATCGACGCGAGCTCATGAATTTTGATGCGGAACAATTCATTAACAGTATGAGAATACAGATCACTTCAGAAGAGAAGATAGCTATGTTAATGCCATAGAAAAAGCTGAAAGGTAAACCTGTAATGGTATTGTCTTACCATAGTAAATTATCAAATGACGATAATAGCATGGCTGACCTTTCAGCGCCATCTAATTAATATGTAAAATCTTACCCCCTCGACCAGTAACAAATAAACTTATTTTATGCAAGGTAAGTTGATCATCTTCATTATAATGCCTGGTTGGCGAAATGTCCATACGTTTTTGTATCGCCTAATAAATTTTGTGGTATCAATTTGATGTATTGTACAAGCTCAGTGAGACGTTCTACCCATATAGTACTATTTAAGCCAGCTAAGTCGCAATAATGCTGTGTGAGAGACGTAATGGCGTTTTGCTGTACCGTAATACAACACCCTACAGGTTTAGGTATGCCGCGTTTCAAGCTGATTTGTCATAACATCGTGTGGTGTGGGCTGTGCTGTAATTTTTACCATGCCGTAGTGATCATGATAGATTTTGTTACTTATATACAGAAATTTCAGCGATTCTGACGTTTCCTATCATACATGACCATCCACAGGTCCGAGATCATGACAGTCGTTAATTCGAACAATTATATATTTTTCAGTGATATATCTTTATGGACTGGTCATCTGGTACAACGCTGATCTTAAACATTTAAAAGCTATAGTGATTCAACAGAATGCAAAAATCAATTACAATTTTAAATAATGCAAAATACAATCATCATACTAGCCTCCTCTATGCAGCAGTACTGCAGCACAGTCAAATTATTAGATGCATTCATAATGTTACCTAGAGCAGAGCCCCATTTCCTCATGGAAACTATTTGTATACCAATCATATGAACGTAAACATACAACACAATATCACACAACTGCAATTTAAAAAGGCATTTACATGTAAAGTAACGACAATAGAAAATACTGCCGTGACCGTTCAAATTTCGTAAAACATATATAGGCTATAAGATCCGCTTTCAATGAAACAAAAACACATTTAGGATGCTAACTAGAATAAACCAAATGATTCATATTCTATTTCATATGATTACCATTACCATGGGGCATGACCGGTCCAAAGATTCAGATAACATAGTGCTCAGGTCATGACGCTGGCCACACCGATATAAACAATTCAATGTGTTATACTTTTTGGCATATGAATACTGTGGAATACAAGTATCGTTTTATTTATTTTGACGCATTCTATCCTTTAGCCGTTGTTTCATGAAGATACTGCTCAATATATCAAAGCCTGTTTACTTTTACTGTCTATTTGGTAGATCATTCTAAGAAACATGTGTAAACAGATTCAATGACATTCCCGTTCAGACTGGCAAAAGTCAAAAGGCTGAAAAATGTTGTCAAAGCTGCGTGCCATCTCTGTATATCCTGTTTTAGCGATATGCAAGCAACATGGATTTGCTTTTGGAATCAATAAGACCCCGGTAAGCATAAACGAGAGCCAAATGTCACTATTGTTATGTGCTACCGACAAGATTATTTGTGGTCGAGTTCATTATATATTACCCTAGCTGAACGCAGGGATGAATGGTGTGTTTTAAACCGTACCATATAAAATAAAAATATTATTATTAGCATATTGGGGCTGAACTATCGCTATATGACTAGATGGTTATTATCACCAGATCGTCGTATTTAATTAAATGCTTTATTAGACATCACCTGTTGATATATATATTAGCAAGTGGTTGTGATAAAAGAGCACTGATAGTTGCTTATATATGAACTATTAAAATTGAAATGGACATCGGCTCAAATTAATTCACAAGTAGACAATATTAACGTACTTCAGCTCCTTGATTGACGTTGTTGCGGTTCGATACTGGATTAGCAACTACACTCGCGGCGTTGTTTATATACTCATAACCAATACGAAACGATTGCTCTTGTGGTTTATTTTTCCTGAAACTGGGGAGAGCTTAATTGCCGGTAAGAAACTTACAACCCTATAAAGCGAGTCCATCTATACGCTCACATTAATGTGGTTCCGCTCATTCCAGTAATTATTCTGGTTGCTAGATTACCATATATCACATAGAATCGTATTACATTCAGAAAATGCCATGTCAATAAAATCTGTTGCCGACTGTATCGGCGCGCTTTAATTAACGTACAATAAATGCAAACCGAATTAGCCTTTGCACCAGGAAAAAAAATATTAGCCTTTTTTTCATACAAGCACTCGATAAACGACCGCTAATCACGAATCGTTCTCCGCATGAACAAGAAGCTTATGAATATGGAACTGTGCGTGGGTGGGTAGTACATTCGTTATACAGCTCGTACTGTGCGCTGGACTTCAGTGTATCCCTTATCAACCATTCCACCGGTACAAGAAGAATGGTATTATTGCACGGGATGTATAAAACGTCATGTTTTTCAGAACACATCCTATCTTTCAAAGCACGTATGTTCGTTCAAACTTTCATTATTACAGAAATGTTTGACTAAACAGTGAAAACGCTTGCAACGCTATTGTCATTGTTGCAGTCTCTATTTTTGCAATGATGTTACATACGTGCCAGACTCGAAGGGCAGCGTCAGCAAACCAAATACCCTGAAAACAAATGGAAGATACCCATGCGTTAAAAAACACGAGAACAGAAGTGACACAAGTGCCGTTTGCATGAATAAAATGTTTTGCGACAAGACCATCTTTTCCTAACGATCTCCCTCGTTTCATCGTCTGTATTGCTCGACAAATCTAAGCGGGGGAGATCTTAGTGGTAATGGTGTCAGTTTCACATTTGGCCGTTTCCATCATCTCGACTTTCCCGCTTGCAATGTTGAAGAGGGCGTAACAATGGTCATGCCACATGTCGGTGATGTTTTCAGCCCTGGCAGAGCCGTTAGCTGTTGACGCCAGTGGTATCGATCGGTTTTGGGCGCATTTCACTCCTTTTAAAAGCGAGGCAGAATTGCTTTCGTCGAGTGGAATTGCCATGGCTTCTGCACGGGAGGACATTTCTTGATATTTACATTGACAGAGGGTATATTGAAAGTTGAGAAGTGTTAGAAATGTAGAACCATGTCGTGGCTTGCCTTCATTGTGATATCTGATACACACACCCCGGTATTTCGTATGCAGGTCTGTGACGTAGTCATTAAAACCAGGGACGATAAACCCAGGGGCATTAAATGGTGGCGTTGAAGCATATGTATTTCAAGAGAACGGAATAACAGATGTCTAAGACCTAGGCTTGTATCCATCCTTGGTTGCACTTCGTCCTTCAACTTTATATAATTAATATCTAGCCCGCTACTGTCGGAGCATTTTAAAACCTCTGAATGACACAGTGGAGTTGGCAGAGTGTTACATTTCACATTTGTATGTAATGCAAAATGGATGGTCGAACCTCATTTGTTACCATAATATTATTACAGCACAATTAAAGTATAAGTTTAATCAGAACCATTCAGCATCTTAAATGAACCAGGAAACCATCACGAAGCTTTCGAAGATATTGACAATCAATGTAGGCGTCTATTTGACGACTGGTAATGCATAGACGACTAAAAAATCAAAGTTTAAACACCATCATAGTTAATATATTCACTCGTAACTCGCTAGTTCAATTCCGATGCTATGCAATACCCGGATTATTTAAATAATTGATGTCATTGATGGAAACTACGCTAGCGTCATTGTTTTATAGCCTGCATAGGCCAACACATAGTGCTTGTTAATATATCTAGATTTGTAATGTGTAGCTATGTACTCTCCCTGGGGTACTGAATCGCAGTTGACCCCACTCAAGGAACCTTAACCGCTTGATGTACCCAAATGTATTATCTTCAAAATGCATTACCTCTTCAATCTGTTCAAAATTCCTACCTCTTACTTTCATTTCAAAATGTTCCTACAAAGACATTAATGCCAAGCAGATCATGGATTTGTTTTGCTAGAAGTAGCTGAGGTATGATCGCCCAATTTGCAAAGATAGCAAGGTCTATGTTCGGTTTGGTTGTGCCATCACGGCTTGTAAAATTATCTTCTCTAAGTTTAGTGACAATGATGGCAATAAGAACGCATAGTTACTTGAGAGTAAGTTGAGCAGCCAATGAATAAAACTAAGGTAAGCATATGCAAATGCTGTAACATTGACCATCGAACGCTATCAACCTAAACTAGCATTGTTGCAGTTTTTATTAAATTAGAACAATGCTTGATATGCTTGTAAATTGTTTATAGTGTCATTATAGTATCGCTTTATTTGTTTCGAAATCTTAATCTGCCGTTCAAAATATATTACCGTCTATTATCTTGATTCATTACATCTGTTGATTAATAATCACATACCAATAGCGGTGGGTTATTGGCCGAGCAAAATTCAACATAATTTGTGGGTCAATAATAACGGTTCATGTTACAAATATATGGTGCAATGAATTCACCTCTCAGTCGCTCGCCATTCCAATCGTTGTCGTAAACACATGCTACATGTAATAGCAGGGTATCATTATGTGTTAGATGTTTTGCAACAAGCAGGTATTCAATAATGTGAAAGTGTCTGGGATTTATGTAATACGACCTGAAAGTATGGACGCTTAGTCGGTCTATGGCTTTATTTATTTTCAGACACTCGATATATTACCCAAGCCATGCATTGCAAATAGAGATTGAGAACCGATCCCATGTAGGCAGCATAATGTCAAAAATGTCAAGCGAATTCCTTATTTCTATCTTTCTTACAAAATAAGGCGGTGTTTCGGGAACTGATTATTGGTGATTTCAGTGATTTATTATTCCAAGTCCCTGATACTATTTCCTATATTGTAGCGAATACTTTAATGCCTCATGTGTTATCATATATTGTACGATGGACTTGCCAGACAACCCAATCTAGGATTGAGCCCTGTTAAAGTTCAATTAGTTGCATGTTGGACACGAACAGTAAAGGCCTGAAATTGTTAATATTATCATAATCATTTCTCGTTTCCTGCTGCCATTTGTACATTATAGGCAAGTCCGCATAATTGCAACATTACGTACGCCATAGGCGACATATGCCATTAAAGTGTTTTTGTATGAGCGTATCGACATGCTATGCTAAACTTATACAAATACAAGAAGCGTAATGCTGTCTCGGTTGTTTTCCTTCACAGATTAAAGTTTCTTTCATCGGTACGATAGGCATGAACCAACAAACTGACTGAATACTTAATGCGCTGAGTCTGCTCGATTATATGCTAGCCTTTTAATTGTATATTATTGCGGAATCTTAGGTGCCTGTAGTTTATTTATCAAACCCATATGCTGTCAACACACCTGGAATTACTGTTGGTCTTCTTACCCATATTATGACAAAAGGACTTGTATATGATAGGAGATGACGGTTTGCGGGGTAATTTTTGCAGTATAAATCGGCCCAGTACATAATTCGTTCTGACACCGCTACACTCATCTGGGGAAGATTCTATTGGTACCCGTATCTGAGATATAGAGAGATAGAGAGAGAATAGATATAGAGATATATAGAGAGAGAGAGAGAGATAGATAGAGAGAGAGAGAGAGAGAGAGAGAGAGAGATAGATATATATAGAGAGAGATAGAGAGATAGAGAGAGAGATATAGAGATATATAGAGAGGATATCTAGATGATAGATCTAGGAGAGATAAGGAGAGAGATCTCTAGAGAGATAGATATAGAGAGATCTAGATATATATCTCTCTCTAGAGATATATCTAGAGAGATAGATCTCTCTCTCTATATCTATCTCTCCTCTAGATATATATATCTCTCTCTCTCTCTCTCTATCTATATATATATATATCTATATATATATATATATATATATATATATATATATATATATATATATCTATATATATACAAACGCAGTTGTTACCAATCCGGTCGGTGACTTAAAATGAGAAAGAAGAATTGACGGCCACTATTGATTTTCCCATTTACGACCATTAATCAAATTAATGGTATACGAATAATGTCAGAGTATATGCAATTGGCAGCATTCCTCTGTTGATTACTCCGTTAGATTTTTAATGTTATCACAGTCCGTCCATCACTAAATTGTTTCATGGTGTCACATTGAATTGTCCTTTTCACCTCTTCGGTTGATTTAGGTTGTAAATACGGGAATTAAATATCAGTTCAGCTAGATATGAGAAACTCATGGTGTCAGAAAACATACGTGCGTTTAGCTAGTAGAGACGTGTATACATAAATAGAGACCTTATAAATCAATGAACTGGGGTTTTCGATATTTTATGCTGTGTCACGCAGAATGCTATTTTTAAGATCGTCACAGATACACTAGATCCTTGGAGGCGTAATTCTACCAAGTTATTGCTCTTCTCTGGCTAACCACATTGACGCGCTATCTTCCCAGATTTTCTTATGAAGTAAATGTGGAGGAATGGACTGATCATAAGCATTGTTCAACTTGACCTTGATCGGAGAAATCATGAACCCCCGTCATGCCATCATGACTACCGGATTTATAGCGCATGTCATCCCAATAGCCGCCAGTTTCCTGAGAAAGTACCTGATTGATGGCACATCAAATGGCGAGGTTCAAAAGGATTTGAAATACGAAAACGATGTAACACATGCACAAGCCGATGCTGCTGCCGTCCATAAGCATTTATCAGTCTCTGGACGGCCGAAAGATTTATTATGGACCATTGCCAACTGAAGGAAAATAATAGCATAATCCACGCGAAAAATGCAGTGCATGTGACTAGCAGTGCCAAGAATATATTCGGCTTTACCAAGAGCACTACATCAGGCTCAGGCATCGCCTTTATGTCGCGTCGTACTTCGCTGACAGATTACCACCGATTCCAACGTTTTGCTGCTTATAACAAGCATCGAACAAATTAGTCGTATTTTTCATTCTTAGAATAAAAAGCCCACTTTCTACGCAATGTTGGTCCACCCTATGCACACCTCTTTTTAAAAGGGAATTACTTATTACCAATACTATAAGGCAAGTTCATTGTATGTAATCAGGCATATATTGTTGTATCCGCAGCATGGTGGATGCACCTAGTCTATCAAAATGGAATTGCTAATCATCTGCATGTAATCAGTCAAAGGGTTCCATTGATATTGTGAATATCTAAATCTCGTCTTGCATACTTGTGATTGGTGGAAAATGGGGGCGTTCAAATTATCAAGTTCAACAATAAAAAAACTGTAAGTGGAGGGTTTATTTCGTTTTCGAAAAGTACCGCAACAAAATCTAATAACACTAAATAATTTTTCAGTAAAGTGTCGCACAATCAGGGATTTTGGGCGATAGTAAAAAACTGAGGATAGAGGCCAGAATACTTATTATAAACTAACCCTGCAGCGCTCGTAAGCACCAGCGAACTTGTATGCATGCGGATCTGCTTGACTGACTGCAGTCATTCGTAAATTACCTGATACGAAACGCAGCGAGCATGGGGATCAGAATGCTTATATTGCGTGAATTAGTTTTGTGATTTCACTTTTTCAATCGACTACAGATCATTCTATACTCTGATTTAATAACTAATTACTTGTACTAGTAATGCTTAACACATTTCTCATAAACTTCAAAGAACGAGTAGCATGAACGATGAAAAACAATGCGAGCAAGCTTTGGCGAGTGTTGTACCCATGAGCAATCTTCCATTATGAGTTTAACTGCTAACGCTAATGGTAGTATATACATAAACCATACAGGGGTAGATTTCGTTACGAATCATAGGCGCAGTCGTTCAGCATGTTGATGTATAACCGAACTATACTGCGTCGTTACTTTCAACAATCAGGTGATATCCCCACAGTGAAGGACGTGGATAAAAGCCACCCGTCTTAACTGGCCACCTAATTACGAAGACTAGCGGTGAGTAAATCGTGTATAAAAGCCACCCCTCTGTGTATTCGTACTCAGCTCTGATATCGCATTTCAATGGTATTGTTGATAGTATTCAGGCTTTGTTTAACTAGAGCATTTTTTGGGCATACACACACGTTCTGGAAATGATTGGATACAACATATTTGCGGCGAAGCTATAATCTTTGGGCCTCGAAGCAGAACTTATCGTAGGTGAAACTCGCATTGACAGGTGTACCGCTCAATAACATTTCTGCATTACGCTGACAAGAATGTGAAACGAGAGACGTTTTACATAAAGTTGAAGACATTATTTTAGTGTCAACCAGTTAAATCATGTTAATTATTTTGAAACCCCAGGGAGGATGTAGTTGGGGGAGGGGGCGGGTTATAATGACATTTTAGCAACGAATCAAGGGGTACTGATAGTCAAGATGTCATATCTAGCTGAACTGATATTCATTTCCCAAACTTAACAACCTAAATCACCCGAATAGGTGACAGGGACACCATGAAACAATTTAGTGATGAACGGACTTTGAGAACCGTAAAAGTATAACGGATTAACTAACGTATGAATGCTGCCAATTGTATATTCTCCGACATTGTTCGTATACCATTAAATTTACTAGTGGTCGTAGATGGGAAAAAACAATAGTCGCCGTATATTCCTCTTCCTTATTTTAAGTCACAGACCGGATAAGTAACAACTGTGTTAGGACATAGCAACAATAAGCTATCTCCGGTCAAAGTATCAGATAAATTACATTCATGTGTTCAAACTGTCTCCAAAGACTTGCGCGTGTCAGGATTCCATTTAGATTATATCACGGATCTATGCTGCAACGGAAAATAAGGCAACTGCACCATTCCACCTGCCTTAAATGTGCGGCTAGAACTATAGGGACTTTTATCGAATAATATTTTCCTAGGCATATGTTTGAAGACATTCACTGTCACAGCAGGATACATGATATATCGTTGTACATCTTATGTCGCTGTAATGGAAATTAAACTTCTGGATTTATATTGCTTTGTACGGTGTGTCAGCATCATATGATGTCAGTACTTGAAATTATCCGCTGTCCTATCAATCACTGTACAATGCACATGATTGTCCATGTTTTATTCTTTTCCATACGTATTGCTTGTTTCAATGCCGAAATTTCCAGCAGCTAATACATGTATTCGGTAAGTGTACCGGTTGCAACTACTAAGGGAAACAGAAATTATTGTGTAGATTTTACCAAGATATGTTAGACGTTTTGCAATAAGAGGAAATATGCCTATAATGTTTCGTTGGATACATGACATATACTCAATATTGGCTTCTGTGTCCTTTCTGCGAAATAAATTTGTAAAATGACGTATTTCTCATGGTGGTTAAAGTCCTTCATTAAGTAATCTAGGATAATTACCCATTGAATCATCTTGCTCACCTCAGTGTATAGGAATATTGGAATAAGTAATACAATAACGAATATTGAGTCTCATAATACGCTGATTTGTATGTTCATTTGTGTGCTATAACATAATGCTTTAATGTACACCGTAAACAAAATTTAATGAATATGTGTTCAAGTGCAGATTAGACATTGAGTAAAACACAGGAATAATGACAAGAAGCGTAAGGCATGCGGCTAGTAGCCTGCATTCATAACCGTCGGAAGTCGGATTCATGCAAACTTTTTTAAAATATCTTATCTGCGAATACTTCGCCATTGATTTAGTTAAAATGCCTACAGTCTATCAGAACCACCAAGCATGCCTAAGCGCATATTGCGGCTTTACAATGAGTCCTGCATAAAGCAAGAACGCAGTAAGAGCATATCAAATTACAACACCTTGTAAATGTAACTAACTAAACCTTTAAAGAATATTCAGTTCACGACACGTAGCCATTCGGTTATCGCTTCGCTGAAATTATTTTAAAAAAATGCTGCTGACCTACAGCGTTGCTGATGTTATTCTAAATTATGTGCGCTGTGAACAGTGCAGCATTCTGCATATCATTTCGGTGTACTCATTTTACACAGGAAATATAGGGTTTTTAACAAAATTCCAGTAGATAACAACACCACCAGCAATAATACATATAAAGTATTACCGAATACAGTACGGTACAATAAGTTAGGGATTTGCTTCGCAATATATATGACCATATATATATATATATATGGTCATTGTAACCCTAGCTGCGCCAGTCATTACTGTGGTGGCAAGAGACCTTTCTGATATCGTATGTAAGCGCTTGCGGTCCGGGGAGGGTCGTTTAGGAGGCAAACAAAAACAACCTTAACAAAGACCTTTGTTAAATGTTATTATTCAAATATTCCACGCCACCCTGTTGGCATTAATCGCGTGCCAGTCTCAAATGTTTGACTGGTAACATGTTAACGCCATTCCGGTGTTTCCGACGCGCTTGCGACGTGTTCCAGAATATTCGGCATCAATAAGAATGCAATTTGTGTAAGTGAGCACGCAATAATGTCATTGTCAAGTGCTTGATGTGACTAACCTGTATTTACCAAGTTTAATGGAATACGTGGGTGCAATATATGTCGTATGGATTATGTTATTTTCCGCTAAAATGATATGTCAAAATGCGTGTTCTTAAATGTGATGATCTTGTATTGCAGTGTTACTCTGGTGAGAAAGCATACTACATTAAGTGCACGTATTAGCATATTAATCATTCCAAGCAATCACATCATGTAACGTGGCATCCGGCCCTCAGTTGTTAGGTTTCGGCAACCAATTCACTGTTCATCCGAGATATCTTTACCCGCAATCACCTTTACAATAAGATTTTCTTCGCTGCGGCAAGGTTACAGTGGCAGAAGACGGTTGTTCCCAGTAACCAACTTGGCGACACACATGGGCGTTAGCAGATTGCAAAGCGAGCGTAAGGTAGTCCAATCCCGAGCATTGGTGGGGAAGTTAGTAGAGGTTTCGTGTATCACTCTTGTAAACATTTGATTTCCCTTAACATCTTGCTCACATTGTTGTTCTCGGTGTCGTAAGGTTCCTGTCTGATAAATTACAATCCTTGCAATGGAATGCATTTAGACCACACTATTTCACATTCACGGTAACGGATAATGCAAGCAATCATGAGAAAAAAATCCCCTACTGTACCGGCGTTATTACAGACGGACAATCAGGACGCTCCTTATTAACTTGGTTAGAGACATAGTAGCTGTTAATCTGCTCAGATTTTCAATTGATACCTCATTATATGGTTCATGACCAGTTCCTTGTATAATAATTTAAACAACGACTAAGTGATCTCAAACCTGGGTAAACGTCGGCTAATGATTGATGAATGCGGTGCCTGGTCAAATATCTTAGTTTTATAATGTTGAAGTAAATGCATTGTACCAATGATATAACATAAGCAGTTAGTAATAATTCACCAATCACGCTGCATTCCACCAAGACATTTTTCAAAACAATCATCGTTTCCTGCAATCGTTGCTCAAACCACTCCAGTGTAGAACGCAGATGCCACAATCATCAACCGGGCACCCCGCATTCTGCATATTTCACCCCTTTTAGAGAAACTTCTATGTTACAACTACTCAGCGTGTCAAATTTATTATCCTTGCACTGGTATTCCAGGCTATGTGTATATATTTATGTATATGACAGCTTGTGCTTCAGGGATTTGATTACGATGTACTTATCCCTTGGCACTCCTGTCGCAGGCAAGTCGACTGATCTTCACAGAACAGTCAAATATCAAATCGTCCTTACATATTGTCTGCTTACCAAAGACACGAACGCAGGAAAACCCGCTAACATTGTTTGAAAGATGTGAATGTGGTCTGGACACTTTGATGAAAAATTATTGCTCACTAGGTAAAAAACATGATGGCATACAGATGATTGTCATTTGTTCTAATAATAGCAGTATTATTTATATGTTATGCCATGGCAGATAACGTAGTAGCCAAAAGAAACAAATATATTGTGATCAACGATGAAAGTTCTAAGATAATATCATTTTCAAGTAACTATCTAAAATCAAATATAGTTACACAGTAATTAGCTAATATAATCGTCTACTCTACAGCACACTGTGATAGAAGATATTGCTCACTAAGTAAAACATGATGGCATACAGCTTGATTGTCATTAATTCTATCAATAGCAATGTTATTTATATGTTATGCCATGGCAGATAATTGCCAAAATAGACAAATATATTGTGATCAACGATGAAAGTTCTAAGAAAATACCATTTTCAAGTAACTATCTAAAGTCAAACATAGTTACACAGTAATTAGCTAATGTAATCGTCTACTCTACAGCACACAAGGCGCACTTGACTCAGATAAATGTCTTACAGCTGTATACAGGAGAGCATTTGCAAGCACAACTATGAAACCGAGCATAATTATAGTATAGCGCAAGTCGTTACACAGACAGTCATGCACCAAATATAAAAAAACTATGCAAATATTTGCTGTGTTACAGCTCCCAATTAGTCTCATTCACGCACATGGCATTTAAACAACTAAATTGTTTTCTCCTTAAACATTACCAAGATACGGACTGTCGTTATTTTATTTTGCAAGTTCAGTTTCAACGATACTAATTTTTATTGCCAATTTCTTTTATATTTCAATATGCATCATTGCGGTCGTTGCGGTTTGCAAATGAGCATACAGCTGCTCTTAAGTATTATTGGCTGAATATATTAAGTGGTTTTTGATTTTTTTAAAACTACGGTAAGGAAATGCTATATCATTCGTCGAAGTGTTAATATTGTTAATGAAGAAAGCCTTTGTGGGGGAGCTTTGTTATTCTTGCATCTTTATCCACAAAACTAGCCACACAGCTTCATTCAATTAGCAGACGCAAATGCAGACATGCTTATAAATCTATGCGCTATTTATATGAGGCTCAATAAATATACTATATGATTTCGAGATTGCTACGATACTGTAGTCGAGCGAATGTTTTCCCTTGGGGGTAAACATATGCCGTCATATACAGCTATTCTCAGCACCCTTATTGGGCTTATTGAATGACGCAAGAAACAAATGTTTATGGCATATTTCTATTGTTGGACTGAACAATATCATGCAATAGCTATGGAGCATGCAATCTCGTTAGCGATAGTCTGAAACCCATGTATAGAACGTCTATCTACTTATGGGATTGTGACAAATATAGCTTCACATCTTAAGATAAATCAACATATGATTTTTGAATAGGGCTTACATTTGTAGGCATATGTGTCACCGAGGTGGTCACTGTGAACAGCAGTGGCTCCCGGTTCGAATCAACGAAATCGATCTTATCGTCCTTTAAGATGTCATATAGAGGTTTCATCACGGGCACCCAAAAGTATCATCAAGTAGTTGGGACGACAACTAAGTGCGGGAAATGTTGTGTTTGTTCAGGGCATTGTTATTGATATCGCGGTACATGGCTACAGTTGATCTAAACTGGCTTTTTGTTGATGTATCTCACAAACCTTCTTTTCGCTTTTAGCAACATTCACCAATATCAACCAATTCATAATATATTTGGACATCTGAGCAATGATTATCTCAAATCGCACTGAATTAATTCCAATTCCAAGCAGACATTAATATGACTACGTGACATAGCTCAAGAGTTTTGATTACTGTCCATTCAGTGTACATATCTATCTCATTCTGCCAAATTTGATAGACCCAATTGTCTTCTATACGTTCTGCTTTGATGTGCATGAATCAAACATAGTTTAACTACTAACTAAGTTAATCAGCACAAACAATATTTGACATTCAGAACAAGATCATCCATGCTGAATCGTATCTGGTCAAATGTAACAGTAATCCTTCATGTAGCAATACAAATTGGTCTGGTATATCGTTCTCGGCTATAATAGTGTACGGTCAATTGGTACCGAAATAATACGCACGTTCAAGACCTCGTCTTTGATACTGCTTTATTGCTTATCCTCTCTCTGAGAACTGTCGATATAAGGTAATAAGCGACTTAACAATTTCAAAAAGCTCACCGCGGTGCAGCTATAATCTGACGCAGGAGATCCACCACAAGCTTTGATGCAGTCAAGCTTAGATCACAATATATCTATATATTGCGCTAGTAAACAGACAATGGTTGATGGCCAGCTCCTTGCATAAGTATAACCATTTAGGCCACGACTGTGTGATCTCATACAGTGACCAGCGTCGGCTAATGATTGATGAATGCATTGCCTAGTCAAATTTCCTAATGCTTATATCTACAATTTTATTGTACTAATTGTGTAGCAAATAATTAAAAACGGTACATATTAAAATTTGTTTTAGTTACAAAACAAGAGGTTGTTTCAAAAACCGCCGTATAAAACGCGACAACACTGTTCGATGAGGAGGACATGTTTGGCTCCTCAACGTACATGAAACTTATATTTTCGAAACGGAATACATACTTCATTTAAGCATAAATTCATCACTATTCGTGTCAAATGTGCTACTAATCTAAATCAAAACAAGACGTGTACTTGCAACATGTGATATTTAAAAACCTGTAAGTTCTAATAGTATTGTGCACAATGTCGGTAACAAGTTACACTATGTGAATTACCACTGGCTTCATCAATAATCAGTTCAAATAACTAACCACTGATTGCTTGAAATGTGCGTTTCTTTTGCTAAAAGAGACAATGAGCATTTCTTTCACCATTGGGCAGCTATTACGCGACCGACATGCTTTATATTCGTAACCTCCATGTTTCATTTTGTTTAGGTTATGTATCCAGCGTCATGAAATCAATACAGCCGTGCATAAAATCGCCTGACTTTCCATATTTTTAAGTCCTCCCACTGTTCGAGGCACTGTCACAGTATTGCACCACATGTCTGTTATCGTATAAGTGGTTCCATGAAGTAATGTTTCATAGTATGTGAGCCAACGATAGGTATTTGCGCACCACGCCGTAGTTGCAAATGCTTATCTTTTTATTATTTTTCGGTCAACAACCCTTTAAAAGGACACCGCGCATCAATAACTGTTATTCATCCACAATAAACGGAATATAATCTAGAATGCGTAACAGTGCAAGCGCTTCTCTTAAATCGTATAGTGATTTTTGTGATGATGTAAAGCTATATTAGTCATATTCCCGGAAGTAGATAGACGCTCTATATATGGGTTTCAGACTAAATTGGTCGCTAACGAGATTGCACTCTCTGAAGCTATTGTTCAGTCCAACTAAGTTTTACCCTAGGGACAAATATTCGCTTTACTACATTGTCATTGCAATCTTCAAATCATAAAGCATATTTATGGAGCCTCATATAAATAGCGTATATAAAAATATACGCATGTCTGCATTAACCTGTGCGTTATGAATGAAGCTGAGTGGCTAGTTTCATCGATAAAGATGCAGGAATAACTAGGCTTCTCCATAGAGGCTTTCTTTATTGTCTATATTAACACTTGGACGTTTGATGCAGGATTTCGTTGCCGTAGTATTACCAAATCCGAAAACCAATCAATTTGATCAGCCAGTGAAACTTATGAACAGATGTGAGCTAATTCACTAGCCGCACCGACCGCAATGCTGCATATTGAAAACGAAGAAAGCAATTGACAATAAAAATTTGTGTTGAAACTCAACTTGCTAAATAAAATAACGACAGTACGTATCTTAGAAATGTTCAAGAAGAGATAATTTGAGTTCTTTTTGATGCCATGTGTGTGAATCAGACTAATATGGAGCGGTAATAGCGTAAATATGCGCATAGTCTTTTTATATTTGATGCATGGCTCTCTGTGTAACGCCTTTGTCTATATTACAATTATGCTCGGTATCATCGGTGCGCTTGCAAATGCAATCCTGTATACAACTGTTAGCCATTCTGCTGAGTCCAGTGCGCCCTATGTGTTAACAAATAGACGATTTCATTAGCTAATTACAGTGTAACTATATTTGAAAAGGATATTATCTTAGAACTTTCATCGTTGATCACAATATGTTTTTCCATATTGGCAATTACGTTATCTATCATGGCATATAAATCAATAATACTACAACTAATGGAAATTATGTGTGCGACAGAAATGCCAAGGGGTAAGTCGATCGTAATCAATTCCCGGAAGCGCAAGCTGTCATAGATATATACATATAGCCTTAAATACCAGTGCAATAATATTAGATTTGATACGCTGAGTAGTTCAAACCTAGAAGAATCTCAAAAAGGGACGAGATATGCAGGAGGCGGGGTGCCCGATTGATTATTGTGGCATCTGTGTTCAAGCCTACGTACAAACATTATAATGGATTTGCTGTCAGGCGATAATCTTTGCAGCTCTAAAAACTATTATAATTCCGGACATTCTTCTCAAGCTCCGTCTATTGATCGCTGCCAATTTTGGCAGCATTGTGGAAGACGCTACACGTATGTAACGAAAATTAAATGTACAACGCATAACAAAATATCACACATTTAGCGTCGTTCCGTGCCAAGTTATCTTCTTAAAATATATTTTAAAACTTCTTTCCGGATAAAACATACAAATAATTTAACCACTTGGTGGGAATGACACCGGATCGGTCGCCAACCATATATGCGCAATATCAATCATATTCTGATGACAATAAAATGGATCATGCATTCAATGTCTATCCAATACAGATCTCAGGGAGATTTGTTGATGTTAAACAGCGCGCCAGCAGGCCGATCTTTTGATACGTTACACGTGTTATTTATCAGTATGATTTAACACTACATTGAGGGAGCAAAGTTATAGGAGGAATTGATCGCAAAGTGCCTATTTTGTTGTTCTTTACAATGTATGTCAAACTTAATTTAAGATCGTAATCTAGGTAGGCACGTATATATATGAATTAACTATGATTGTTAACATATGAAATGCTGACAATGTTGTCAAGGGTATAGGTGATTGATTCAAGCATACACATATGCTGATGTAACATTTGCTTTCCGTTACAGTCTAACAGCGGGTATCAATAAATCTCCTTGTCCAGCATAGGTATTGGAAAGATAACCTGTAGGGTGTGAGAAGTGCCATTGTTACCGGTAGCTGCATATATCGTTCGGCATGAATAATACAGATCAACACCAAGGCGATGCCTCAGCCTGATGTACTGCTGTTGGCAATGCCGAACGGCACAACCAGTTAATTAGTTCTTTTGCATTTATCCATGTTTCTTCAAGTCGCGTGCACTGTATCGATTCCATGGATAATGTCATTGCTTTTTAAGAGTTGATCTGGAACCTGAATTATTCTGCATAATAAATGCTTTATTATCGGTATCAGTGTCGATTGGTGAAAATATCATACCGTCCGTTTCATTACCGTAAATCTGTTAGAATTCTTCACCTTGCAGCCTTGGATAGTTAATTGTTGACGGGTTTTTTATCGGGTTGTTGTGTAGGAGACTGGCGGCTCCTGCTGTGTTTTGGCGCTTTACAACTTCAGAATTATATCGACAATATTGGAAATGATAATGCATTACGTTTATTGCAGTGTGATATGCTGAGGTAATTTGCTTTGTAATTACCAAACTAATAAGCTGCCATTATCCGACATCAAAGCTGAGAGAATTTATATAAATATGATATAATGGAACACCTTGCAAGGCTCCGAATAATGATGGGCATTAAATATGGAAAAGAATTTCACGTCTTCTTGTTTTATAATCACAATACTGCGTTATGACTAACTTGTAACAATATTAGCCTCAAGACGGTAAATGTATCGTCACTGCAACTTTTATGCTCCAGTAAGGTTAAGACAATAGATTTAGTGTATCTTATACTGCCCTTAATATTGTAAGGCGTGAAGCACCCCAAGCACTCAGATCAAAACTTGCTCTGTCGACCTTACCGATGTGCGATGAAGTTATATGTTAGCAGAAAGCTTAACAATATGCAAATGATGGAAAGAAAACAATATATAGATTATCGGACTAGAATTCCAATGGAACTTTAGAAAAAATACAGCACAGGGGTTCATCCACCTACTTTGACATCTATTCTCCATGGAGGCAAGTGGTGGGTTCTAGTCGGGCCAAAAAGCACCAAATGATAAATCCTGCGTCTAGGTGTTGCAACCGTACCTGACAAAATGCATTCTTGCTCGAAATGACTGATGATGAGTTATTCGGTTTTGTTTGGTTGCGCTTTCTCTACAACAACTCGATGCTTCGGGCAGTTGCAAATGGCTGCATACATTTAATGGCTAAGCCTGATGCATCCGCCATTGCAATGCAGGATAGAAGGTATTTGCTTTCCGAAATTTTTGCGCTATTTTATCTCTCATTGGTACTTACAATATGCGCGGGTTCTAGCAGATATTGCGTGTGACACCAGCGCGTGTTGATGCGATCACAAAGTTTCAGTATTTACATATCGTTCCAAAGTCACTGTAAATTAGGCAGACCCTGTGCTGCAACGCAGACGGATACGTTACTTTACGACATCGAGGCGAATATAATGGTTCCCACTTATAAAAGTTCAGAACCAACACTTCATGCATTAAAAGCATCATCATTAGTAATAAATTTATGCCACCAGCTGTTAGCATCCGACATTAACGCATTGACTCAGAGTGTTTAGCATCCGTGGTAGACGAAATAGCTGTTCTGTTCGGAATAACGGATAACTTTCAATTCAATTAACCGTGTCTTATTTTCAGCATCAATTAATCCCCTTGGAGGAATTACAGGGAAATTGGTATGCTGAAAGGGTCAATAAACCTACAAAATGGACTAATGTGACTAATCAACCTATGTACTTAGAAATGTACTGACCGCTATAAACAGACACCATGGCGAAGGTACATGAATAATGCATGCTTCTATTATCGTGAGCTACTTCACCAATAAAGTAATATTGAGTATTGTGCTGTCCATAATGGGCTTCCAAAATTTGTTGATATGGAATGAGAAGGCGCTATTAGGCAACCAGAGCTGCGTTCAGATTCTAATGTTAATCTAATAAATGTTGCTGGTTATGAGGTAGATTTATGGTATATTTTACGTGATATTGCAAAGCCTATTCATAGAATAATCATATTCGGATTGGCTCCCGTTCATGACGCTTGACTGTCAAAATAGCTCAATAGGAATCACGATGTGCATCGCTCCGATCCTTACTAGAGCAAATTGTGGCAAATAAAAGTGGCATTACAATCATCACTACGCTTACTCAATATGTGAGATACTCAACAATGTCAGCACCACTGACCCACACCACTTTCGATCGTAAGCCGTCAGGTAGACACATCTTTTTATTAATGATTGAAGGTTTATAATGATCTTAGCTCAAGTTGAATGATCGCAAAACCAGACTCATCAAATTGCAGCATTGGTACAGCCAAATATCAACGGATATTTGAAATGAGGAACTAATTTACGTGCTTGACGAAGATTCCTTGTATTAGCACACCACCAAATTGTAATGAATGACTGAACAAACTAACAGTCTGGATGACGCTTTGGGAGAAGTCAAATTTGTTAATGATTCGAGCAATAAAAAAATTATATTTTCTGCATATGCTTTGCCATATATGTAGTATGCATACCCATATTCGATCAGTAATTGGAAATGCAGTCCCCTGACAGACAACAACCTTCCATCGATACACCATTAACAAGCGTCTTATGTGCTTTTGTTGATATACAGGTAGCGTCACATGATGATGGGCGCACTGGAAATGCTCACCACACATGTCAGAGCCTCAGCTAAACATTCCTGACGATGAATCTATCCTGCTTGTATGTTGTTGATGCAAGACCAAAATGAATGTGTTTGTATGGTAATCAGCGTTAAACCATCAACAATGCCGAGTCAATTAGGCGATGCTTACATCAAAATGTACAATAGGTAATTCGAAACCGGCTTTGTCTTTCGATACAATCAAGATACAACTGCCCTTGCAGTAGCACATAGAACGATCATTGAAATCCCGCAAATCTTGTTTTTTCTGCAGCTAATAGTATTTTCAGCGTCACGTCCGCCGTGAGCACATTATAGGTGTTAAGGATGTTATGCGTGTAGGAGAAATGAACACATTCAATCCTCTGTTACTCCTGCTTAGCTGTTTGCGTAATCCTATGCGCCTCCTAACTAAATATGGGGTTTGAGACCAGTAAGGTTACATAATCGTTAAACATTAAGAGCTAAATACATTTCTCCGTTTATAGTCGGCGTTAGCGGTCAGAGACAATCTATTTGATGAAAAGGGTTTTTATGTATGCATAAAACCAGGTTTTCCGGTTCTCGCACATGACATTGAGAACCTTTTGTACAAACATTATGATACGTTTAACACTTGCTTTATGCTTTAGAACATCATTTAAAATGACGAAATTCAACGCTTAATTAATTTGCCAATCATTGGCTTCATTTAAGCTGCGCAGGTCCATTGTATTTGTTATGACAAATTAGGTTTAAACCAGTTGCTGTGGCTGAATGACCCAAGCCTCGTACATGAAAAGCGAGTTATCGGTATTGTCATAATCGTGATAAAAAAACGCGTATATTGCAGTCGATAAGATCTATACATTGTAACATTGAAATGGCGCATTTTCATATTATTTGTTTCAACTTTGATTGCTCTAAACTATTGTCATTCTTGCACGAAAGATTTGTACCACAATATCATGGCGTTAAAGTGGTCAGGACTCAAAGAAATAACTATATACATGCCCATTTTGAATTACTATTACAAATAATAATCGGACATGTATAGCATGCGTATTATGAACATTGCGTCCAATGTAATATCCTACAGTATGTATGGATGCAAATAGTTCGAAAACGGAACCTTATCTGCACTTTTTGCCATCTCTACCGATAACTCAGGATTGTGAAGAGTGGTCATATTCTGCTGTCTGGTACACGGTGTATTTGCAGTTTGTTAAGAAACCTATTTGTAGCGAATGATGGCAAATATTGACATGCGCATTTACGTAGTTTGTTGTAAGCTAGCCTTGTTTGAGTGTGATGCATTTATAGCCAAACTTAATCAACGGATTATTGCGTGTGGTAGCGGACCAGCGTGAAGAATGATAGGATGTATGTAATTAGGCAATGCTGAAACGCACATCAGCAATATACGGTAACGGCAACCCTTAATATAAGCGTGCAGAGATCTACCTCACATGTAAGATTGTCACGTGTCTTGGTATGATTGCGGGCCCTAATGGCACTACCTAACGCATGATTCATTTAAGCAGCTTTGGTTCGCGCAAGTCTTAATTCGTACCGTTCCCATTGTATATCGGCCTCTCCGAGGAATGCGGACATTTATGTGGTTCTATTGCAGAATACAGATGCCTATAGCTATCTCCCTGTATGAACTCGATCCATAACTTGAATTGATAAAGATAAAATGTCTAGACAAACTAATGGATCATTATGCAAGTACAAAGATGTCGGTAGCGTTCCATATGTATTTGAGTTATTGTAAACATATTATATGGTGTCTTTGATAAATCTCTTGCACTCGTTTGGTATCCAACCTCTGTGCTGTGACGGTTCTCGTAAAACGGCTATCAATATGGGTTCGCGGAAGCTTTAGTACTGTGTGATCTTACAGCATAGATGCAGCAATATCATTCTATTGGTCTACTCCACACATTTAATTACATATAGTTAGTCGTACTTAGCAGTCGTTTTTATCACCAATGTATAATGTCCAGTTGTTATATTCAACAACGTCACCCTATATGCGTTGGTATTTGCGCGAACCAAACAAATCTACGCAAAACGAGAAGGATCCAATCTGGGGGAAGTTTGCTGATTGTCTTTTAGAACGCAAAAATGGGTAACGATTCCATTTGAGATAGTGCATCTGAATATTTCACCAGCAATAATTCGGTCTCTTCGTGCTTCTCTAAATCATGTCTGTGCAGATGAAATTACCAATAAATCTTTATGTCACACTTATCGAATTCAGGCATTGATCTCGCATTGTATATTTCCCTACGCCCGCTATTGGGCGACGATGTGGATATCGTCTAAGTACTGTTGGCAAATATTAATCCACCATTGCTTTGATTAAACTGAGGTGAGTTAATCATGAAGGCGAATAATATTCCATATGGGTACGCTGTGTAGCAGATGTTCGTTGCCAGCCGTAAATGTCTATTTTAGTAAAATGGGCTCATTAAATTTCTCATCTGCTGAAAGCCTTTGGTGAACCCTGTACATCATCCATGCACTACACTGCTGATTGTATCGTGGTTTATCTGAGCCCTGAGGTCAACAACCTGCAAACTTCGTATCTGGGACGATTCGGTGGGGTTGTGAACGACATATCGAATGGTTGCAATATAATACTACACGCTACATTGTGTCATACCCATTTAACAGAATAGACTCTTGGCGTGGCCTGTGAAGTAACGACTCACTCAAAGTCATTCCATTACATAGGTACTGCTCAGAATATTATTATTTCAATACGTCAATCGTTATCGCCACATTTGTAGGAACCGGAAATAAGGGTATCAGCATAACCTACGATACATTTGTTCGGCTATTCCAAATAGTGAAAATTGCAACGAAGTTGTTAGAAGCGTGCGAAAAAAAAGATAGGACGTGAAACATTATTTAGGCTTCATTCACATAGTGTCATTGTAGCTCAATTCATAAACAAAGCATAGACTTGCCGAACCGCGAGATACTATGAATCCAAAATACACGAGTCTGATTATTCTTCGTGAATCACATGCAATATTGACAGTAGCCACAACATATGGACGATGAATACAATAGTAAATGCTTTTGAAATAAGTTTCCCGTGGTTTGACTTCGAAACGCATGGTTTTGATGTTTTTTCCGCATCCAATAACCTGTTGAGCCAACCCACCCAATCTTCTCTCATACGATGTTCACTGTCGACCAGCTCTTAGCACCTTAGGTAAATGTATATTGAGTCAGCCATCTTTCTTTACAGCAATATTATGAAACTTTGGCGCGATAATATTCAAGCATCATTCCTCAAACGAACAATGAGGACAACATTAGTGTGTAACTGCACATTGGTAAGTCTCATGTGATTGGTTTGATGGCTCATCATCGCATACTTGAACTTGTGATGCAAGGCTCTCTTATAATCCTTGGGAGAAAATAACCCACTAACATCAATATAAAGGTGATCGACCCCTCTAATAATACACCACAATATTCAACTCCGTAAGTTATGCACTTTTAATTCCAGTTCTACGAGATAGCAGCATTTCAATTTCAATCAGTGTCATAATTAATCGGCTCAAACACTAGAGCATCGATTTGAGCATTAGGCCTTACCAAGCTTATCGTGTGTCTGTACAGCGCTCCAATATGTGCTTTTACATTTCTTATTATCTGTTATCTCTATCATTCGGTATTATTGAGCTTAATGGGGCAAATATCTTACGTATTAGCGTAAAGTTGCTAATCAACAAATGCACTAGAAGCTAGTCTGAAAAGTATACAGGCATCAAATGCATGGTGCATATACCGGATCATAAACAAAATCCTCAGCCATGCAGGCAAATATTAGGTGCTCCGGATGATGGGGTTAATTGCTAATGTAATTATTCGCAGGAATTTTCAGTGTAAAGCGTTATTCCTAGCAACTATTTGCTTTATTGTGTAGACGTGCATGTCTTGACAGCTACATGTGGAGGTGAATCGCTGTTAATCACTATAAAATAAACAAACTGGTTCTTTTACCAAACCAATTTTGCTGATGTTGGAAGATAACAACCAAGAACTTATCAAATCGGATGTTCAAGAACGATATGTACATGGCTGGGATTAATGATCGGATCAGAAGCACAATGTTTCCCAAAATCCGCCTGGTTATTTCACGGTGAGAAAGACAAATACGTTAAGAGCAAATTTTAAGTGTGATTATCGCTTACGAAGATTGACTTTGATACTGCTTACCTGAAATAAGACACTCACTACTCTAGAATATAAATACACTGTGCAATATACTCAGACTCACTATGACTAACTCCACGAGCTGCAGCCTTGTTTTGTTTTACTGGGAGCTTGTCTCATATATCAGGGCGATACTGCTCATACAAACTAATGAAAGAGAAGCCTAAATGATGTATTGTCTCTTTTGCGGACTGCCATATAGATCCTGAATTGATACCGTCATGTATATTAGCGGTAGGAGTCATAGAGACCGGAGGCTACTACCCAACGAAATAAGCCGTACAAATGATAACAGATTATTGTACAGAAGTGAAGATCGAAAATGCTGTATTTACCTTTGCCTCATTTTGATAATGGATAGGATGCGATGTAACATGTTGCTAAACGTAACGTTTGAAAAATGTGCTAGCAATCAATGTAGGACAAATTTTCCAAATGATTAGCAGCCAACGTCATCATTACAACATGTAGTTAGCCGCCGTTAGCCATTAAATGAGCAAATTATGGCCGAACGGTTTTAATGGCGTTGCAACCCATTCTAGTACGTATTTGCACAATATGTGTAAAAAAAAAGTCACCTGCCGGTAATACACGTCACAAACTTATCGTATGAAAGACCTAGTATATTAAGTTCACTTTGGCATCATCCAAATTCACTACTACATGTTTGTTGTGTTTGAGCTGATACATCACACTACTGCAAATATCTGTGGAAAGGACATGCCCTTTATAATTATAATAACATTATCATTGACAATTCATTCGTACTGTTGGTCGAATTTCGGCGACCAATGCAAACAGCTGTGATTTTAGCAATAATCAACACTGAGTGTACCCGTAGTTAATGCTTGGATTAATTGATTCTCTTATGGATCATCAGTATTGTGTCATTGCGTAGACGCCGCCATTCGTTTACACAACTTTGGTATTATATCCTAGAAGCATATACTTTATACGGACGTAGACTGGCGCTGGTACGCTTTATTGAGAACTGAGTTGTTCGCACATACTTAGCTTACATAAATGTTATTTGCACTCAGTAAGTAGCCTCATCTTAATTGTGAGTAATAGGACAAGTTTGTGACAGCATGTCAATAAAAACGCCACTGTGAGGAAAAGCAATTTACACATACTCCAAGAAAGATATTTATGCGTGAATTTGTGGCGACATATTTTACTTGCGTTAAAAAATATTGAAATATATCTTGATGGAACTGACAGTTCAACATTTTATGCATTTGTCGACTTGCCCTAGTCGTCACGTAGTTGGAAGTGCGAAAAATATCGCTGCAGTCTCATACAAGTAACACTGAACAAGTTGTACCATGTCAACCAACATGATTGCAAGGGCATGCTTGATGCAGCATGCCAGACATATTGGCTTGGCAGTTACCTATGTCATCATATGATCACATGTGTGCCTCCTTCTCTTTTTCAGATCATTATTTTTCGATCAGGGGTGCTTTATGGTATTGAGGGTGTCAGGGCTAATTAAAATATAGCAATAAGTGCATTCCGATAGAAACATATTAACGGATCGTAAGTACTACGAAGCCGGAAATTGAACGCAAACAACAGAGCAATTTTTCATCAGTTACTATGAAAGGCTAATGCGTCATTATGTGGAACACAATCTATCGTTAAATAGCAATCAGAGCAACATTGATAGCAAGGTGAACTCCATTGAAAAACATAATCTAAATTTAAATACGGGGCATCAAAACACGTTGAATCTATTATGCACTAAACACGGTATGCCTTTCCTTTTTTCCTGCCAGCTCGGCAAGTTGATCAATACTCGCTAGGATGAAGTATGTCTAATTGTAGCCTTATGCATGAAATAGTGTTTAAACACTTGTCCTCTGAAAGTTTTCTACGTTAGTGAGACGTTATGCGCACATGAAAATAGTTATGCAATCGCTGGTTACAATCATGGTATGAGAAAGACTTTACAGCCGTTTCCTCTACTTGACGGTTATGAATTAATATTAACCCACATACTTTATTTAATCCTGTGTTGGACCAATTAATAGAGGTCACGAAAATAGCTCTGACGGTCTGATGATTTTCGCCTAGAAAACTTCAATGCATAATCAATTTGTGCTTATGCTTCATCAAAGATACATTCATCATCATCATAATTATTAAACGGAATACTTCCATTATTGTATGAAGTTGCTATATATTCAGTTTAATAGTTATTTGTTATTGCTGAAAAACATACAAATTGTTGCCACGCAAAATATTGTCAACTTTCCTGCAAAACAGCAGCACTGACGTATAACTGATTGCACGAAACATTTGTGGGAGCCTACATGGATACAGGCTGTGTTTATATGATTTCACTCAGGCATGATTTACCGTCCATTGTGTGTAATGGTAATATACTCTTGCAACTGAAGCGATAAACGGTAATTCCAACTAGAGAACGCGCATTAGAAGCTATGACCCTCGTGAGCTATCTTAAGTTATCATGATGTCGTAAAGATGTCACCCATTCGACCTAGGTGAATCACCTGCTTAGCATCCGTCAATAATTTAGTGCTGACCAGTGGATTGGATACATACAGTAATATATGCTGCTACCCCGAAGATAAGAAGATCCGGGCCGTACAATCCTTGTGATTAAGGACTTGGTCAGAAAT
Organism: Urechis unicinctus; assembly: GCA_034190875.2. Taxonomy (NCBI): domain Eukaryota; kingdom Metazoa; phylum Annelida; class Polychaeta; order Xenopneusta; family Urechidae; genus Urechis; species Urechis unicinctus. The sequence goes on from CM067353.1 coordinate 46,468,397, forward strand.
ATATTGTGTCTAACACAACTGCTCTTGCAAAATAGTTAAAAGGACTACACCGCCCATTTAAAAATGACTTGCACGCTTTAGGAAATCGTAAAAATGGGTTGGACCGATGCAGTGGGCTTGAAGTATATAACCAGCGCACGGATTATGAAATATACTTTGTAGAAAATTTTATATAGATTCACCACAAATATCCATTATGTAATTGTGTCTGTCCAAATATATCGTAAGAGTATCCATGTAGATAAAATGTCGATTCAGATAGGGGTCCCCCGTGTTCACGGATAAGTTATCTTGAATGTTCCACTTTGATTGCCCTCAGATAATCTATACTATTTGCTGTCCATTATAAGCATATTTTGTTTAATTTCTTTTTTAGATCTAATATCTATGAACACCACTTTTCGTCAAAGGAGGAAGCCTTTTGGTTTCGATTTAGAGGCAATATCCTCGCACCTTCCGACATTATTGAGCGCAAATTTAGATACAATGAATGTTTTGTCGTAATAATTATGTAGACGATTTCAGTGGGAGATTTACACGCACGATACGTTTTCCAAACTAATACCGTGATTAGTTAAGAGGAGTGGGATCATAGATAGATAGGTAGATAGTCGTGAGATGAGTCCAATAGAAAATGCATAACATTGTTCCGAGCATTTACCAAGTGTTCCATTACATGTCATTTACAAGAAGAAAACAAGGCAGCTGATTAGCTCATGAACTCAAAACATAAATCTCTTAAGAAAATAAAACTGCAATCAGCGTTATACATTCACAATTTCACTATTGTCGATGGCTAAGAGCATGAATCATTCATCTACAAGTGTTCCGCAGTCGGTCGTTAAAGCGCCATGACAGAACAGTAGCCACTTGTCGCCCTCGCAAGTACCCGATAAGTGCCGACATTTAAGCTAGTCAAGGCTACAAGAAGAGTGTAGGTTTTATCGGATTTGCGGTGATGAAACAAACGACGTGATACTCTGACAAATAAAGCACCTATCAGGTTGTATTAGGATTAATATTTATTCAGGACCCGTATACGCTCCTGTAAAAAAACCAAGAGCCATACGATTTATTCAGTGAGTGCGACCAGAAGTAACTATGATAAATATAAAAGAAAGAATACACCGGTTGGGCATTAGGGCATTGCCAAGAGCAAAACATCTGGCTGAACCATCGCTTGGGTGCTGGTGTGTGTAACCAATAACAACGTTTTCCTATTAAAAATTAGCACCCATAAGTCATTCATATAATACCATTCTAAAGTATGTTTTTTTACTTTCCACGAAACGTTGGTTCAGCCTGAATAATTATCGCTAAAAATTAAGAGCACAACTACTTACGAGGACTAGAAGGTAAGCCAATTTTGCGTTGGCAGGCAGTTTTGGTGCACACATCTATATTAGCGGAATTCGTAGAACATCTGGGATAATGAATAGGAACGCTCCATATGCAGAAAGAAAACTATAATCACCCAGTTAACTACGATTCCTTAAATACTGCCTTTTTTGTGAATTAGTGTTAACAAGGTAGCTAGGAGCGTACTAATCAAACATTTATACAGCTCGATACACCTAATTGAAAAATGACCATCCACTGGGAATGTTAAATAATATTAACTGATGAGCCATAAAGTAATTGGTCTGCGAAGTATCCAACACGTATGTTTTTTTTGTGATAATTAGTTTAGACATCAAGATTTCTAGCATGCTATTCCACAAGTTTTCACCTGATAACGACTGCTGCATGATAACTTTGGTGACACACAAAATGCCTGAGATCATCCGTCACGAAGCTCATTACAACCTTTGTTGCAGGACGGATCTAATCAAAATTGTATAGAACTTGCAAATAAAACACATTTAAAGCTTTACTGCTTGAGTCATTAGAGCGTTTAGACTAACGAGCGTTTAGACTTATGCAGAAATGTAGAGTCGGATGCAAATAACTAGAAATCAGATTTCTTATTAGGTACTAAGCCATATGAGGAAAACTCTTTTTGTTAATGTCAGTAATTTTTCAGGAAACTGAAGTCAAATTGTCTTCAGACTTAAATAATATTCCGCATTTGCCACAAAAAACAGCCAGCCAAACAACCCAAAAAAAACTTAGCAGGATAAGGCAACAGTAAACTGCGTTATTTTGTCAATTTCAGCCAACATCAGTAGGTTTGCAAGGGTACATGTATAATGCATCCAGTAGAGGTACTGCTTAAGGTTATGTGGCCTCTCGTTCCATATACTGTGTTACTCTGAACTGTTATTTGCTTCATTATACACAGCTTTACATTGAACGTGCATATTTTGACACCTAAGCGTGGAGGTGAGTCCTCACTTGTCACTATGTAATACTGAAAGTGGTTCCTTATAGCAAATCTGCGGAAAACGTTGAAATCAGCTATCAATAAATCCATATACAAATTGTTTTTTTGCCTTAGTTGTTTGAATCAGTCAAATATGTATTTCAGCCTTACGTTCCCCGTCGCGATAATATCTCGTATTTGTTTACATCTGGCTTTGCTGCGAGCGAAGAGCCGGAAAAGAGGCTGCATAACTCGGTTTGGACAATTAAAGGAAAATGACCATGTTTAAGGAATCCAGTCGCGGTCGCAAACATTTGCTAACGTTTGCTTCCACCCAATGGGTTATTGCGGATTTTAAAACATCTTTATTACGCGGTTTTGTACTTCTTACTATAACAAATAATATATAAAAGATGATCGAGCCAGTATGTCTGGTAAACGAAAATCATAGGTATGTAGAGCGTAATAATTCGAACCTAAGAACATTGCTTACATTTTGGTGCCCACGTCTGCCACAGAAACCTTACTGCAGCGCTGACAATTGTATTGTATAGGTGATTGTGGGTAGAGATATCTCGGATGAACAGTGATGATTACGTACAGTACAAAACAAAGGCTACTGCGAGATATGATGATCTAAGTACAAAAGTATGGTTAGAGAAGCCAGCGATCAGTCTATGAATTATGTGAGACAATCAAGATTGCGCGCAGGAGTAGTTCGAACTGCTTTTCTTATCGTTCATGTCAGTATTGGGGGTGACAACATTAAGCATCAGTATTTCCATTGAACAATTTTCAAAATATTTGGAACACCGTTTCTGTGTATGCTTTCTTTTGATTTATTTGCCCAAGGGAAATTGCAGATAGGCGTTAATTGCGTGCGTCTTTTGATACTCGTTTTAAAGTATGACAGTGATTTCAGCATCATAATACAGACTTTTATGGCATCCAGTACCGTTTCCCAATCTAGCAAACATTCGTTAAGACTGAAAGCGCACCCTCCCCTTAAGCCAATATTTAGCACAAAAAAGTATTTTCAGGCGTGCAGCCTTACAGCTGAGTCTTAATTGTGCGCAGACATGCGCCTTCATGGTAGTGCATTGAAAAGTGTGACAGCACTGCAATAAGCAGGAACAACGGGGGTATGCGCGGCGCATTATTTTGTGCATATTATATTAACCTGCATTAACTGCGCATATCGTCACACCGTAAGTCATCAGTTGGTTTGACATTTGACAAACAGCGGCTTTACTTATCTTTACGCGGAAGGTTAAGAATATTCCACATCAAAGAAAGCGACAATCTGACCTTTAATTACACTCTAATTTGGTTCATTCCATACGCAGAGATGATTGCATAAAATCTCTCATCGGGCCTTTTTTAGCATTGCGTGATAGACAATCAATCTTTAGTGCTAACTGATCTTTAACATAAATATAATAATAATAGCAATATGTACGTTCTAAAGATTGTTATAGACTCTGTTCACTCGTGATTGAAGGCGATGTTTGCTGACTGTACGTCATCAAGTAATTGTAGTTAATTTCTCCATTGCAGTAGAATTTATACATAAAAAAACAAAAACAATTGTTATTAAGCAACGCATAATCTTCAGATATATAGCCGACCGATAGGTACAAACGTGCTGGTCCTTTGACTGCTTGAATGAGCAATTTTGTGTACAGCAGGACGTGCTTGGACATATGCTATTTGCTTTTTCATAGGTCGACACAAGCGACATTGCCCTTTATTAAGACGTATCTAGGGTAATATATCATAAAAAACATATCAATCATATCCTCTTGTGCGGGCGGGATCGTCTAACAAAAAACAATTGCATCTATATTGATTTAATGTCTTGGAAAATGAATGGATAGTTTAATGGGCTGTCTGATTACAATAGGCAATGCCACAAGTAAGTGCAAAATACATACTGCAATAGTAATATTGCAGGCGGCGTTACGCAATACAACACATTACTTATAGTGGCATCAGATTGGGATTGTATCGACAGTTGCTATGAATTTAGGCCACGCATTAAAAGTCAGCAATATGCAAATTGCGTTTGTGGAAGTATAACGCTTCGGATAGCACGAACACCAATAAAGCAGCTAGTTCCATATAATATGGCACTGGTTAACGTTGCGCAAGACCGTTTGCTAGATTGCATTGTTTACATATAACGATTGCTGACGAGGTCATGAGCACTTGGAAAATAGGGGTGTTTTAAACCGACGGGTATAGCGTTATTCATGGACCAGGTATATACTGGTTTAAATTCCCTGCTTCAGCTCTAAATCAGATTGACGTAAGTCGTCGTAGGTAATTGGCCTAGTTCGTCATAGCAGCCCCTAAGGAGGGAAGGGGAATTTAAAATCGCTCTTTCTTATCATAGCTTTCAACGCAGTGCATGTGTTTTAATTTAAATCACTGTATATAGTTGACATCTACTTCTAGTTACCAGTGTAAACTGAGATAACTCTGACATATTGCGACAAGGTAAACTAAGCTCTCTATACTCCAATTTATGATGATTGGACTTATTATCTAACCAAAGAACTCCCCATGCAAGTAAGTCGCTTCTTTATGTTTGTTCAACCGATACCGTAGGGGTGCAGAACAAATGCATACAATGGTGAAACTGTTCATCAAGTCTATATGATTAACCAAAATAACTAATCTGGTGAGCACTTTGTGTTGAAAGACGGGTTGCACGGAAGTCATATGCCTGTGGATCATTGTACAAGCTATTAGCCCCATTTGTCGGAATATCTAATATCTGCATACACTGCTTGGGATTTGTTTATTATCCGATATATAAACCCTCCATCTCGTTCCCACATACCGTTCAGACAAAATTCCAATGCATTTGTTGATTAGTTACATTAGTCTTATAAGTAGTTATTGTCCCACAAATTACTCCCGCGATACCGCCTGCTGAAGGTAATAAGTCTAGCAAGGCATCTAAGCATTCATGCTCACAGTATACCTTGACGCGCCGTACATACACGATAAACCTGGTTAGGATCACATCGATGTTCACAGCATGCTCAATCAAATTTTAATCAGCATTGGGCCAATTGAAAGCTTTCACGTGTGCTATTTGTTTATGTCGCTGCTTGTAAGACATTGTCTATGGTGGAATACGTCCCGCGATGGCGGCACATTTAGGACCTAACAACAGCTACAGCGGAGTAGGCGTAATTAAACAGTGATTGTTTTTTTATTTTATGCGATAACATTTTACTTTGTTTGCTCTCCTACGGAACACAATTTCTGTACATTATTAAGTCACATCGATCAAATGCACGTTTGGATTCAGCCATGGTGTATAGCCGTACTCTCGCATTCGTGTAGCGATGTAGAATATGTTTAGTCTTCTGTAGTAAGCTACGCCGCCAAATGATATCTATTTAAGCTATATAGAACGACTAAACCCTATACCTTGCACAAATTTAGCATAGAAATCGAAACAGGCAAGTAGATCACTGATATAAATTTTCTGCCGTGATTGAAATATGATAATCTACATTATTTGCTTTCCAACATTAGCATCGCATTTATAATATCGCTTTACTTAATACCGCATTGAACACCAAGCCTTTTCAATCTGACAAAGAGGCAATATCCTGAGAGTGGTATCTCGCCCCTTAAGGCAATATTGAGCGCGGTATAAGATACAATGGATGTATTGTCGTAACCTAAAGGCAGTCTATTTGAGTTGGGGAAAATACATTGACGTTCTTGTTCAGTCTCTAAGCTATTACTGTGACTAGTTAACGCCTCACTCAGGATTACGATCACACAGAAATTTGACGGTCGGACAAGGTTTTTCAATTGTAAAGACATTGTTCCAAGCACTAACTAAGTGTCCCAGTTGATGTCATGTTGAAGAATGCTATCAATTCAAAGTCGTGTATACATTGCATTAAAAGCCTTAAATGCATTTGCGGCATTTCGTTCGTTAACACGTGTCTACCTAGATTAAAGTGTTAACCAATCTCGAGTTGATAAACAATACCCTCATACGTTGCCAATAACTGCAAAATATGGCTTTCCGCGCTATTTCACCTTTGACTTTGTTCCCCTATAGGTCTTTCAAAATCTAACTGATTAATAACACGCAAAATGAAATAATCTAGCAAACTTCCTGCAATTTCTGCCTTGGAACGATGTGGAATGCGCCGGTCTATACATGTGTGGCCCTTGACCCAATTCATTCGTTCGTGATTACCGTGCAACTATTACTTTTGGTAAATTATATTGTTTACCCATATCCAACTAGTTCAGTCAAAGACTTTATTCATGGGAAAGTATTGTTGTTATCGAAGCGCAAGGTATTGTGCTCTACATAGTCGCAGCACATATCCGTTGAGAGAAATAACCCCTCTCCCGTCCCTTCAGCAGTTGATGATGCATTGACGTCGGCTGACATACACCTGGATCACATAAAAGCTCACGCAGCTTTTACGGGTGTGAACGTCTCATCTAACAAATATCTGCATATTATGTAGGTCAACCTCTGTTAGGAAGGGTATACCAAAAGTGCTGTCGCATATCACCATAACATTAAATGGGCACTCAGCACACCAAATCATGTTAAGCAGGTTCCCTCGTGACTCCACCCGGCAAAATTTGTAAATACTTCACATGTGAGAAGAGCGTGGAAGCGTCATTTAAAAATCACATTAGGTTTTTTATTAAGTTAAGGTGCGGGTTGCATCGAAAACTCAAGGAGGAGACACTTGAAACTTTAGATCAAGAACACCGTAAGCTTTTGTTGATTTTATTTCTGCGCCGCCTGACAACCGGCGCGTATTTCGCACATGTTCCCCCGCTTACCCCGTGGGAGTGAGCCCTCTTAGTGTTGATATAAACCATTTTATGCTAGTTCTTGCATTGTCAATCATCCCGCGGAATAACCTTAAATCACTTAGGTTTCCCATAGTAAGTAATTTGTATGAACACTCTAAACCAGATTCACAGAACGATTCAAACGCCATTGTAAATGGAATATTCAATGCAGAAACCACGAACAAAATATTATTTGTCGAATGGAATTAGACCTAGCGAGTCGGAGGCTAACTTTATTAGCTCAATCCATTGGAGTTATTTCCATTGAAGTATAATTCAATACTTTCGGGTTTGATGTATATGCATCAAGCCAATTTTAACCACCAACTAGGTTAATCGGCGAAACCAATATTTCCATTGTGAACAAGAGCATTCAAGCTGCGTCCATAGCCATATGCCGGATTTAGACCGAATCTGCATTATGGGTTAGTTATCGCTTTGTCACGTGGGTGATATGGGGAAAGAACACAAGGACGCGGAGCGTCCAAGTGTCTTTCCCCATATCATCCGCGTGACCATGCGATAACATACTTATCGCGATGGCACCTACACGCGATAATCAATCACGACGCTGTCTCCTAATAATGATAATTAGCTTGAACCTATGTTATGTAAGGTATCTGCCTGGAATCTGTAAAATTGAGAGGTAGTCTGTTAATCCCCCATTCGGCCTCAGCTGCATGTGTTTGAGTCATTATTAGATAGATACTGTTCTTTCTATACTGGTTTGTTTATTTGATTAGAATATGTTTTGATAGTTTGTTGTGTGAGACTTGCAGAACCTTCCCAACTCCGGCAATCAGAGCTCCGCCGACTTCGCCGTTATTGATGTTAGCAACACTGTAGCGCAGTAGACACGGCTCGGCAAGTGTTACAATTTTGCGCCTCAGCATGATTACGGCGAGATGGGATAATATCGTGACTTCCCGATGAGCGTTACGCAACCAAATTCGCGGCTGGCAAGCATATGACTTTTGGGAAAACTCTCGTTTTAAGACTAGTAAAGTGTGCGTGATATTACGAACCTCCGTAGTGTTGCCATGTTAGAGCAGCGGTGCTCTGTGAGGGACCAACTCAAGTGAAGTTTTTTCTCGGTGATATATCGACACGGTTGCAGTTATTGCATGGCAAACTGTGCTTTTTAGGTGATATGAGAAAAAGACCGAGCTTTTTCTCGAGCTCTGATTGGCTGAGAGTAGGGTGTCATGCGGTAAGTCAATATGATGCGTTCTGGTATGCTTTTTTTATCATGGCTGTTCAACTGTCGCCGATTACCTACACTACACTGCTCTTATAGCGAAAGACATAGTCGCTGTTATAAATCTGTCTAAATGTATCAGCCATGAAAAAAAACCAGCTGCATCGAGAAACATCGATAGCAGTTATAGTCTAAATTTCATCAACGAAAAAATTTAACGATAAACATTTTATCTTATCAGGCTAACAATACAATTGAAGAATGCAATGTATCTATAATTAGGAATAATGATAGCTGTGATTTGTAAATCGATAATTATATCTATTTATAGCTTCTAGTATTGATATATCTCCCATAAACAATCATACACTGAAATTCATTCACGCGGGGCGTTTATTTTTTTCTGCAACTTGCGCGTCCCTCATATAACTGTCAAGCGCCTTATTGCAACAGTGATACTTAAACGTCAATACAGCAACATCCTACGCCGTACGATATTTGCGTAGCGGAGATATGATTCTTTATTTCCATATGAGTAATTAATTTTACATGGGTTCTTGTCACATCTATATTTCTTTTTTATGCAATTCAATATGCAAATAATATTAAAGGGCTATTTCTTATTATTTCGAATAAGTGAAGCGTGTTTGTTGCCATATGCCATGCACGACTATTGTATATGGAAGATCATATGCCAGCGGAATGTATGGCTGTTAGGGGATATCATTTGACAAATATGTGATATGTATTGTCCAAGATGCTCATCCAATACTCATGGTGATGGGTTGTCAGACCATAACAACCGACTGAACTTTAAATGCTCCAACAATGAATAACGCAATTTGCTGCAACGTCTGCATGGCATTGTGAATATAGTACATGTATAAATCATAAAACGCTTACCAGCCTGCTAAAACGCCTCTTATCAGTTTTAAAAGGTGGCGAAGGCCATGTGTTTTTACAATGATATGTTAAGTATCGTGACGGAATATTAACAGGGATTTCAAGAGTTGTTTGCCCGAGATGGGGACCCTATTTTCGATGAACACACGTTTTGATTTAATATGAAATTATTCATTCGTCTACACTGCCGACTATAGCGAATAGTGTGTAACCCATTGGCATGGAGCTGAACTATGCTAAGCTATATATATTTATCAAAAAGAAGTGCTGAATGCTATTGCTATGATAGCCAGCTTGATGGCGGAATACGGACGGTTTTGTATGAATGCGTTTGTAATGAATTCGGTATCCGAGATAATCTAGCAATCCTTGTATATTGCTGATTACCTAGAGTCATCCCCAATAGCAGTCCTATCCTTATAGGTATTTACATCGGCGAGAATAATATCCAGGCACCCATTTACAAATGTTTTTACCTGATAGTGTCTATCAAAAACCCTTTCCTCGAAATCATGAATAGAGATAAGTAACAATGTAAAACCGCAAAGCAAAACACTCTAATCTACTCAGCCTAATTACTAATGATCTTACCGATTCCAGGAATTCTGGAGCCATGAATGAAGAATTTCCTTACGACAGAATTGCGCCGGTACATAGCAATGCTCATTCAGTTTCCATGAAACGACCCGTTAAAGGATTTTTAATTATGTAGGCTTCTCGTTTAGTCGTTCGCAAAAACGGTCTCATCCTACTTTATTAGACAAACTAAGCGCATCGTTAAAATAGAGAATGCTGCAGCCATGAATAAACATTAATGGTTTTGTGGAAATAGTGAATAGTGCATATATATATCGGTCTATTGAAGAGCCATGAAAGTGTGATTTTGTTTAAAACGAGTAGCAAAGTGACTATGCGTGAGCGATATTCCAATTCAAAACTAGAGCATTGATACGACGACTAAAGCCTAGCGTCTTACTTGGTTTTAATCTTATTATTATCATTATAAAGCAACCGTGAATGATCTAAACATATGAGTTTGAATGGCGTATCTACAGTCCAATCATCGAGGTAGATACTCTTGCATTTACAAAAGTAGTAGGTACTTTTCTGGAAAAAATGTCTGCGCTTGTGCTACGATTCAGATCCCGTATTCTAGGTATGCGGTCATCGTATCTGTTGCTGCTCAGTTGGAATGTCAGATGTGGTAACATTTGGTTGCTTATCATCCAGCATCACCAACACCTGTTCTGCATGAGGATCCACTTTGTATATTTTATATTAATTTGGGAGTACTGACCTCCACGTTTAACAGTTCATATGTGCACGCACAGCGAATAGCTGCAAACTATATATTATTTACCAAATAACTGTGCAGGTTCGCGTTTTATTTTGAAAGACAGGTTAAATTTAAGTTACCTGCGAATAATTTTATGGGACCAGTATAACGGTTGATGCTGAAGAAAGGTAAATTTCTGAATGGATGAATGATTTATCTCGTGAAGACGATCATCGTTTATATGTACATTAGGGAAATAAGGATATGCCTAACTGGTCATTATTGCGCAAGGAGGCATAAGCAAGATATAATCCGTTAAAATCGATTGTTAATTGCGTGGCAATCGATTTCCGTAGACCTAGCGTGCAGGCATTGTTTTATACTTGGCTAAGACCTTTCTCAGGCACGCAAATTGCCTCGTGCATCAAGATGTTAAAGGCAGACTTGCGATGTCAAATTATGTCATCCTAGAATTTACCTCTTCAGTCAAAGGTTCTTGAATATGCCAAGTAGTTTTATTTTCAATCCATAATAATGCTCAATGCGCGGTATGTTTATATTATAACAGTTATCGAAAGTACTGAATTTCCTCGCAAAAAGATATGAGACTTTGTTTTGTGGATTTAAACAATGATGTGTGTTATTTAAAATGGAGGATCACACTCTTAAGTAAGACTAAAATTTAGCGACGCCGGCTATAGTTGAGTTATTTTAAAAGGGACTGCTTTGCAATAATTTCGCTTGTGTGTGGTGCAGTTGACATTGGATATTGCACCCTTATATAACGTAGGAAAACCTAGAAAAAGTTATCCATCATGCGCAATAAGCGTTGATATCGCCTTCCGTCCTGTGTAACTATTATCGACAAAAGATCATGCAACAACTAACTGGAACAATTAGGCAAAAGTATTCATATATGATAGGGAACTGAACTGGCATGAGAAAACAGACGTAAGCGTAGGATTGTTAAGTGTGAAACCAGTACTGTGACACCAGGACAATAACGGTCTACTTAGGCTGTTAAGAAACACATGTGCATCCTAGAGGCATATATTTTCATCAACCATTTAAAATGTGTTTACCCTTAAAATCTGGAATTATTTTTGCACCTTCCTCCGTTGAATTCTTCAACTAACTTACTGTTGCAAGAGTCGAAAAGCTCGTTTACATAATTGTTTGGATCGATCCTGCACTTATATGTAGACCATACGTCGTTTTGCGCGAGGCGGCATATCATGGTACATTCAAACTATTCTAATGTCCGAGGCATTCAATGGATACAGTTGCCTGACTAGGTACCATGATGCCGAAAGTAATAGTCTGTTCTGATGCAGTGATAAATACATATCCGTGAACCATTGTATATTTTGCACTACCATATAACGTTTGCAATAGGCGTATTCCATAAATGCTAACGAAGGTGTCATTGTACATTTACTTATTTGTGACCATTGTTGTTTCGTCAGGCAAATGTACAATCGTGTAGTGACGGACCGGCATAACAAGCTATAATGACAGCTTTTAAATCCAGTTACGGTTCTCCCATTTGTCATTTAGTGTTTTCTCTGATACGTGCATCTTGGGTGCGGCATTTTTTGGTTTCAAGGCCCTTTTTTCCTTCAATCAATACGTGTTTTACACCTTTCAAATAGCTTATAAATGATATATTCATGGCACTATGCCATACCACACGATCCCAAGGCATAGCTCTTTGCTCTATTTATTATTTACGGGTGAGTTAAACATCTTGCATTTAGCCATATCAAAGTAACTTGACAAGGTACATATTTTGCTTTTAAAAAAATCCGCTGGTCGTCAAGAAGGATATAAATTGCCCACTGATATCATAAGCAGGTTATTCATTCGAGCGTCGTAGACTATGGCAGTTAATGAGGTCATTTGTTATTGCAGTAGGCGCGTGCTGGAGGTTAGAAGTGAACATAAGCTTCTTACACGGATACTTCCGAGGAAATAACAGGGTAAACTGCTTAAACATGTCCCTCTGGAGTCTTGAATGGGCGTTTACGCTTGTCATGTAAGAAAAGTTGCAGTTTGCAAAATTAAAGGAACGCATCAATGATTTAAACAAGCGATGCTTTAACAAGAAGGGAGGAGCAAAACCTATATGGTGACGTTGTGTTATATGTTCATGAGGCTGGCGTTACATATTGTGATGACATATTATCTATAGGATGTTTTTTCTTACCCCTTACTTCGGTGTCATTGCAACAGAAAGTAGCCAGTAGTATTTAAAATCATATTTATATACAGCGATGACTACCAACCGCAGGTGTTAACTCTTGCACTGAGATTGATAGCAGTTGTCACGCGGTTAAACATATACGATACATGTTATTGCTAAGTGTACGAGACAGTGGTATAACAAAGCGCTCGTGTTACAGCAATGGATGAAACATTGAATCAAACAAATAAGAAACAGTGACTTAGCCAATCTGCACGAGCAACATTAACATTGAAAGCGTGATCATATATTCAACGTCCTAGGCTTTCATTAATTCCCTTTCATGCATAATAAGCACTCGAATCCAGCGGTTTATGCAGATCAACTAGAGGCGTTAATGCCATGCTGCATTCATTAATAAACCATCAGTTAGCGCTTATAACGCAGCAAAATTTTGATATGATTTATCCAATTGTCAGTGAGCGTTGCCAATATATACGCATTGGAAATGTTGAGAACTTATAAGAATAGATAATAGCATAAAATCAGACGTTGACAGCGCATACGTAAACTGACACGCCGCCTGGGCTACCACAAGGGAGCAAATGTTTCTTTTGCGTGGAAATAGCATAATAATCAGGGCTCGACAAGTTCAAAAATAAATAGCAGGAAGCAGCCTGAATTACAGGCCCGAATCTGAAATCCACTAGCCCGAATAAAAATTGATATTTTTTTGGTTTAAACAAAGCTGATAAGTAAGCTGCAGATTACGTTATTAAGATCAGATCTACCATCCAACTTGCCAAAATGGCAGATCAGTGAACCTCATCATTGGCCTCAACCCACTTGATCACCTCTTCCCAATCACAATGAAGCCGGTTACTGCCGTGTTGGCGATAGCTCGTACTTTAGAGACCCTCTTTTGACTGAAGTCTGCTGCTCCCGTTACCTAGGAAGTTTATTCGATCACTTAGATGGAGTAAAACTCGGCAGCAGCTGCGCCACTTAGAAAAGAAAATGTTGAGAGTTTGCTCCCGTACAAGCCATTGTCAGAGCTGAAGTAAAGATGAGGTAGCTGAGTACGGAGCGTGGTGACGACATTCACTAGCTTAATATTGACGCACAGTTTATCCGCGTCGCATGGCTTCAATGTGGCGTTTCCAGTATGTAATCTATTAGTGGCAATTACCAGTGACTGGCTGGTTGATACAAAAACATATAGCGCTAACAATGCGAGAACAGCGTGGTCTAGCGTTTATGGTCGTGCACTGGCCAATAATTGGCTGCACCTTATTCATGAAGCTGGGAGCAGAAGCCAGGCTGCCGCTAGTTGCACCCTCTTCAAATCGACTGCAACGTAATATATCCCGTCGGCGAAATATAGCACCAGCCCGGCTAGATTATTGGCCCGGGGCCATTGGACTCTCTAACTTGCCGAGTTCTGACAAGTAGAATATTCACACAATCAATACAAATATCCAACTACCTCACATTGATGATATAAAGCAATAGCATAACAAATTGCTAGCTCAAACAATACAGATCCGTCTTTATGCAACCAACATATATGACGATGGACTGCTCTGCTCTTGTCAATGCATACTTGTCACCGCGCAATTAAGGTCTGACATATGCAGTGTAGCAGTGATTTTGCGCTTACAATGTCCCCTCACCAATGAATAACCACCACTTATAAAAGCAATTGAGGCCCGGATATCAAGTCATTGCATAGCACATTGGCCTAATGATGTCTACCAATACGCAGTGGTATTGATAACAGTATACATGGCGCATCTTTATCGCCACTAATAGTTTAAGTTCGGCCGTAAAATATGGACACTAACAGCATATTGGAAACCGTTGCATCGACACTACAGGTAAATTAACGTGATTAGGCGTAGGACACTGCACGTAACATCCATGTTCTGTTCCCGAATATTAATATAACTTGCAGATTACCTTTGTTACCTCTTTCAATTAGCTTGCCGTTAACTCAAATAACCGGAACTAGGAGGGCATGCTTTGTGCGCCTCGTATTTGTTAAGCATTGGCTTCATTATTACGCATGGAAGCAGATCGAAGAGAACGTGTATTAGGCGACTGTGTTATATTGATACAAGTGTCTTGTTCAGAATCCCGTTGACTATAATGTAGACGACAAACTAAGCCATGCAAGCAAGAGTGGACGATTATATGATGGCATGCTAAAATTGTATAATCAGTTCGATATTGCCTTCTATGAATCATCAACCAATCATGGCCCTCAATGAGAGTCGTCAAAACTGCCAGCTAGCGAGCACAAATTGTAATTACTTTTGCCCTTATGATGAATGCCTATGATGAGGCTTTAGTAAAAATAACAAGGGTCGATTAACTGGGTCATACATATAGTCTTTAGCGGTGCATGTGGCAATTGCATGCTCCAATTGACGTTTTTGCCTCTAGTATGTACATGGGTTCAAAAACAAGGCCAACGTTCTATTTTATGAGAGGGCAAAGCCGATGAATAACATAATCGTTGCTTGATGACAAACGCGAATATATAGGTATTATATATATATTAAATATAGCTGGCATGCGTCTTATGCAAGCAGAGTAATGTCGGTTCTATGAGTTGTCACATGTAATGCATGCAAGGCTATTAAACTGTCCACTTGTATTTGTTTAACGTCCTATTATTTACTACCTGCCCAAGACATATGTTTTTCATATTTCAACCCAACATATCCTTATAATATACATAGACGCTGCGTGCCATCTCTGTATATCCTGTTTTAGCGATATGCAAGCAACATGGATTTGCTTTTGGAATCAATAAGACCCCCGGTAAGCATAAAACGAGAGTCAAATGTCACTATTGTTTTATGCTACCGACAAGATTATTTGTGGCCGAGTTAAATATATGTTACCCCAGCTGAACGCTGGGATGAATGGTGTTTTTTAAAACGTACCATAAAAAATAAATATATTGTTATTAGCATATTGGGGCTGAACGACCGCTATATGACTAGATGGATCACCAGATCGTCGTATTTAATTAAATGCTTTATTAGACATCACCTGTTGATATATATATATATATATATATATATATATATATATATATATATATATATATATATATATATATATATATATATATATATATATATAAGCAAGTGGTTGTGATAAAAGAGCACTGATAGTTGCTTATTTATGAACTACAAAAATTGAAATGGACATCAGCTCAAATTAATTCACAAGTAGACAATATTAACGTACTTCAGCTCTTCGATTGACGTGGTTGCGGTTCGAAGCTGGATTAGCAACTATGCTCGCGGCGTTGTTTATACACTCATAACCAATACGAAACGACTGCTCTTGTGGTTTATTTTTTCTGAAACTGGGGAGAGCTTAATTGCCGTTTAGAAACCTACAACCCATAAAGCGAGTCCATCTATACGCTCACATTAATGTGGTTCCGCTCATTCCAGTAATTATTCCGGTTGCTAGATTACCATATATCACATCGAATCGTATTAGAAACAGAAAATGCCATGTCAATAAAAACTACTGCCGACTGTATCGGCGCGCTTTAATTAACGTACAATAAATGCAAACCGAGTTAGCCTTTGCACCAGAAAAAAAAATATTAGCTTTTTTTTATACCAGCACTCGATAAACTACCGCTAATCACGAATCGTTCTCCGCATAAACAAGAAGCTTATGAATATGGAACACTGCGGTGGGTCGGTAGTACATTTGTTATACAGCTCGTACCGTGTGCGAGACTTCAGTATATCCCTTTTCAACCAATTCAACCGGTAAAAGAAGAATGGTATTATTGCACGGGATGTATAAAACGTCATGTTTTTCAGAACACATCCTATCGTTCAAAGCACGCATGTTAGTTCAAACACATTATTGCGGAAAATGTTTGCCTAAACGGTGAAAACGCTGCAACGCTATTATCACTGTTGCTGTCACTATTATTGAGATGAAGATACATACATGTCAGACTGAAAGGCAGCGTCAGCAAACCCAATACGCTTGGGAAAAAATGGAAGATACCCATGCGTTAAAAAATACGAGACAGAAGTGACAAAAGTGCTGTCTGAATGTACAAAATGTTTTGCTGCAAGACCATCTTTCCCAAACGATCTCCCTCGTTTCATCGTCTGAATTGCTCGACGAATTTAAGCGGGGGAGATCTTAGTTGTTATGGTGTCAGTTTCACATTTGGCCGTTTCCATCACCTCAACTTTCCCGCTCGCAATATTGAGGAGGGCGTAATAATGGTCATGCCACATGTTGATGATGTTTTCAGCCCCGAAACAGCCGTTAACTGTTGACGCCAGTGGTATCGATCGCTTTTGGGCGCACTTCACTCTTCAAAGCGAGACAGTATTGCTTTCGGCGAGTGAAATTGCCATGGCTTCTTCCTGGGAAGACATCTCCTGATATTTAGATTGACGGAGGGTATATTGAAAGTTGAGAAGAGTTAGAAATGTAGATCCATGTCGTGGCTTGCCTTCATTGTAAATTATATACACCCCCCTGTATTTCGCATGCAGGTCTTTAACGTAGTCATTAAAACCGGGGACGATAAATTAAGGGAAATTAAATGGTGGCGTTGAAGCATATGTATTTCAACAGAACGGAATAATAGATGTTTAAGACCTAGGCTTGTATCCATCCTTGGTTGCACTTAGTCCGTCAACTTTATATAATTAATATTAAGCCCGCTACTGTCGGAGCGTTTTAAAACCTCTGAATCACACAGCGGAGTTGGCAGTGTTCTAGCCTCATTTGTTACCATTATTGTATTACAGCACAATTAAACTACAAGTTTAATCAGAACCATCACGACTGTTTTTGAAGATATTGCCAATCAATGTAGGTGTCTACTTGACGACTCGTAATGCATGGACGACTAAAAAATCAAAGTTTACACACCAGCATAGTAACTATGTTCACTTGTAACTCACTAGACCAATTCCGAAGCTATGCAATACCCGGATTATTTAAAGAATTGATGTCATTGATAGAAAATACGCTAATGTCATTGTTGTTTGGCGGCACAATTAGTGTTTGACATGTTAATATCTAGATTCGTTCTGTGTAGCTATGTGCTCCCAGGGGTATTGAATCACAGTTGACCCCACTCAAAGTAACCTTAACTGCTTGATGTACCCCGCAAATGCATTATCTTCAATCTAAATTCATTACCTCTTACTTTCACGTTCAAAATGTTCCTACAAAGTAATCATTGCCAAGCAGATCATGGATTTGATTTGCTAGAAGTAGTTGAGGTATGATCGCCCAATTCGCAAAGATAGCAAGGGCTATGTTCGGTTTGGTTGTGCCAGCACGGTTTGTAAAATTATCTTCTCTAAGTTTAGTGACAATGATGGCAATAAGAACGCATAGTTACTTGAGAGTAAGTTGAGCAGCCAATGAATAAAACTAAGGTAAGCAATTGCCACTGCTGTAACATTGACCATCGAACGCTATCAACGTAAACCAGCATTGTTGCAGTTTTTATTAAAATAGACCCATGATTGATATGCTTGTAAATTGTTTGTAGTGTCATTTTAGTATCGCTTTATTTGTTTCGTAATCTTAATCTGCCGTTAAAATATATTACCGTCTATTATCTTGATTCATTACATCGGTTGATTAATAATCACATACCAATAGCGGTGGGTTATTGGCGGACCAAAATTCAACATAATTTGTGGGTCAATAATAACGGTTCATGTTAAAAATATATGGTGCAATGAATTCACCTCTCAGTCGTTCGCCATTCCAATCGTTGTAGTAAACACATGCTACATGTAATAGCAGGGTATCATTATGGGTTAGATGTTTTACAACAAGCAGGTATTCAATAATGTGAAAGTGTCTATGGCTTTATTCATTTTCAAACACTGGATATATTACCCAAGCCATGCATTGCAAATATAGATTGAGAACCGATCCCATGTAGGCAGCATAATGTCGAAAATGTCAAACGAATTCCTTATTTCTATCTTTCTTACAAAATAAGGCGGTGTTGTGGGAACTGATTATTGGTGATTTCAGTGATTTATTATTCCCTGATGCTATTTCCAGTATTGTAGCGAATACTTTAAAGCCTCACGTGTTATCATATATTGTACGATGGACTTGCCAGACAACTCAATCTAAGATTGAGCCCAGTTAAAGTTCAATTAGTTGCGTATTGGACACGAACATTAAAGGCCTGAAATTGTTAATATTATCATAATCATTTCTCGTTCCCTGCTGCCATTTGTACATTATAGGCAAGTTCGCATAATTGCAACATTACGTACGCCATAGGCGACATATGCCATTAAATCGTTTTTGTATGAGCGTATCGAAATGCTATGGTAAACTTATACAAATACAAGAAGCGTAATGCGGTCTCGGTTGTTTTCCTTCATAGATTAAAGTTTCTTTCATCGGTACGATAGGCATGAACCAACAAACTGAATACTTAATGCGCTGAGTCTGCTCGATCATATGCTAGCCTTTTAATTGTATATTATTGCGGAATCTTAGGAGCCTCTAGTTTATTTATCAAACCCATATGCTGTCAACACACCTGGAATTACTGTTAGTCTTCTTACCCATATTATGACAGCAGGACTTGTACATGATAGGAAATGACGGTTTGCGGGGTAATTTTTGCAGTACAAATCGGCCCAGTACATAATTCGTTCTGACACCGCTACACTCATCTGTTTTAAGATTCTATTGCTACCCGTATCTGATATATATATATATATATATATATATATATATATATATATATATATATATATATATATATATATATATATATATATATATATATATATATATATAGAGATATATATATATATATATATATATAGATATCTATATATATATATATATATATATATATATATATATATATATATATCTATATATATATATATATATATATATATATATATATATATATATATATATATATATATATAAACACAGTTGTTACCCAATCCGGTCGGTGACTTAAAATGAGAAAGAAGTATTGACGGCCACTATTGATTTTCCCATTTACGACCATTAATCAAATTAATGGTATACGAATAATGTCAGAGTATAAGCAATTGGCAGCATTCTTCTGTTGATTACTCCGTTAGATTTTTAATGTTATCACAGTCCGTCAATCACTAAATTGTTTCATGGTGTCACATTGAATTGTCCTTTTCACCTCTTCGGTTGATTTAGGTTGTAAATACGGGAATTAAATATCAGTTCAGCTAGATATGAGAAACTCATGGTGTCAGAAAACATACGTGCGTTTAGCTAGTAGAGACTTGTATACATAAATAGAGACCTTATAAATCAATGAACTGTGGTTTTCGATATTTTATGCTGTGTCACGCAGAATGCTATTTTTAAGATCGTCACAGATACACTAGATCCTTAGAGGCGTAATTCTACCAAGTTATTGCTCTTCTCTGGCTAACCACATTGACGCGCAATCTTCCCAGATTTTCTTATGAAGTAAATGTGGAGGAATGGACTGATCATAAGCATTGTTCAACTTGACCTTGATCGGAGTAATCATGAACCCGTCATGCCATCATGACTACCGGATTTATAGCGCATGTCATCCCAATAGCCGCCAGTTTCCTGAGAAAGTACCTGATTAATGGCACATCAAATGGCGAGGTTCAAAAGGAAATGAAATACGAAAACGATGTAACACATGCACAAACCTATGCCGCTGCCGTCCATAAGCATTTATCAGTCTCTGAACGGCCGAAAGATTTATTATGGACCATTGCCAACTGAAGGAAAATAATAGCATAATCCACGCGAAAAATGCAGTGCATGTGACTAGCAGTGCCAAGAATATATTCGGTTTTACCAAGAGCACTACATCAGGCTCAGGCATCGCCTTTATGTCGCGTCGTACTTCGCTGACAGATTACCACCAATTCCAACGTTTTGCTGCTTATAACAAGCACCGAACAAATTAGTCGTATTTTTCAGTCTTAGAATAAAAAGCACACTTTCTACGCAATGTTGGCCAACCGTATGCACACCTCTTTTTAAAAGGGAATTACTTATTACCAAGACTATAAGGCAAGTTCATTGTATGTGAACAGGCATATATTGTTGTATCCGCAGCATGGTGGATCCACCTTGTCTATCAAAATAGAATTGCTAATCATCTGTATGTAATCAGTCAAAGGGATCCATTGATATTGTGAATATCTAAATCTCGTCGTGCATACTTGTGATTGGTGGAAAATGGGGGCGTTCTAATTATCAAGTTCAACAATAAAAAAACTGTAAGTGGAGGGTTTATTTCGTTTTCGAAAAGTACCGCAACAAAATCTAATGACACTAAATAATTTTTCAGTAAAGTGTCGCACAATCATGGATTTTGGGCGATAGTAAAAAACTGAGGATAGAGGCCAGAATACTTATTATAAACTAACCCTGCAGCGCTCGTAAGCACCAGCGAACTTGTATGCATGCTGATCTGCTTGACTGACTGCAGTCATTCGTAAATTACCTGATACGAAACGCAGCGAGCATGCGGATCAGAATGCTTATATTGCGTGAATTAGTTTGGTGATTTCACTTTTTCAATCGACTACAGATCATTCTATACTCTGATTTAATAACTAATTACTTGTACTAGTAATGCTTAACACATTTCTCATAAACTTCAAAGAACGAGTAGCATGAACGATGAAAAACAATGCGAGCAAGCTTTGGCGAGCGTTGTACCCATGAGCAATCTTCCATTATGAGTTTAACTGCTAACGCTAATGGTAGTATATACATAAACCATACAGGGGTAGATTTCGTTACGAATCATAGGCGCAGTCGTTCAGCATGTTGATGTATAACCGAACTATACTGCGTCGTTACTTTCAACAATCAGGTGATATCCCCACAGTGAAGGACGTGGATAAAAGCCACCCGTCTTAACTGGCCACCTAATTACGAAGACTAGCGGTGAGTAAATCGTGTATAAAAGCCACCCCTCTGTGTATTCATACTCAGCTCTGATATCGCATTTCAATGGTGTTGTTGATAGTATTCAGGCTTTGTTTAACTAGAGCATTTTTTGGGCATACACACACGTTCTGGAAATGATTGGATACAACATATTTGCGGCGAAGCTATAATCTTTGGGCCTCGAAGCAGAACTTATCGTAGGTGAAACTCGCATTGACAGGTGTACCGCTCAATAACATTTCTGCATTACGCTGACAAGAATGTGAAACGAGAGACGTTTTACATAAAGTTGAAGACATTATTTTAGTGTCAACCAGGTAAATCATGTTAATTATTTTGAAACCCCAGGGAGGATGTAGTTGGGGGAGGGGGGGGGTTATAATGACATTTTAGCAACGAATCAAGGGGTACTGATAGTCAAGATGTCATATCTAGCTGAACTGATATTCATTTCCCAAACTTAACAACCTAAATCACCCGAATAGGTGACAGGGACACCATGAAACAATTTAGTGATGAACGGACTTTGAGAACCGTAAAAGTATAACGGATTAACTAACGTAGGAATGCTGCCAATTGTATATTCTCCGACATTGTTCGTATACCATTAAATTTACTAGTGGTCGTAGATGGGAAAAAACAATAGTCGCCGTATATTCCTCTTCCTTATTTTAAGTCACAGACCGGATAATTAACAACTGTGTTAGGACATAGCAACAATAAGCTATCTCCGGTCAAAGTATCAGATAAATTACATTCATGTGTTCAAACTGTCTCCAAAGACTTGCGCGTGTCAGGATTCCATTTAGATTATATCACGGATCTATGCTGCAACGGAAAATAAGGCAACTGCACCATTCCACCTGCCTTAAATGTGCGGCTAGAACTATAGGGACTTTTATCGAATAATATTTTCCTAGGCATATGTTTGAAGACATTAAATGTCACAGCAGGATATAAGATATATTGTTGTACATCTTATGTCGCTGTAATGGAAATTAAACTTCTGGATTTATATTGCTTTGTATGGTGTGTCAGCATTATATGATGTCAGTACTTGAAATTATCCGCTGTCCTATCAATCACTGTACAATGCACATGATTGTCCATGTTTTATTCTTTTCCATACGCATTGCTTGTTTCGATGCCGAAATTTCCAGCAGCTAATACATGTATTCGGTAAGTGTACCGGTTGTAACTACTAAGACAAACAGAAATCATTGTGTAGATTTTACCAAGATATTTTAGACGTTTTGCAATAAGAGGAAATATGCCTATAATGTTGCGTTGGATACATGACATATACTCAATATTGGTTTCTGTGTCCTTTCTGCGAACTAAATTTGTAAAATGACATATTTCTCATGGTGGTTAAAGTCCTTCATTAAGAAATATAGGATAATTACCCATTCAATCATCTTGCTCATCTCAGTGTATAGGAATATTTGAATAAGTAATACAATAACGAATATTGAGTCTCATAATACGATGATTCGTATGTTCACTTGTGTGCTATAACATAATGCAAATCAAAACATAAATCTATCGATTGAGAAAAGAGTAGTTGTTGTATGATTGGTGGATTTGCAAAATTAATCTTACCCAACCTAACGCAAACCTACATTTATCCTTTTTTGTGCACTGATGGTCTATGTCACACGTGTGCGTAAACCCGGTTTTTAGCCACTCTCATTTACGTAGCGGAAAGCTAGTCTGCTACTTTACGTATTGCTGCAGCCTGAGCATCATACATACAGATTTGCTTGTGCTAACGACCGCTGTAGCGTGAGTTTATAATTGGTATTCTGGCTCTATCCTTAGCTTTTCATCATCGCACAAAAGCCTTATTTTGCTGCACCTTATTGACAAATTATTTAGTGTCATTAGATTTTGCTGCTATACTTATTGAAAACGATCTAAATCCACCACTTATCTTTTTATGTTGTTTAACTTGGTAACTAGCTAGAGAAGCATTGAAATGTATTGTCTATTAACCGGGTCTTGAATATAGTTTTCAAAATAGCAATCAACAAGTTCCTATCAGATTGGTCTTGCGACATCGAATAAACCGTGCTTATATTACTGATTGTCTGGGTGCCTTTAAGGAGGCATGGCTCTGAATAAGAAATAGGCTCTACATATTGGTTGTCCTTTTTTTCCAAGCAAAACTTGGCGCTTGGAAAAAAGCAATGGGTAAACCTGTTAAATTGTTTGTCACAAGCCGCAAAACATATATAACATCTTATGCATTAAATGACGGTAGATGTTTCATAAACCGTTGTTAACGATATAGACTAGTTCTGCTACTTGGTGGTTGGCATTGTTATTAATAATTAGCTATTGTCACCATTTTGCAGCTTGAATGTACACCGTAAACATAATTTAATGGATATGTGTTTAAGTGCAGGTTAGACATTTAGTAAAACACAGGATTAATGACAAGAGGCTTAAGGCGTGCGGCTAGTAGCCTGTATTAATAACCGTCGGAAGTTGGATTCATGCAAACGTTTTAAAATATCTTATCTGCGAATACTTCGCCATTGATTTAGTTAAAATGCCTACAGTCTATCAGAACCACCAAGCATGCCTAAGCGCATATTGCGGCTTTACAATGAGTCCTGCATAAAGCAAGAACGCATTAAGAGCGCATCAAATTACAACATCTTGCAAATGTAGCTAACTAAACCTTTAAGTATATTCAGCTCACGAAACGTAGCCATTCGGTCGTCGCTTCGCTGAAATTATTTGCAAATAAAACGCTGCTGACCTACAGCGTTGCTGATCTTATTTTAAATTATGTGTGCTGTGAACTGTGCAGCATTCTGCATATCATTTCGGTGTATTCATTGTACTCAGGAAATAGGGTTTTTAACAGAATTCCAGTAGATAACAACACCACAAGCAATAATACATATAAAGTTTTACCGAATACTATTTACACTGAATGTCTTGTATTGCCTTTACCATCAACTTTTTAAGTGAGTAAAATTCTTTTGGCCGTATATTTTTGACTCTTGGCTAATACTGCGATGACTCAAACTGGGATTATTAATAAGCTTACAAGAGCTATGAGTGGTCATGCAATGTATTCAAATATTATAAGCGGTCTATTTTCCCAGGTATTTAACACTGGTTTTATACCTGACATGCATAATAATTATTTAAGCGTTGAAGTCGGGCACTTGAATCTTCTAGAAGACAACGAATTTATATAAAATAGCATTCATCACGAAAATGCCATTTGCTATTAGCAGGTGGTTATAAATAACCAAAGTGCATTTTTTTTTATCAACGAACAGTTTTGCTATTAGTAAATGAATGATGTCACTCATGCACAATATTTTGCAGGCATCGTACGGCTGAAACATTTACAGAAGACCAATAACAACAGACACAAACTAATGACATAATCCGCCACATTAATGCAGTGCGAGTGAACAGCGGCTCCAAGAATGAATATGGAAAAAGGACAAAAACCTGCGATACATTTAGATGTTGTCAATAGTACTAAATCAAGCTTAGGTATTGTCTGGGCGTGGCAATGCATTACACCGGCCAACGATTGTGTGCAGCTACCAGTAACAGCCTTTTGGCTTAGATAACGAGCGCTGTCAGACCACTCCTATTCTTCCATCTTAGAAATGCCGACTTTCTATGCAACGTTTGTGCAAGCATATATTGTTTTAGCCTTGAATCTCTTGATGAAAACATATCAAATTGGAATGTGTCGATCATCTGCGGTTTTGAGTATAAACGCCCTATGTACAGATATCATGTTGTAAATTTGCTTGAATCCTCCACTTTTGTGCATTCGTGTATTGAGTAGTGGGGAGTTCCCTTTTAACCGATTAAAAAGTACGGTACAATAAGTTAGGGACTTGCTTCGCTTTCGATTTATTAATGCGCTGATATATTCAACAGCATGGCCTCACATTGTGAAATCACAGTAGACTATGTCAAGTTGATATAGTGCTGTATATATATATATATATATATATATATATATATATATATAGATATATATAGATATATATATATATATATATATATAGATATATATATATATCTCTATATATATTTATATGAATATATATATATACAAAAAAATAGATATATATATATATAGGTATATATATAGGTTTTTTAAACTATATAAGACATATATTATTAATATATATATACATATATTTCCCTCTATATATGTACATATAATTATATATATGTTATCTATATATGTATAAACATATATATATATATAAATTTATACCTAGAATTATATTTATATATATAGCTATCTATAGATACATATTAATATATGTAAGCTATAGATATATATATAAATACCTATCTATATATATATGTACATATATATATATATAGATATATATATATCTCTCTATATATATAGATATATCTATATTGTGTGTGCATATATATACATATGAATATTTATAATTTACCTTCCTCCCCACGTAAATATATATATATACAGATATATATATACCTATATATATACATAGAGAGAGATATATAGAGATATATAGATATAGATATATAGATCTATATAGATATCTCTAGATATATATATATATATATAGATATATCTATATATCTCTATATCTCTATATATATATATATATATCTATATATATATCTCTCTATATATATATCTATCTCTCTATCTATATAGATATATATATATATATCTATATATATATATATATATATATATATCCGTTTCGCTCCTACGATTATAGGTTAGAGATGTCAAATAGAAAGATGAGGCGGTGCACATTTTGAGTTAGTATGATCATTAGCAGGTGATAGGTAAATATATATAAGCACTTTGGACTTTCCAAATATTCAAAGTAAGAGCATGTGTAACGAAATATCACTCAGCAGTATGTATAGTTTTTTATTCATTCTAAAAAATTGTTGTCATATTATAAAAAGTGATGTGATTATAAAGTGCCGTTGACATTACCAAATCTAGTTGCAACAACTCCTTTAATCTCATCAATGACACCGGGGCTAGGCTTTTCTGGGCCAGGGTTATCGGACTGCTAAATACAGTTAGTATGTATAGCGTCGTTTCAATCAAATATTTATCTAAATATTCGGGCGTTTATGGCACATCTGCTGTTATGCATGTGCATTGGCCCGGGACAAGATGCCCGGACATCTCGGTCCATGCCTGGCATTTTTATGAACAAACCTACGTCTTTATGCAGGTCTACTGTATGTAAACAAAGTGTCGCTGAGGTCAAAAATATTGTTTAACCCCGTGTTGCGTAAGTTTGATGTGTTATTGAAGTGCAAGGCAATGTAAAGAAACATTACTGGCAATTAAATTGCATAATGTACTGTGCATTGACCTAATATATAAAACATGGGCTATTGAAGTGTTGCTCCAATAATATATGTAGGCATATATATATATATATATATATATATATATATATATATATATATATATATATATATAGATATATATATATATGTATATATATATATATATATATATATATATATATATATATATATATATATATATATATATATGTATATATATATATAATTATTTATACATGTACATATATATATATATATATATATATATGGGTGCATATATATATACATATTAATATTTATAGTTATCTTACTCACTTATGTATATATATATATATATATATATATTATTTATATATATATATATATACATATATACATATATATATATATATATATATATATATATATATATATATATATATATATATATATATATATATATATATATATATATATATATATATATATATATATATATATATATATATATATATCAGGTCGCGGACTGACCGCAGAACGAAGTACGTACCTCGATCGAGGTACGTACCTCGTTCCCAGTACGGCGCACCTCGATTGAGGTACGCATGATAGTCGTTCCACCGCCCTCTGCTGTTTTGCATTTTATGACATTATTTTCTGAAATGTGATTGGCTTTGAACGATTTAATTATGCAGATATATTATGGCCTACATTTGAAACCAAATCTGTTGTTGTGGGCGATATTTGGCCTTCACAAGAAGTTTTCACTTCCATTATTCGACAGCGACTTTTTCTGCGTTCATGGTTTAAATTTTGTACACACATCAACATGGCAGAGGTAAGGTCTATGTTTTCTAATTTACAAGTATATCATCTAATGATACATTATATGTCATTCAAAATTCTATGGCATATTAATGAGCTATCGCTAATAAATAACACCACTATTGAATGATTTTTCTGAAACAATGGCATAGTGATGCGATCGTACTTAAATCGAAGTACGGTGTGCTTCCATTTTAATTGGTGCCATATTCTGATAGTAGATCGTATACAGATAAAAAGAATGACACTTATGAATCATACGACCGAATCGCAAGTTATAAGATAATTTGTTTTGGAAATTTGTCGTGCACGGCTTGAAGTGACAATGTCAATATTTCGAACCGAATATGATTTAGTCTATCAGTAGAGGGTGATATAAAACAATCTCACAGGAATTGCTGGTTTGTGTTGTGTACTTAAACATAGATTATAATATTTAATGTTATGTATTTGACTAGCCAGTATCTGATTTACTTTGGGTTTTTTTTCAGAATGGAACAGCTATGGGCCAAGCCATATTCAAGACGGTGTTCTTCTGAAAGCCTTCAATCACAATGAGGATGTTTGGAAACTGGAAACCTGAAATTAAAATTTCCAACCTGAAATTAAAATTTCCAAGTGGTGTCAAAGAAAAACAGAATCTGTCCATTACACAAAAACTGCTCCTAAGTTCTGTCAATCATGCATTGATGAAGTGGATGAAATCTATCCAGACTTAAACATTCCTTCAGCCGTTAGTGATAAGTCCATGGAGCCGCCTTCCAAGCCGCTGAAAGTTGGTTACAGCTCTCGCAATGAAGAAGCTATTCCTGTGAGGGGTGTACCAGGTCTTGCCTGTTCTCGTCTATATGCTCAACCAGAATATTGCCCTCACATCGCTGAACAAGTTCATAAGACTTTGTGCATATTATCCGTTTCCTCTCGTTTCCGCTCTCGCGGCATTCATCAGCTATGTATGCAATATGTATTTAACCTGTGTGGTGTTTCCACTTGGGATCTCTGAAAGTTTAAGTATTTTTTTCCAATATATTCCATTCCAAACAACAGAGACAGAGAGAATATTTTATTCTGGATTCCATTTGTAAACATTATCGCATAAGTCCTTATCTTTTCTCTTTAGAAGGGAAGAGGCTGCCCCAATTAAATCCCGCGCGGATATGGTCAGGTAACCAGCACTTCTTTGTCTTTTTCAATTAGATTTCAACGAGATCACATCAATTTGCACTCCCATTTCACCCCCCCCCTTCCGTTTTCAATGCCATCCCACCTTTTGTACCAGCTTTCCTCTAGTTTTGTCATTCAACACTCACTGTTGTAATATGTATGTCTGTACATGTATAGGTATATCAATTAATCTTATCTGTGTCATGACCTATTTAAGTAGATTTATCCTGCGTTGTGTAACCTGTCCTAGACATATCATAGTTTTGTATCTCACTTATTGCATCAACATCATACATAAACCTTTAGCTGTCAAACAGTCAAAACATTTCTATAGTTGTTATCATTATCTGCCTCATTGTGATACTGGTATTTGATTGGTAGTGTACCTGCACTCGGGATTACTCGGTATCCTATTATGTAATAACGAATATTGTATGTATGTGATTTTGGACACAATTTGCTACTTGAGAATTATTTCTAAAATAAAATTAACTCAAACATTGCTGTTCCTCCACTTAAAGAAATATGGATCTGCACGATATATTGCATGTGATTAAAGGCATATGATTTGGCTGATAGAAACTCAATTAGTAGCAGCATGTAGAATAAACACTATCATGAAGTTTACCGATGAGGAATGATCTTATGACCACTGTCCACATTGCTATGGAATTAATTGTAATAAAGCATAGTCAATATCAATACAACGTGATCGCTGACCCTGTGATTTTGTGAAACATTCCATTCCATATCTGGTAAAGCTTAAGTATTCTAAAATGATAATGTTCATTACATATGTAATGATGCTCATTTCCATCTGTTATGCCTTAAACCTAGCATCCAATTAAAACAAAATAGTTTTCAAAAACACAAACAGAACAGGTCAACAAAAGTATGAAAACTTACTGTTGTGGTGTTTTGGGGGGCATTCTGTTCAATATCAAACACCTGGCTACTTTGTTATTCTTGAGAAAGATGGGCGGGGCAATTTGATTAGAAAGATCATTACAGGGGGGAAAGGTAATATATAAACTTTGGGCTTTCCAAAAAATTCAAAGTAAAAGCATGTGTTAGAAATATCATCGCAGTATGTAGGTTTTTTTTTATTTAAAATTTTTGTCTATTAAAAAAAATGATGTGATTATAAAGTTTTTTCCCCGGGAAAACCTTTTTTTTAAAAAAAAACTAGTTTCAACAACTCCTTTTAAACTCATCAAAGAAACCGGCTAGGCTTTTTTGGGCCCGGGTTATCGGACTGCTAAATACAGTCAGTATGTATAGCGTCGTTTCAATCAAATATTTATCTAAATATTCGGGCGTTTATGGCACATCTGCTGTTGTGCATGTGCATTGGCCGGACAAGATGCCCGGACATTCGGTCCTGCCTGGCATTTTATGAACAAACCTACGTCTTTTGAGGTTCGGGGTAAAAAAAGGCGGAGGGGAAAAAATTGTTTAAACCCCGGGGGGAATTTGAGGAGAAGGGAAGGGAAGAAAAAAACATTAAGGGGAAAAAGCAAAGAAGGGAGACCAAAAAAAAACGGGCGAAGGTTGGGCCCCAAAAAAGAAGTTTCGGGTGCTTCAATTTTTAAATTTGGGGCCAAAATTCTGATGTAGATCGTATTTCAGATAAAAAAAATGACACTTTGAATCAACGAACCCAATCGCAAATTATAAGATTTAATTTTTTTTTGGAAAATTTTTCGTGCACGGCTTGGGAAATGACAATGCAATATTTTGAACCGAATATGATTTTGTCATCAGTAGAGGGTTTAATAAAAAAAAAATTTCCCGGGGAAATTTTGGTTTGTGTTGTTTTACTTAAACCTTAAAATTATAATATTAATGGTTTTGTTTTGGGGGAATGGCCCCCCAGGTAACCTTTATTTTTACTTTGGGTTTTTTTTAGAATGGAAAAAGCATGGCCCCAAACCATATTCAAAGGGGTTTTCTGAAAACCTTCCCCCCAATAGGGGGTGTTTTGGGAAAATGGAAAACCCGAAATTAAAAAATTTCCCAAACCCGAAATTAAAATTTTCCCAAATGGTTTTTCAAAGAAAAACAGAATAGGCCCTTAACAAAAAAAATGCTCCTAAAATTCGTCAATCATGCATTGATGAAAGGGGAAAGAAATCTATCCAGACTTAAAAAATTCCTTCAGCCGTTGTGATAAGTCCATGGGAAGGGCCCCCTTCCAAGCCGCTGAAAGTTGGTTACAGCTCCGCAATGGAAAAAAGCTATTCCGTGAGGGGTTTTTACCCGGTTTTTGCCTGTTTTCGTTATATGCTTTAAACCCGAAAATTTTCCCCCACATCGCTGAACAAGTTTATTTAAAAACTTTTTGGGGGGATTAAACCGGGTTTTCCCCTGTTTCCCCTTCGCGGGGGATTAAACAAATATGTAGGGAAAAAGTATTTAACCTTTTGTGGGTTTCCCCTTGGGTCTTGAAAGTTTTTAAATATTTTTTTTCCCAAAATATTCCATTCCCAAAAAAACGACAGAGAGAATATTTTTTTCGGGGTTTCCCTTTTTAAAAATTTTCCCATAAGTCCTTATCTTTTTTCTTTAGAAGGGAAAAAGGGTGCCCAATTAATCCCCCGGGGGATTTGGGCCCGGTAACCCGCATTTTTTGTCTTTTTAATTAGATTTAAAAAGGGGGTCACATCAATTTTTCCCCTACATTTCCCCCCCCCCCCCCTTCCGGTTTTTAATGCCATTTCCCCCCCTTTTTGTACCCGCTTTCCCTTAGTTTTGTCATTCAACACCCCTGTTTTAAAATTTTATGTCTGTAAGGGATAGGTTTAAATTTAAAATTTTTCGTGTCATGACCTTTTAAAAGGGGATTTACCTGCGTTGGTAACCCGTCCCAGACAAATTAATTTGTTTTTACTCACTTATTGCATCAAACACAAAATAAACCCTTTTTGCTGTCAAACCCGTCAAAACATTTTATAGTTGTTACATATCTGGCCCCATTGTGATATGGTATTGATTTGGGAGGGGTACCTGATCGGGGTTTTTCGGGATCTTTTTATGTAAAAACCCAAATTTTTATGTATGTGAATTTTTGGGCACCCAATTTTTTATTTAGAAAAAATTTTTTCCCAAAAAAATTTTTAAATTTAAAAATTTCTGTTTCCCCAAATTAAAGAAAATGGATCTTTAAAGTATATTGGGGTGATTAAAAGGCCCCTTTTTGATTTGGCTGATTAAAAGGGAAATCAATTAGTGCAGATTTTAGGGAAAAAAAAACTTCATGAAAATTTTCCCATGAGGGGAAAGATTTTATGACCACTGCCCCATTTCTATGGGAAATTTAATTTTAAAAAAGCATAGTCCAAAAATCAATACAAAAAGTGGGTCGCTGGGCCCTGTGGGTTTTTTGAACCTCCATTCCAAATCTGGTAAAGTTTAAATATTCTAAAAGATAATGTTCATTACATATGTAATGATGCTTTATTTTCCTCTGTTTTGCCTTAAAACCCAGCATCCAAATTTTTAAAAAAAAATATTTTAAAAAAAAAAAACAGAAAAAAAGGTAACAAAAGTATAAAAACTTTCTGTTTTGGGTTTTGGGGGGGGATTCGTTCAATATCAAACACCGGGTCTTTGTTATTCTTTAGAAGGGCCATTTTTTTTAACACAACCGCAAAGGTAAATATATATAAGCACTTTGGACTTTCCAAATATCAAAGGAGAGCATGTGTAACGAAATATCACTCAGCAGTTGTATAGTTTTTATTATTCTAAAAAATTGTTGTCATATTATAAAAAGTGATGTGATTATAAAGTGCGTTGACATTACCCCAAAACTAGTTTCAACAACTCCTTTAATCTCATCAATGACACCGGGCTAGGCTTTTCTGGGCCAGGGTTATCGGGATGCTAAATACAGTCAGTATGTATAGCGTCGTTCAATCAAAATTTATCAAATATTTTGGGCGTTTATGGCACATCTGCTGTTTTGCATGTTGCATTGGCCCGGAACAAGATGCCCGGACATCTCGGTCCATGCCTGGGGATTTTTGAAAAAAACTACGTCTTTTTGCAGGTCACTGTATGTAAAACAAAGTGTTTGCTGAGGTCAAAAAATATTGTTTAACCCGTGTTGCGTAAGTTTTATGTGTTTGAAGTGCAAGGCCCAAAGTAAAGAAACATTACTGGCAATTAAATTGCATAATGTACTGTTGCATTTACCTAATATATAAAAACAGGGCTATGAAGGTTGCTCCAAATAATTGTAGGAATATATAATATATATAAGATATAATATATAAATAATATAGATATATAAAAGATATGGAGATATAATATATATTTTATATAATATATATAGATATAATTAATATAATTATAGATTATAAAATAATATATAATTATTTACATGACATAATATATATATATATTTTATGGGTTGCATTATATACAATTAATATTATAGTTATCTTACCAAATTAGTATAGATATATAGATATTAGTTAATATAATAATACATATAACAGAAAAAATAGATAGAAGAATAGTATAATATATATATATATAAAATAATAGATAATAATAAATAAATAATATATATAATAATATAATATATATAATCAAAGGGCGCGACTGACCCCAGAAACGAAGTACGTACCCGATCGAGGTACGTACCTCGTTCCCAGTTACGGCGCACCTCGATTGAAGGTACGCATGATAGTCGTTTGGTCCACGCCCTATGCTGTTTTGCATTTTTTATGACATTATTTCTGAATGGTGATTGGCTTTGAACCGATGTTAATTATGGCAAAATATATTATGGCCGTTACATTTGAAAACCAAATCTTGTTGTTGTGGGCGACTATTGGGGCTTCTGGCTTCACAAGAAGCGTTTTTGTCACGTTCCAGTTGTCTTCGACATTTCGCGACTGTCAAGTTTATCTGCGTTGTCAGTGGTTTAAATTTTGTACTCACATCAACATGGCGAGAGGTAAGTCTATGTTTTCTCAATTTACAAGTATATCATCTCAATGATAACATTAAAGTCATTCAAAATTCTATGGCATATTAATGAGCTATCGCTTATAACTATAGACACCACTGTTGGAGATGATTTTTTGAATTCCTGAAACAATGGCGTAGTGATGCGATCGTACTTAAATCGAAGTACGGTGAGGTGCTTCCTTTGATTTGGGTGCCATATTCTGATAGTAGATCGTATACAGATAAAAGAATGACACTTATGAATCATACGACCGAATCGCAAGTTATAAGATTACTATGTACAAACTTTGTTTTGGAATTTGTCGTGCACGGCTTGAAGTGACAATGTCAATATTTTCCAACCGAATATGATTTAGTCTATTAGTAGAGGGTGATATAAAACAATCTCACAGGAATTGCTGGTTTGTGTTGTTGTACTTAAACATAGATTATAATAATTAATGTTATGTATTTGACTAGCCAGTATCTGATTTTACTTTGGGTTTTTTTCAGAATGGAACAGCTATGGGCCAAGCCATATTCAAGACGGTGTTCTTCTGAAAGCCTTCAATCACAATGAGGATGTTTGGAAACTGGAAACCTGAAATTAAAATTTCCAACCTGAAATTAAAATTTCCAAGTGGTGTCAAAGAAAAAACAGAATCTGTCCATACACAAAAACTGCTCCTAAGTTCTGTCAATCATGCATTGATGAAGGGATGAAATCTATCCAGACTTGAACATTCCTTCAAGCCGTTAGTACATAAGTCCATGGAGCCGCCTTCCAAGCCGCTGAAAGTTGGTACAGCTCTCTCAATGAAGAAGCTATTCTGTGAGTGGGGGGTACCAGGTCTTGCCTGTTCTCGTCTATATACTCAACCAGAATATTGCCCTCACATCGCTGAACAAGTTCAATAAGACTTTGTGTCATATTATCCTCTTCCTCTCGTTCCGGGGGTCCGCTCTCGCGGCATTCATCAAGCTATGTATGCAATATGTATTTAAACCTGTGTGGTGTTTCCACTTGGGATCTCTGAAAGTTTTTTAAGTAATTTTTTTCCAATATATTCCATTCCAAACAACAGAGACAGAGAGAATATTTATGGATTCCATTTTCTGGCATAGTCCATTTCTGAAGGTTTGTCGAATTGTAAACGTTATCGCATAAAGTCCTTATCTTTTCTCTTTAGAAGGGAAGAGGCTGACCCAATTAACATCCCGCGCTGGATATGGTCAGGTAAGCCAGCACTTTCTTTGTCTTTTCAATTAGATTTCAACGGAGATCACATCAATTTGCACTCCCATTTAACCCCCCCCTTCCGTTTTCAATTCAATGCCATCACCCACCTTTTGTACATGCTTTCCTCTAGTTTTGTCATTCAAACACTCACTTGTTGTAATATGTATGTCTGTACATGTATAGGTATATCAATTATCCTATCTGTGTCATGACCTATTTAAGTAGTTTATCCTGCGGTGTTTTGTAACCTTGTCTCTAGAAATATTTCATAGTTTTGATTATCTCACTTATTTGCATCAACATCATACAATTATACCTTTAGCTGTCAAACAGTCATATAACATTTCTATAGTTGTTATCATTATCTGCCTCATTGTGATACTGGTAATGGATTGGTAAGATTGTACATTTGCACTCGGGGATTACTCGGTATCCTATTATGTAATAACCGAATATGATGTTATGTATGTGATTTTGGGACACAATTTGCTACTTGAGAATTATTTCTAAAATTAAAAATTAACTCCAAACATTGCTGTTCTCTCCACTTCTTATCAAAATATGGATCTGCATGATATATATGCATATGATTAAAGGCATATGAAATTTGGCTGATAGAAAACTCAATTATTAGCAGCATGTAGAATAAACAACCATCATGAAGTTTACCGATGAGGAATGATCTTATGACCACTGTCCACATTGCTATGGATAGTAATTGTAATAAAGCATAGTCAATATCAATACAACATGATGCTGACCTGTGAATTTTGTGAACATCCATTCCATGACTGGTAAACCTTCGAAGTATTCTAAAAATGATTAATGTTTCATTATCATATGTAATGATGCTCATATTATCATCTGTTAAGCCTTAAATAAGAACCTAACATCAATTAAAACTTAAAGTTTTCAACAAACACAAACAGAACAGGTCAACAAAAGTATGAAAAAAATTACTGTTGCCAGACTAACAAAGTGTCGCTGAGGTCAAAAATATTGTTTTAAAACCCGTGTTGCGTAAGTTTGATGTGTTATTGAAGTGCAAGGCAATGTAAAGAAACATTACTGGCAATTAAATTGCATAATGTACTGTGCATTGACCTAATATATAAAACATGGGCTATTGAAGTGTTGCTCCAATAATATATGTAGGCATATATATATATATATATATATATATATATATATATATATATATATATATATATATATATAGATATATATATATATATATATATCTATATATATATATATATATATATATATATATATATATATATATATATGTATATATATATATAATTATTTATACATGTACATATATATATATATATATATATATGGGTGCATATATATACATATTAATATTTATAGTTATCTTACTCACTTATGTATATATATATATATATATATATATATATTTATATATATATATATATATACATATATAGATATATATATATATATATATATATATATATATATATATATATATATATATATATATCTATATATATATATATATATATATATATATATATATATATATATATATATATATATATCAGGTCGCGGACTGACCGCAGAACGAAGTACGTACCTCGATCGAGGTACGTACCTCGTTCCCAGTACGGCGCACCTCGATTGAGGTACGCATGATAGTCGTTCCACCGCCCTCTGCTGTTTTGCATTTTATGACATTATTTTCTGAAATGTGATTGGCTTTGAACGATTTAATTATGCAGATATATTATGGCCTACATTTGAAACCAAATCTGTTGTTGTGGGCGATATTTGGCCTTCACAAGAAGTTTTCACTTCCATTATTCGACAGCGACTTTTTCTGCGTTCATGGTTTAAATTTTGTACACACATCAACATGGCAGAGGTAAGGTCTATGTTTTCTAATTTACAAGTATATCATCTAATGATACATTATATGTCATTCAAAATTCTATGGCATATTAATGAGCTATCGCTAATAAATAACACCACTATTGAATGATTTTTCTGAAACAATGGCATAGTGATGCGATCGTACTTAAATCGAAGTACGGTGTGCTTCCATTTTAATTGGTGCCATATTCTGATAGTAGATCGTATACAGATAAAAGAATGACACTTATGAATCATACGACCGAATCGCAAGTTATAAGATAATTTGTTTTGGAAATTTGTCGTGCACGGCTTGAAGTGACAATGTCAATATTTCGAACCGAATATGATTTAGTCTATCAGTAGAGGGTGATATAAAACAATCTCACAGGAATTGCTGGTTTGTGTTGTGTACTTAAACATAGATTATAATATTTAATGTTATGTATTTGACTAGCCAGTATCTGATTTACTTTGGGTTTTTTTCAGAATGGAACAGCTATGGGCCAAGCCATATTCAAGACGGTGTTCTTCTGAAAGCCTTCAATCACAATGAGGATGTTTGGAAACTGGAAACCTGAAATTAAAATTTCCAACCTGAAATTAAAATTTCCAAGTGGTGTCAAAGAAAAACAGAATCTGTCCATTACACAAAAACTGCTCCTAAGTTCTGTCAATCATGCATTGATGAAGTGGATGAAATCTATCCAGACTTAAACATTCCTTCAGCCGTTAGTGATAAGTCCATGGAGCCGCCTTCCAAGCCGCTGAAAGTTGGTTACAGCTCTCGCAATGAAGAAGCTATTCCTGTGAGGGGTGTACCAGGTCTTGCCTGTTCTCGTCTATATGCTCAACCAGAATATTGCCCTCACATCGCTGAACAAGTTCATAAGACTTTGTGCATATTATCCGTTTCCTCTCGTTTCCGCTCTCGCGGCATTCATCAGCTATGTATGCAATATGTATTTAACCTGTGTGGTGTTTCCACTTGGGATCTCTGAAAGTTTAAGTATTTTTTTCCAATATATTCCATTCCAAACAACAGAGACAGAGAGAATATTTTATTCTGGATTCCATTTGTAAACATTATCGCATAAGTCCTTATCTTTTCTCTTTAGAAGGGAAGAGGCTGCCCCATTAAATCCCGCGCGGATATGGTCAGGTAACCAGCACTTCTTTGTCTTTTTCAATTAGATTTCAACGAGATCACATCAATTTGCACTCCCATTTCACCCCCCCCCTTCCGTTTTCAATGCCATCCCACCTTTTGTACCAGCTTTCCTCTAGTTTTGTCATTCAACACTCACTGTTGTAATATGTATGTCTGTACATGTATAGGTATATCAATTAATCTTATCTGTGTCATGACCTATTTAAGTAGATTTATCCTGCGTTGTGTAACCTGTCCTAGACATATCATAGTTTTGTATCTCACTTATTGCATCAACATCATACATAAACCTTTAGCTGTCAAACAGTCAAAACATTTCTATAGTTGTTATCATTATCTGCCTCATTGTGATACTGGTATTTGATTGGTAGTGTACCTGCACTCGGGATTACTCGGTATCCTATTATGTAATAACGAATATTGTATGTATGTGATTTTGGACACAATTTGCTACTTGAGAATTATTTCTAAAATAAAATTAACTCAAACATTGCTGTTCCTCCACTTAAAGAAATATGGATCTGCACGATATATTGCATGTGATTAAAGGCATATGATTTGGCTGATAGAAACTCAATTAGTAGCAGCATGTAGAATAAACACTATCATGAAGTTTACCGATGAGGAATGATCTTATGACCACTGTCCACATTGCTATGGAATTAATTGTAATAAAGCATAGTCAATATCAATACAACGTGATCGCTGACCCTGTGATTTTGTGAACATTCCATTCCATATCTGGTAAAGCTTAAGTATTCTAAAATGATAATGTTCATTACATATGTAATGATGCTCATTTCCATCTGTTATGCCTTAAACCTAGCATCCAATTAAAACAAAATAGTTTTCAAAAACACAAACAGAACAGGTCAACAAAAGTATGAAAACTTACTGTTGTGGTGTTTTGGGGGGCATTCTGTTCAATATCAAACACCTGGCTACTTTGTTATTCTTGAGAAGACCATTCATTTTTTAACACAACCGAATGCGTATATGAACACTCTCAATCAGACCCGGGTGGACAACAAGCGAAGTTTGAAACCACCATGGTGCGGCGTACTTCGATTGTAGTACAAAAATATCAGGTGTGCAAATGGATTGACATAGGGTGTGATGTTATCGTCCATAAGTCACAAATATGCCATACAATTTTCACTAAACTGTATTTCATATAATCTAGACAAACTATGCTCCGCAAAAAGTAAGTTCTTTACTTTGCCAGACTGATTCAAAAAGGATTTTTGCCTCATCAATCGTCGGAAAAGACACGCGATGGCCGCCGAACTAAAGTTTGAAAACGCGTAGAAAAGCCTTCTCGTACATGGGTAACGCGAAATATGGTCCCAAATCGAGGCTGTGACTACTAAGAGGGTTTCAACGATTTAACCCAACCAAATCTCAGTAAATAATGTCACAATTTGAAAAACAGTTGAGAAAATTAATGTTTATGTATGCATACTTCAAACCAAGTACGCCGTACTAGGAACGAGGTACGTACCTCGATCGAGGTACGTACTTCCTTCTGCGGTCGTCTTTGACCTGATATATGGTCATTGTAACCCTAGCTGCGCCAGTCATTACTGTGGTGGCAAGAGACCTTTCTCATATCATATGCAAGCGCTTGCGGTCCGGGGAGGGTCGTTTAGGAGGCAAACAAAAACAACCTTAACAAAGACCTTTGTTAAATGTTATTATTCAAATATTCCACGCCACCCTGTTGACATTGATCGCGTGCCAGTCTCAAATGTTTGACTGGTACAATGTTAACGCCATTCCAGTTTTTCCGACGCGCTTGCGACGTGTTCCAGAATATTTGGCATCAATAAGAATGCGATTTGTGTAAGCGAGCACGCAATAATGTCATTGTCAAGTGCTTGATGTGACTAACCTGTATTTACCAAGTTTAATGGAATACGTGGGTGCAATATATGTCGTACGGATTATGTTATTTTCCGCTAAAATGATATGTCAAAATGCGTGTTCTTAAATGTGATGATCTTGTATTGCAGTGTTACTCTGGTGAGAAAGCATACTACATTAAGTGCACGCATTAGCATATTAATCATTCCAAGCAATAACTTCATGTAAGGCGGCATCCGGCCTTCAGTTATTAGGTACTGCAACCAATTCACTGTTCATCCGAGATATCTTTACCCACAATCACCTTTACAATAAGATTTTCTTCGCTGCGGCAAGGTTACAGTTGCAGAAGACGGCACACCGGGTGTCACGCTTGTCCCCATTAACCACCTCGGCGACACACATGGGTGCTAGCAGATTGCAAAGCGAGCGAAAGGTAGTCCAATCCCTAGCATTGGTGGTGAAGTTAGAAGAGCTTTCGTGTATCACTCTTGCAAACATTTGATTTCCCTTACATCTTGCTCACATTGTTGTTTTCGGTGTCGTAAGGTTCCTGTCTGATAAATTAAAATCCATGCAATGGAATGCATTTAGACCACACTATTCCACATTCACGGTTACGGATAATGCAAGCAATCATGAGAACAATCCCTACTGTACCGGCGTTGATACAGACGGACAATCAAGACGCTCCTTATGACATAGTAGCTGTTAATCTGCTCAGATTTTCAATTGAGACCTCATTATATGGTTCATGACCAGTTCCTTGTTTAACAATTCGATAAACGTCGGCTAATGATTGATGAATGCGGTGCCTGGTCAAATATCTTAGTTCTATAATGTTGAAATAAATGAATTGTACCAATGATATAACATAAGCAGTTGAAAATAATAAACAAATCACGCTGCATTCCACCAAGGCATTTATCAAAACAATCATACAAGCATATTTGTAAATATTTCAATTACGTTTGGTATGATTTTAAGAGCGCTATTTCTGACATATACTTGGCTTTGCAACCTCTTTGCCATAATTATTTGAATAGTGTACCTTCGTAATATAACGGATGTTTATATTTTGGGATGATGGTACGTAAGCCAACGATTGTGAAGCGCGACATATGGCCAATAACTTAAATGCTTTGTATTCAAACATATATTTGGTTATCCGTTTGCTGTCATAATGGAGTGTAATAATTACGATCATTATCATAAATCCCCACAGTTAGCTGCTGGCTGGGTTCGGAACTATATTATTACTTCATCTCATGCATGCTCATTCAAATGATCGATAAAGAAATATATTTCATATGCAAATCCAGTAACCATCGGTGATTTGTGACGGCTTAATGCAAAAGGCGCATATGAAACATTTCTGCATAGCTTGGCAATGACAAGGCTAATCTACATAACCAGCCGTTTCCTGCAGTCATTGTCCAAACCACTCGAATGTAGAACGCAGATGCCACAATCATCAAACGGGCACCCCGCATCCTGCATATTTCACTCCTGTTTGAGAAACTTCTATGTTAGAACTACTCAGCGTATCAAATTCATTATCCTTGCACTGGTATTCCAGGCTATGTGTATATATTTATGTATATGGCAGCTTGTGCTTCAGGGATTTGATTACGATGTACTTATCCCTTGGCACTCCTGTCGCAGGCAAGTCGACTGATCTTCACAGAACAGTCAAATATCAAATCGTCCTTACATATTGTCTGCTTACCAAAGGCACGAACGCAGGAAAACCCGCTAACATTGTTTGAAAGATGTGAGTGTGGTCTGTACACTTTGATGAAAAATTATTGCTCACTAGGTAAAAAACATGATGGCATACAGATGATTGTCATTTGTTCTAATAATAGCAGTATTATTTATATGTTATGCCATGGCAGATAACGTAATAGCCAAAAGAGACAAATATATTGTGATCAACGATGAAAGTTCTAAGATAATATCATTTTCAAGTAACTATCTAAAATCAAATATAGTTACACAGTAATTAGCTAATGTGAATGTCTACTCTACAGCACACTGTGATGGAAAATATTGCTCACTAAGTAAAACCTGATGGCATACAGCTTGATTGTCATTAATTCTATCAATAGCAATATTATTTATATGTTATGCCATGGTAGATAACCTAATTGCCGAAATAGACAAATATATTGTGATCAAC
Organism: Urechis unicinctus; assembly: GCA_034190875.2. Taxonomy (NCBI): domain Eukaryota; kingdom Metazoa; phylum Annelida; class Polychaeta; order Xenopneusta; family Urechidae; genus Urechis; species Urechis unicinctus. Next base: position 46,510,716 of record CM067353.1, read on the forward strand.
GATGAAAGTTCTAAGAAAATACCATTGTCAAGTAACTATCTAAAGTCAAACATAGTTACACAGTAATTAGCTAATGTAATCGTCTACAGCACACAAGGCGCACTTGACTCAGATAAATGTCTTACAGCTGTATACAGGAGAGCATTTGCAAGCATAACTATGAAACCGAGCATAATTATTGTATAGCGCAAGTCGTTACACAGACAGTCATGCACCAAATATAAAAAAGACTATGCAAATATATGCTGTGTTACAGCTCCAAATTAGTCTCATTCACGCACATGGCATTTAAACAACTAAATTTTTTTTCTCCTTAAACATTACGAAGATACGGACTGTCGTTATTTTATTTTGCATGTTCAATTTCAACGATACTAATTTTTATTATCAATTTTTTTTTTTATTTCAATATGCATCATTGCGGTCGGTGCGGTTTGCAAATAAGCATACAGCTGCTCTTAAGTATTACTGGCTAAATATATATTAAGTGGTTTTTGATTTTTTTTAAACTACGGTAACGAAATTCTTTATCATTCGTCGAAGTGAAAATATTGTTAATGAAGAAAGCCTTTGTTGGGGAGCTTTGTTATTCTTGCATTTTTATCCACAAAACTAGCCACACAACTTCATTCAATTAGCAGACGCAAATGCAGACATGCTTATAATTTTGTACGCTATTTTTATGAGGCTCAATAAATATACTATATGATTTGGAGATTGCTACGATACTGTAGTCGAGCGAATGTTTGCCCCAGGGGGTAAACATATGCCGTCATATACACGTTATATAGGAGTCAGAAAGACTCGCATACAGCATACAGGCGGTACTATATTTTCGTAGGTCCCACAGCATTGTGGCAACACATTGTTTGGTTCCTGAGCGATTAGCGTGATTTATTGGCCGAGGCAGTAGGGAGCGTGTGACAGAAGGCACACTGTGCTGCCACTTTGCTATTCTCAGCACCCTTATTGGGCTTATTGAATGACACAAGAAGCAATTGGTAATGGCATATTTCTACAGTTGGACTGAACAATATCATGCAATAGCTATGGAGCATGCAATCTCGTTAGCGAAAGTCTGAAACCCATATATAGAACGTCTAGCTACTTATGGGATTATGACAAATATAGCTCCACATCTTAAGATAAATCAACATACGATTTTAGAATAGGACTTACATTTGTAGGCATATGTGTCACCGAGGTGGTTCTTGCGAACAGCAGTGGCTCCCGGTTCGAATCAACGAAATCGATCTTATCGTACTTTAAGATGTCATATAGAGGTTTCATCACGGGCACCAAAAATCATAATCAAGTATTTGGGACGACAACTAAGTGCGGGAAATGTTGTGTTTGTTGAGGGCATTGTTATTGATATCGCGGTACATCGCTACAGTTGATGCAAACTGGCTTTTTGTTGATGTATCTCACAAACCCTCTTTTCACTTTTAGCAACATTCACCAATATCAACCAATTCATAATATATTTGGACATCTGAGCAAAGATTATCTCGAATCGCACTGAATCAATTCCAATTTCAAGCATTACATGTCTCAAGGCATTAATATGACTACGTGATATAGCTCAAGTGTTTTGATTACTGTCCATTCAGTGTATATATCTATCTCATTTTGCCAAATTTGATAGACCCAATTGTCTTCTATACGTTCTGCTTTGATGTGTATGCATCAAACATAGTTTAACTACTACCTAAGTTAATCAGCACAAGCATTATTTGACATTCAGAACAAGATCGTCCAAGCTGAATCTTCATTGTGTCAATTTCATGCGTTCCGCTGTGCTCGTTACGTATCTGGTGAAATGTAACAGTAATCCTTTATGAAGCAATACAAATTGGTCTGGTATATCGTTCAATTGGTACCGAAATAATCCGCACGTTCAAGACCTCGTCTTTGATACTGCTTAATTGGTTATCCTCTTTCTGAGAACTGTCGATATAAGGTAATAAGCTACTTAACAATTTCAAAAGGCTTACCGCGGTGCAGCTGTAATCTGATGCAGGAGATCCACCACAGGCCTTTATACAATCAGGCTGAGATCACAATATATCAATATATTGCTCTAGTAAATAGACAATGGTTAATGGCCAGCTCCTTGCATAAGTATAACCATTTAAGCCACGACTATGAGATCTTATACAGTTACCAGCGTCGGCTAATGATTGATGAATGCATTGCCTAGTCAAATTTGCAAATGCTTATATCTACAATATATGGTTCATTGTACTTATTGTACAGCAAATAACTAAAAACGTTACATATTTAAATTTGTTTAAGGTACAAAACAAGAGGGTGTATCAAAAACCGCCGTATACAACGCGACAACACTGTTCGATGAGGAGGACATGGTTGGCTCCTCAACGTACATGAAAGTTATATTTTCGAAACGGAATACATATTTCATTTCAGCATAAATTCATCACTATTCGTGTCAAACGTGCTACTAATCTAGATCAAAACCACAAGTGTACTTGCACCATGCGATATTTAAAAACCTTTAAGTTCTAATAATATTGTGCACAATGTCGGTAATAATTTACACTATGTGAAATTACCACTGGCTTCATCAATAATCAGTTCAGATAACTAACCACTGCTTGCTTGAGATTTGCTTTTCTTTTGCTAAAAGAGACAATGAGCATATCTTTCACCATTGGGCAGCTTTTACGCAACCGACATGCTTTCTTTTCGTAACTTCTATGTTCCTTTTTGGTTAGGTTATGTATCCAGCGTCATGAAATCAATACAGCCGTCCATAAAACCGCCTGACCTTCCATATTTTAAGTCGCCCTTCTGTATTGCACAACATGTCTGTTTTCGTATAAGTGGTTCCTTGAAGTAATGTTTCATAGTATGTGAAACAGTGGTTTGTATTTGCGCACCACGCCGCATTTGGAAATGCTTATCTTTTTATTATTTTTCTGTCAACAACCCTTTAAAGGGACAGTGCGCATCAATTGACGCTATTCATCCTCAATACACGGAGTATAATCTAGAATGCGTAGCAGTGCAAGCGCTTCGCTTAAATCGTATGGTGATGTATGTGATGATGTAAAGCTATATTAGTCATATTCCCGTAAGTAGTTAGACGCTCTATATATGGGTTTCAGACTAAATTGGTCGCTAACGAGATTGCATGCTCTGAAGCTATTGTTCAGTCCGACTATAGAAATATCCCATTACCATGTGCTTCTTGCGCCATTCAATAAGCCCAATTAAGGTCCTTATGATAGCAAAGTGGCCGCACAATGTGCCTCCTGTCACGCGCTCCCATTTGCCTATGCCAATAAGCAGTCACGCTAATCGCTCAGAAACCAAACAATGCGTGGCCACAATGCTTCGGGACCCGCGAAAATAAAGTACAGCTTGGCCAAAATGTTTGTTGCATCTTATTTGCTGTATGCGAATCTCTCTGACCGCTATGTAACGTGTATATGACACCTACGTTTAACCCTAGGGACAAATATTCGCTTTACTACATTGTCATGGCAATCTTCAAATCATATAGTATATTTATGGAGCCTCATATAAATAGCGTATATAAAAATATACGCATGTCTGCATTAGCCTGTGCGTTATGAATGAAGCTGAGTGGCTAGTTTCATCGATAAAGATGCAGGAATAACTAGGCTTTTCCATAGAGGCTTTCTTTATTGTCTATATTAACACTCGTTGCCGTAGTATTACCAAATCGGAAAACCAATAAATATAATCAGCCAGTGAAACTTATGAACAGATGTGAGCTAATTCACTAGCCGCACCGACCGTAATGCTGCATATTGAAAACGAAGAAAGCAATTGACAATAAAAATTTGTGTTGAAACTCAACTTGCTAAATAAAATAACGACAGTACGTATCTTAGAAATGTTCAAGGAGAGATGATTTGAGTTCTTTTTGATGCCATGTGTGTGAATCAGACTAATATGGAGCGGTAATAGCGTAAATATGCGCATAGTCTTTTTATATTTGATGCATGGGTCTCTGTGTAACGCCTTTGTCTATATTATAATTACGCTCGGTATCATCGTTGCGCTTGCAAATGCAATCTTATATACAACTGTTAGCCATTCTGCTGAGTCCAGTGCGCCCTATGTGTTAACAAATAGACGATTTCATTCGCTAATTACAGTGTAACTATATTTGAAAAGGATATTATCTTAGAACTTTCATCGTTGATCACAATATGTTTTTCTATATTGGCAATTACGTTATCTATCATGGCATATAAATCAATAATACTACAACTAATGGAGATTATGTGTGCGACAGAAATGCCAAGGGGTAAGTCTATCGTAATCAATTCCCGGAAGCGCAAGCTGTCATAGATATATACATATAGCCTTAAATACCAGTGCAATAATATTAGATTTGATACGCTGAGTAGTTAAAACCTAGAAGAATCTCAAAAAGGGACGAGATATGCAGGAGGCAGGGTACCCGATTGATTATTGTGGCATCTGTGTTCAAGCCTACGTACAAACATTATAATGGATTTGCTGTCAGGCAATAATCTTTGCAGCTCTAAAAACTCTTATAATTCCGGACATTCTTCTCAAGCTCCGTCTATTGATCGCTGCCAATTTTAGCAGCATTGTGGAAGACGCTACACGTATGTAACGACAATTGAATGTACAACGCATAACAAAATATCACACATTTAGCGCCGTTCCATGCCAAGTTATCTTCTTAAAATATATTTTCAAACTTCTTTTCGGATAAAACATACAAATAAATCAACCACTTGAATGACACCGGATCGGTCGCCAATCATATATGCGCAATATCAATCATATTCTAATGACAATAAAATGGATCATGCATTCAATGTCTATCCAATACAGATCTCAGGGAGATATGTTGATGTTAAATAGCGCGCCAGCAGGCCGATCTTTTGATACGTTACACGTGTTATTTATCAGTATGATTTAACACTACATTGAGGGAGCTAAGTTATAGGAGGAATTAATCGCAAAGTGCCTATTTTGTTGTTCATTACAATGTATGGCAAAACTTAATTTAAGATCGTAATCTAGGTAGGCACGTACGGTTATATATGAATTAACTACGATTGTTAACATATGAAATGCTGACAATGTTGTCAAGGGTACAGGTGATTGATTCAAGCATACACATACGCTGATGTAACATTTGCTTTCCGTTACAGTCTAACAGCGGGTATCAATAAATCTCCTTTTCCAGCATAGGTATTGGAAAGATAACCTGCAGGGTGTGAGAAGTGCCTTTATTACTGGTAGCTGCATATATAAACAGATCAACACCCAGGCGATGCCTCAGCCTGATGTACTGCTGTTGGCAATGCCGAACGGCACAACCGGTTAATTAGTTCTTTTGCATTTATCCATGTTTCTTCTAGTCGCGTGCACTGTATCGATTCCACGGATAATATCATTGCTTTTCCAGAGTTGATCTGGAAGCTGAATTATTCTGCATAATAAATGCTTTATTATCGGTATCAGTGTCGATTGGTGAAAATATCATACCGTCCGTTTCATTACCGTAAATCTGTTAGAATTCTTCACCTTGCAGCCTTGGATAGTTTATTGTTGACGGGCCTTTTATCGGGTTGTTGTGTAAGAGACAGGCGGCTCCTGCTGTGTTTTGGCGCTTTACAACTTCAGAATTTTATCGACAATATTGGAAATGATAATGCATTACGTTTATTGCAGTGTGATATGCTGAGGTAATTTGCTTTGTAATTACCAAACTAATAAGCTGCCATTATCCGACATCAAAGCTGAGAGAATTTATATAAATATGATATAATGGAACACCTTGCAAGGCTCCGAATAATGATGGGCATTAAATATGGAAAAGAATTTCACGTCTTCTTGTTTTATAATCACAATTCTGCGTTATTGCTAACTTGTAACAATATTAGCCTCAGGACGGTAAATGTATCGCCACTGCAACTTTTATGCTCTAGTAAGGTTAAGACAATACATTTAGTGTAAATTATACTGCCCTGAATATTGTAAGGCGTGAAGCACCCCAAAAACTCAGATCAAGGCTTGCTCTGTCGACCTTACCGATGTGCGATGAAGTTATATGTTAGCAGAAAGCTTACAAATATGCAAATGATGGAACGAAAACAATATATAGATTATCAGTCTGCAATCCCAATTTGACTTTAGAAAAAATACAGAACAGGGGTTCAACCATCTACTTCGTCATCTATTCTCCATGGCGGCAAGTAGTGGGTTTTCGTCGGACAAAAAATGCACCAAATGATTAATCCTGCGTCTAGGTGTTGCAACCGTACCTGACAAAATGCATTCTTGCTCGAAATGACTGATGAAGAGTTATTTGGTTTGGTTTGGTTGCGCTTTCTCTACAACAACTCGATGCTTCGGGCAGTTGCAAATGGCTGCATACATTTAATGGCTAAGCCTGATGCATCCGCTATTGCAATGCAGGATAGAAGGTATTTGCTTTCCGAAATTTTGCGCTATTTTATCTCTCATTGGTACTTACAATATGCGCGGGTCCTAGCAGATATTGCGTGTGACACCAACGCGTGTTGATGCGATCTCAAAGCTTCAGTTTTTACATATCGTTGCAAAGTCACTGTAAATTAGGCAGACCCTGTGCTGCAACGCAGACGGATACATTACTTTACGACATCGAGGCGAATATAATGGTTCCCAATTATAAAAGTTCAGAACCAACACTTACTGCATTGAAAGCATCATCATTAGTAATAAATTTATGCCACCAGCTGTTAGCATCCGACATTAACGCGTTGACTCAGAGTGTTTAGCATTCGTGGTATACGAAATAGATGTTCTGTTCGGAATAACGATTAACCATAAAAGACGGATAACTTTCAATTCAATTAACCGCTTCTTATTTTCAGCATCAATTAATCCCCTTGGAGGAATTACAGGGGAATTGGTATGCTGAATGGGTCAATAAACCTGCAAAATGGACTAATGTGACTAATCAACTTATGTAATTGGAAATGTACTGACCGCTATAAACGGACACAATGGCGGAGGTACATGAATAATACATGCTTCTATTATCGTGAGCTACGTCACCAATAAAGTAGTATTGAGTATTGTGCTGTCCATAATGGGCTACCAACATTTGTTGATATGGAATGAGAAGGCGATATTTGGCAACCAGAGCTACCTTCAGATTCTAATGTTAATCTAATAAATGTTGCTGTTTATGAGCTAGATTTATGGTATATTTTACGTGATATTGCAAAGCCTATTCATGGAATAATCATATTCGGATTGGCTCCCGTTCATGACGCTTGACTTTCAAAATAGCTCAACCGAAATCACGATGTGCATCGCTCCGATCCTTACTAGAGCAAATTGAGGCAAATAAAAGTGGCATTTCAATCATCACTACGCTTACTCAATATGTGAGACACTGAACAATGTCAGCACTACTGACCCACACCACTTTCGATCGTAAGCCGTCAGGTAGACATCTTAGCTCAAGTTGAATGATCGCAAAAACAGACTCATCAAATTGCAGCATTGGTACAGCCAAATATCAACGGATATTTGAAGCGAGGAACTATTTTATGTGCTTAACAAAGATTCCTTGTATTAGCACACCAGCAAATTGTAATGAATGACTGAACAAACTAACAGTCTGGATGACGCTTTGGGGGAAGTCAAATTTTTTAATGATTCGAGCAATAAAAAAATTATATTTTCTGCGTATGCTTTGCCATATATGTAGTGTGCATACCCATATTCGATCAGTAATTGGAAATGCAGTCCCCTCACAGACAACAACCTTCCAACGATACACCATTAACAAGCGTCTAATGTGCTTTTGTTGATATACAGGTAGCGTCACATGATGATGGGCGCACTGGAAATGCTCACCACACATGTCAGAGCCTCAGCTAAACATTCCTGGCGATGAATCTATCCTGCTTGTATGTTGTTGATGCAAGACCAAAATGAATGTATTTGTATGGTAATCAGCGTTAAACCATCAACAATGCCGAGTCAATTAGGCGATGCTTACATCATAATGTACAATAGGTAATTCGAAACCGGCTTTGTCTTTCGATACAATCAAGATACAACTGCTCTTGAAGAAGCACATAGAACGATCATTGAAATCCCGCAACTCTTGTGAGTTTTTTTCTGCAGCTAATAGTATTGTCAGCTTCAAGTATTTCTCCGTTTATAGTCGGCGACAGCGGTCAGAGACAATCTATTTGATGAAAAGGGTTTTTATGTATGCATAACACCAGGTTTTCGGGTTCTCGCACATGGCATTGAGAACCTTTTGTACAAACATTATGATACTTTTAACACTGGCTCTATGCTTCAGAACGTCATTTAAAATGACGAAATTCAACGCTTAATTAATTTGCCAATCATTGGCTTCATTTAAGCTGCGCGGGTCCATTGTTTTTGTTATGACTAATAAGGTTTAAACCAGTTGCTGTGGCTGACTGACACACACCTTGTACATGAAAAGCGAGTTACCGATATTGTCATCATCGTGATAAAAAACGCGTGTATTGCTGTTGATTAGATCTATACATTGTAACATTGAAATGGCGCATTTTCATATTATTTGTTTCAACTTTGATTGCTCTAAAATATTGCCATTCTTGCACGAAAGATTTGACCCACAGTATCATGGCGTTGAAGGGGCCAGGACTCAAAGAGATAACTATTTACATGCCCATTTTGAATTACTATTAAAAAGAATAATCTTTTGTTAATCATCGAAAAGCACTGCAAATTCTGGACTATCATGATTTAAGTTTGTTCAAGAAAAACTTATGATGCGTCGTCCGTCAGCAATATAAACACACTCTCGATCCAAATACCCAATCAGCATTTGTTGTCAACGTTACTAATAATTCAATGTACTTGAGTACTTATTGACAGACGCGCAATACGTTTCGACTTAGCTACCACATTTGTCGAGGAAAATCAATACTCATGTAAAATGCAAATCCTCAGAAGCAATTTTCAGAGACCAGTGGCTGATACATCTACATACAAAAGGGGAAGAAATTGATTAGTCTGGAGTTGCTTGGTTTTTTCCCCCGCCATTGACACATGGTGGCCAGTTCGTGATGGGATATCTTTATTGTGGCTTACTAGAGCATGTTTCAGTATCACAATATTATATCTTCTAGCTATGATAGTCAATGTGCGGACACTTCCCTGCTGTCAATAAGTGCAACCAGAAATCTGCCATTGCACACTGCAGTAGCAATATAATCCAGCATGGGCTGTCACGTGGAATGGTCGGACAGATGTATGCAGCACTAATATAAACACGAATATCTATGGTAGCATTACTTGGGCCAATCGATTCCTTTCGTTGAGGATTAAGACTTCTTGACTTGTATAGCATGCGTACTATGCACATTGCGTCCAGTGTAATATCCTACAGTATGTATGGATGCAAATAGTTCGAAAACGGAACCTTACCATCACTACCGATAACTCAGGATTGTGAAGAGTGGTCATATTCTGCTGTGTCCGGTACAACGTTTTATTTGCAGTTTGTTACGAAACCTATTTATAGCGAACGATAGCAAATATTGACATGCGCATATACGTTGTTTGTTGTAAGCTAGCCTTGTTTGAGAGTGTAACTTAATCAACGGATTATTCAGTGTGGTAGCGGACGAGCATGAAGAATGATAGGATGTATGTAATTAGGCAATGCCGAAACGCACATCAGCAATATACGGTAACGGCAACCCTTAATATAAGCGTGCAGAGATCAACCTCACATGCAAGATTGTCACGTGTCTTGATATGATTGCGAGCCATAAGGGCGCCAACTAACACATGATTCATTTAAGCAGCATTGATTCACGCAAGTCTTAATTCGTACCGTTCCCATTGTATATCGGCCTCTTTGAGGAATGCGGACATTTATGGGGTTCTATTGCAGAATACAGATGCCTATAGCTATCTCCCTGTACGAACGGGACCGACTCGATCCATAACTTGAATTGATAAAGATTAAATGTCTAGACAAACTAATGGATCATTGTGCAAGTACAAAGATGTCTGTAGCGTTCCATATGTATTTGATTTATTGTAAACATATTATATGTTGTCTTTGATAAATCTCTTGCACTCGTTTAGTATCCAACCTCTGTGCTGTGACGGTTCTCGTAAAACGGCTATCAATATGCGTTCGCGGAAGCTTTAGTACTGTGTGATCTTACTGCATAGATGCAGCAATATCATTCTGTTGGTCAACTCCACACATTTAATTACATTTATGTTAGTCGTACTTAGCAGTCGTTTTTACCACTCAATAAATACCTCAAAATCGACCTACTTTCACCCGCAATATACTTAAGGTATTATTCTGCTGTCGGATCGAACTGACTTGGGATGAGCAAAACAACGCTTCATATTGGAACGAAACAACATAAAAGCGACTAAAAAAGTATAACCGCAGTTCAAAGGCCGCAAACTTGTTCAGAAAGTCATATATTGAGCTATTTATTGATGTCATCGAACTGTTTGCTCCAACGAATTTGACAACTACAAAACCTTCGCAACTACAATAGCCACTCGTTCGCAGGGAGGAACACGTCCCAAACGCAAGATATGTTTTATCCATCCCCATGTATAATGTCCAATTGTTTATATACAACAACGTCACCCTATATGCGTTGGTATTTGCTTGAGCCAAACAAATCTAAGCATAACCTCTTAAACGAGAATGATCCAATCTGGTGGAAGTTTGCTGATTGTCTTTTGGAACGCAATAATTGGTAACGATTCAATTCGAGAAAGTGTACCTCAATATTTCATCAGCAATGATTCGGTCTCTTCGTGCTTCTCTGAATCTTTTCTGTGCAGATGAAATTACCAATAAATATTTATGTCGCACTAATCGAATTCAGGAATTGATCTCGCTGTTGTGTAATTCCCTACGCCCGCTATTGGGCGACGATGTGGATATCGCTTTAGTCAACTAGTCATTTGACACAACGAGTAAATTAACTGAGTACCGTAGGCGAATATTAATCCACCATTGCACTGAGGTGAGTTAATCATGATGGCGAATAATATTCCATATGGGTACGCTGTGTAGCAGATGTTCGTTGCTGGCCGTAAATGTCTATTTTAGTAAAATGGGCTCATTAAATTTCTCATCAGCTGAAAGCCTCTGGTGAACCCTGTACATCATCCATGCACTACACTGCTGATTATATCGTGGTTTCACTGAGGTCAACAACCTGCAAACATCGTATCGACGATTCGGTGGGGTTGTGAACGACATAACGAATGGTTGCAATATAATACTACACGCTAAATTGTGTCATACTCATTTGACAGAATAGACTCTTGGCGTGGCCTGTGAAGTAACGACTCACTCAAAGTCATTCCATTACATAGGTACTGCTCAGGATATTATTTCAATGCGTCATCGTTATCGCCACATTTGTAGGAACCGGAAATAAGGGTATCAGCATAACCAACGATACATTTATTCAACTATTCCAAATAGTGAAAATTGCAACGAAGTTGTTAGAAGCGGGAGACAACTAAGATAGCACGTGAAACATTATTTAGGCTTCATTCACATAGATACTATAAATCCAAAATACACGAGTCTGATTATTCTTCGTGAATCACATGCAATATTGACAGTAGCCACAACATATGGACTATGAATACAATAGTAAATGCTTGTGAAATAAGTTTCCCGTGGTTTGACTTCAAAACGCATGGTTTTGATATTTTTTCCGCATCCAATAACCTGTTGAGCCAACCCACCCAATCTTCTCTCATACAATGTTCACTGGCGACAAGCTCTTTCGTGGCATTACCCTGTGCCACTGCTGGCGTTGACTTTACTTCGCTCAACATGTATAGCGCCTTAGGTAAATGTATATTGAGTTAGCCATCTTTCTTTACAGCAATATTTTGAGACTTTGGCGCGATAATATTCAAGCATCACTCCTCAAACGAACAATGAGGACAACATTAGTGTTTAACTGCACAGTAGTAAGTCTCATGTGATTGATTTAATGGCTCCACCAATGGTAATCCACCTCTCTGAAAAAATATACCTTAATATTCAACGCGTTAAGTTGTGCACTTTTAATTCCAGTCCTACGAGATAGCAGCATTTCAATTTCAAGCAGTATCATAATTAATCGGCTCAAACACTTGAGTATCGATTTGAGCATTAGGCCTTACCAAGCTTATCGTGTGTCTGTACAGCGCTTCAATATGTACTTTTACATTTCTTATTATGCCTGTTATCTCTATCATTCGGTATTATTGAGCTTAATGGGGCAATTATCTTACGTATTAGCGTAATGTTGCTAATCAACAAATGCACTAGAAGCTAGTCTGAATGGTATACAGGCATCAAATGCATGGTGCATATACCGGATCATAAACAAAATCCTCAGCAGTGCATGCAAGTGTTAGATGCTCCGAATAATGGGGTTAATTGCTAATGTAATTATCCGCAGGAATTTTCAGTGTAAAGCGTTATTCCTAGCAACTAAATGCTTTATCATGTAGACGTGCATGTCTTGACAGCTACATGTGGAGGTGAATCGCTGTTAATCACTATAAAATATACAAACTGGTTCTGTTACCAAACCAATTTTGCTGATGTTGGAAGATAACAACCAAATCGGATGTTCAAGAACGATGTGTACAGGGATGGGTTTAATGATCGGAGCAGAAGCACAATGTTTCCCAAAAATCCGCCTGGTTGTTTCACGGTAAGAAAGACAGGCCGCTGAACAAATACGCTAAGAGCAAATTTTGAGTGTGATTATCGCTAACGAAGATTGACTTTGATACTGCTTACTTGAAATAAGACACTCACTACTCTAGAATATAAATACACTGTTCAATATACTCAGACTCACTATGACTAATTCCACGAGCTGCAGCCTTTTTTGTTTTACTAGGAGCTTGTCTCATATATCAGGGTGATACTGCTCATACGAACTAATGAAAGAGAAGCCTAAATGATGTATTGTCTCTTTTGCGGACTGCCATATAGATCCTGAATTGATACCGTCATGTACCAGTGCAATTCTGTCTAAAGGGAAATCATGGTTTCATTGATGTATATTAGCGGTAGGAGTCATAGAGACCGGAGGCTACAACCCAACAAAATAAGCCATACAAATGCTAACAGATTAATGTACAGAAGTGAAGATCGAAAATGCTGTATTTGCCTTTGCCTCTTTTTGATAATGGATAGGATGCGATGTAACATGTTGCTAAACGTAACTTTTGCAAAATGTGCTAGCAATCAATGTAGGACAAATATTCCAAATGCTTAGTAGCCCACTACATTATTACGACATGTAGTTAGCCGCCGTTAGCCATTAAATGAGCAAGTTATGGCCGAACGGTTTTAATGGCGTTGCAACCCATCCTAGTAAGTATTTGCACAATATGTGTAAAAACAAGTCACCTGCCGGTAATACACGTCACAAACTTATCGTATGAAAGACCTAGTATATTAAGTTCACCTTGGCATCACCCAATTCACTACTACATGTTTGTTGTGTTCGAGCTGATACATCATACTACTGCAAATATCTGTGGATAGAAAAGGCCCTTTATAATTATAATAACATTATCATTGACAATCCATTCATACTGTTAGTCGAATTGCGGCGACCAATGCAAACAACAGCGATTTTAGCAATAATCAACACTGAGTGTACCGGTAGTTAATGCTTGGATTAATTGACTCTCTTATGGATCACCAGTATTGTGTCATTGCGTAGACGCCGCCATTCGTTTACACACCTTTGGCATTATATCCTAGAAGCATATACTTCATACGGACGTAGACTGGCGCTGGTACGCTTTACTGAGAACTGAGGTGTTCGTACATACTTAGCTTACAGAAATGTTTTAATATTTGCACTCAGTAAGTAGCCTCATCTTAATTGTGAGTAATAGGACAAGTTTGTGACAGCATGTCAATAAAAACGCCACTGTGAGGAAAAGCAATTTACACATACTGCAAGAAAGATAGTTATGCGTGAATTTGTGGCGACATATTTTACTTGCGTTAAAAACTATTGAATTATATCTTGATGGAACTGACATTTCAACATTTTATGCATTTGTCGACTTGCCCTAGTCGTCACGTAGTTGGAAGTGCGAAAAATATCGCTGCAGTCTCCTACAAGTAACACTGAACAAGTTATACCAAGTCAGCCAACATGATTGCAAGAGCATGCCTGATGCAGCATGCCAGACATATTGGCTTGGCAGTTACCTATGTCATCATATGATCACATGTGTGCCTCCTTCTCTTTTTCAGATCATTATTTTCAGATCAGGAATGATTTATGGTATTGAGGGTGTCAGGGCTAATTACAATACAGCAATAAGTGCATTCCGATAGAAACATATTAACGGATCGTAAGTACAGCGAAGCCGGAAATTGAACGCGAACAACAGAGCAATTTTTCATCAGTCACTATGAAGGCTTCAGTAGTTTATTATTAGGTAGTGTAATGCATAACCAGGGTCCCACCATATGTTTCAGGTCAAACGTGCTCTATGTGCCCTAGTTTTTGCCCCTTGAAGTATAATGTCACAAATACTCACATTGTTGTCTCCTTTGGCTCCAATTTGGTACATTGAAGGGGAGCTGTTAAAGTTCCATCCCAGGCCGTATTGAACATTTCAAATAATACGCTGTTGGGCTAATGCGTCATTATGTGGAACACAATCTATCGTTAAATAGCAATCAGAGCAACATTGATAGCAAGGTGAACGCCATTGAAAAACATAATCTAAATCTAAATACGGGGCATCAAAACACGTTGAATCTATTATGCACTAAACACGGTATGCCTTTCCTTTTTTCCTGCCAGTTCGGCGAGTTGATCAATACTCGCTAGGATGAAATATGTCTAATTGTAGCCATATGCATGAGATAGTGCTTAAACACTTGTCCTCTGAACGTTTTCTACGTTAATGAGACGTTATGCGCACATGCAAAATAGTTATGCAACCGCTGGTTACAATCATGGTATGAGAAAGACTTAACAGCCGTTTCCTCTACTTGACGGTAATGAATTAATATTAACCCACATACTTTATTTAATCCTGTCTTGGACCAATTAATAGAGGTCAAGAAAATAACTCTGATAGTCTGATGATTTTCGCCTAGAAAACTTCAATGCATAATCAATTTGTGCTTATGCTTCATCAAAGACACATTCATCATCATTATAATAATTATTAGACGGAATACCTCTATTATTGTATGAAGTTGCTATGCATTCAGTTTAATAGTTATTTGTTATTGCTGAAAAACATACAAATTGTTGCCACACAAAATATTGTCAACTTTCCTGCAAAACAGAGGCATTGACGTATAACTGATTGCACGAAACATTTGTGGGAGCCTAATTGGATGCAGGCTGTGTTTATATGATTTCTTCAAGGCATGAGTTACCGTCTATTGTGTGTTATGGTAATATACTCTCGCAACTGAAGCGATAAACGGCGATTCCAGCTAGAGAACGCGCATTAGAAGATATGACCATCGTGAGCTATCTTAAGTTATCATGATGTCGTAAAGATGTCACCCATTCGACCTGGGTGAATCACCTGCTTAACATCCGTCAATAATTTAGTGCTTACCAGTGGGTTGGATACATTCAGTAATATATGCTGCTACCCCGAAGATAAGTAGATCCGGGTAACACAATCCTAGTGATTTAGGACTTGGTCAGAAATATTTTGTGTCTAACACAACCGCTCTTGCTAAATAGTTAAAAGGACTACAACCCCATCCCCCCCCCCCCCACAGCGACATCACATGTAGAAAGTCGGCTTGCAGCGCCGCATGATTTGTCTTAAAAAAGACTTGCACGCTTTAGGAAATCGTGAAATTGTGATGGACCGATGCAGTGGACTTGAAGTATATAGCCAGCGCACGGATTATGAAATATACTTTGTAGAAAAGTGTATATAGATTCACCGCAAATATCCATTATGTAATTGTGTCTGTCCAAATATATCGTAAGAGTATCCATGTAGATAAAATGTCGATTCAGATGGGGGGTCCTCCATGTCCACGGATAAGTTATCTTGAATGTTCCACTTTGATTGCACTCAGATAATCTATATTATTTGCTGTCCATTATAAGCATATTTTGTTTAATTTCTTTTTTAGATCTAATATCTATTAACACCACTTTTCGTCAAAGGAGAAAGCCTTTTGGTTTCGATTTAGAGGCAATATCCTCGCACCTTCCGACATTATTGAGCGCAAATTTAGATACAATTAATGTTTTGTCGTAATATTTATAAACACGATTTGAGTGGGAGATTTACACTCACGATACATTTTCCAAACTAATACCGTGATTAGTTAACGTTTTACTCTGGAGTGGGATCATAGACAGGTAGATAGTCGTGAGAGAGTCCCATAGAAAATGCATAACATTGTTCTGAGCATTTGCCAAGTGTTCCATTACATGTCATTTACAAGAAGGAAACAAGGCAGCTGATTAGCTCATAAACTCAAAACATAAATCTCTTAAGAAAATAAAACTGCAATCAGCGTTATACATTCACAATTTCACTATTGTCAATGGCTACGAGCATGAATCATTCATCTACATAAAAGTGTTCCGCAGTCGGTCGTTAAAGCGCCATGACAGAACAGTAGCCACTTGTCGCCCTCGCAAGTAAGTACCCGATACGTGCCGACATTTAAGCTAGTCAAGGCTACAAGAAGAGTGTAGGTTTTATCGGATTTGCGGTGATGAAACAACCGACGTGATACTCTGACAAATAAAGCACCTATCAGGTTGTAGTAGGATAAATATTTATTCAGGACCCGTATACGCTCCTGTAAAAAAACCAAGAGCCATACGATTTATTCAGTGAGTGCGACCAGAAGTAACTATGATAAATATAAAAGAAAGAATACACCGGTTGGGCATTTGGGCATTGCCAAGAGCAAAACATCTAACTGAACCATCGCTTGGGTGCTGGTGTGTGTAACCAATAACAACGTTTTCCTGTCAAAATGAGCACCCATAAGTCATTCATATAATGCCATCCTAAAGTATGTTTTTTTACTTTCCACGCAACGTTGTTTCAGCCTCAATAATTATCGCTAAAAATTAAGAGCACAACTACTTAGGAGGACTAAAAGGTAAGCCGATTTTGCATTGGCAGGCAGTTTTGGAGCACACATCTATATTAGCGGAATTCGTAGAACATCTGGGATAATGAATAGGAACGCTCCATTTGCAGAATGAAAACTGTAATCACCCAGTTCACTACGATTCCTTAAATACTGCCTTTTTGTGAATTAGTGTTAGCGGTAGTAGTTAGGAGCGTACTAATCAAACATTTGTACAGCTCGATACACCTAATTGAAAAATGACCATCCACTGGGAATGTTAAATAATATTAACTGACGAGCCATAAAGCAATTGGTCTGCGAAGTATCCAACACGTATGTTTTGTGATGATGATGATGGAGATCAAGATTTCTAGCATGCTATTCCACAAGATTTCACCTGAAAACGACTGCTGCATGATAACTATAGTGACACACAAAATGTCTGAGATCTTCCGTCACGAAGCTCATTACAACCCTCGTTGTAGGACGGATTTAATCAAAATTGTATAGAACTTGCAAATAAAACACATTTAAAGCTTTACTGCTTGAGTCATTAGAGCGTTTAGACTAACGAGCGTTTAGACTTATGCAGAAATGTAAAGTCGGATGCAAATAACTAGAAATCAGATTTCTTATTAGGTACTTAGCCATATATTTTTAATGGCAGTAATTTGTTTTAAGTCAAATTGTCTTCAGACTTAACTAATATTCCGCATTTGCCACAAAAAAAACCAGTCAGCCAAAAAACCAAACAAAATCACTTGGCAGGATAAGGCAACAGTAAACTGCGTTACTTTGTCAATTTCTGCCAAAATCAGTAGGTTTGTAAGGGTACATGTATAACGCATCCAGTAGAGGCACTGCTGTAGGTTATGCGGCCTCTCGTTCCATATACTGTGTTACTCTGAACTGTTATTTGCTTCATTATAAACAGCTTTACATTGAACGTGCATATTTTGACGCCCAAGCGTGGAGGTGAGTCCTCACTTGTCACTATGTAATACTGAAAGTGGTTCCTTATAACAAATCTGTGGAAAACGTTGAAATCAGCTATCAATAAACCCATATACAAATTGATTTTTGCCTTAGTTGTTTGAATCAGTCGATCAGTGTTTCTGTCGCCGAAACGTGCAAATATGTATTAAAAAGTTTCGTTCCCCGTCGCGATAATATCTCGTATTTGTTTACAACTGGCTCTGATGCGAGCGAAGGGCCGGAGAAGAGGCTGCTTAACGCGGTTTGGACAATTAAAGGAAAATAACCATGTTTAAGGAATCCAGTCGCGGTCGTAAACATTTGCTAACGTTTGCTTCCACCCAATGGGTTATTGCGGATTTTAAAACATCTTTATTACGCGTTTTTGTACTTCTTACTATAACAAATAATATATAAGAAATGATCGAGCCAGTATGTCTGGTAAACGAAAATCATATTCGTTATGGGTATGTAGGGCGTAATAATTCGAACCTAAGAACATTGCTTACATTTCGGTGCCCACTTCTGCCACAGAAACCTTACTATAGCGCTGACAGTTGTATTGTATAGGTGATTGTGGGTAGATATCTCGGATGAACAGTGATGATTACGTACAGTACAAAACAAAGGCCACTGCGAGATATGATGACCTAAGTACAAAAGTATTTTTAGAGAAGCCAGCGATCAGTCTATGAGTAGTTCGAGCTGCTTTTCTTATCGTTCATGTCAGTATTGGGGGTGACAAAATTAAGCATCAGTATTTCCATTGAACAACTTTCAATATATTTAGAACACCGTTTCTGTGTATGATTTCTATTGATTTATTTGCCCAAGGGAAATTACAGGTAGGCGTTAATTGCGTGCGTCATTTGATACTCGTTTTAAAGTATGACAGTGATTTCAGCATCATAATACAGACTTTTATGGCATCCAACACCGTTTCCCGATCTAGCAAAAATTCGTTAAGACTGACAGCGCACCCTCCCTTTTAAGCCAATATTTAGCACAAAAAAGTATTTTCAGGCGTGCAGCCTTACAGCTGAGTCTTAATTTTGCGCAGACATGCGCCTTCATGGTAGTGCATTAAAATGTGTGACAGCACTGCAATAAGCAGCAACAACGGGGGAATGCGCGGCGCATTACTTTGTGCAAAGTATATTATATTAACCTGCATTAACTGCGCATGTCGTCACACCGTAAGTCATCAAATGGTTTGACATTTGACAAACATCGGCTTTTCTGATCTTCACGCTGAAAGATAAGAATATTCCACATCAAAGAAAGCGACGCGCTGACCTTTAATTACACTCTAATTTTGTTCATTCTATACGCAGAGATGATTGCATAAAATCTCTTATCGGGCCTTTATTAGCATTGCGCGATAGGCAACCACTCTTTAGTGCTATCTGATCGTTATCATAAATATAATAACAATAGCAATATGTAGGTTCTAAAGATTGTAATAGTGTTCACCCATGATTGAAGGCGATGTTTGCTGACTGTACGTCATCAAGTAATTGTAGTTCATTTCTCCATTTCAGTAGAATTGATACATAAAAAAATTAAAACAACGCATATTCTTCAGATATATAGCCGACCGAAAGGTCCTTTTACTGCTTGAATGAGCAATTTTGTGTACAGCAGGACGTGCTTGGACATATGCTATTTGCTTTCTCATCGGTCGCCACAAGCGACATTTTTCTTTTATTAAGGACGTATCTAGGGTAATATATCATAAAAACAGAAACTTACAAAGTATCATTTCGATCATTAACAGGTACAGTGACCAAATATGGATGCTCAATCATATCCTCTTGTGCGGGCGGGATCGTCTAACAAAAACCAATTTTATCTATATTGATTTAATGTCTTGGAAAATGAATGGATAGTTTATTTGGCTGTCTGATTACAATAGGCAATGCCACAAGTAAATGCAAAATACATACTGCAATAGTAATATTGCAGGCGGTGTTACGCAATGCAACACATTACTTATAGTGGCATCAGATTGGGATTGTATCGACTGTTGCTATGAATTTAGGCCACGCCTTAAAAGTCAGTAATATGCAAATTACCTTTGTGGAAGTATAACGCTTCGGACAGCACGAACACCCATAAAGTAGCTAGTTCCATATAATATGGCACTGGTTAACGTTGAGCTAGACCATTTGCTAGATTGCATTGTTTACATATAACGATTGCTGACGAGGTCATGAGCACTTGGAAAATAGGGGTATTTTAAACTGACGGGTATAGCGTTATTCATAGACCAGGTATATACTGGATTAAATCCCCTGCTTCAGATCTAAGTCAGATTGACGTAAGTCGTCGTAGGTGATTGGCTTAGGTCGTCATAGCAGCCCCTAAGGAGTGAAGGGGAATTTATAATAGCTCTTTCTTATCATAGCTTTCAACGCACTGTATGTGTTTGAATTTAAATCACTGTATATCGTTGACATCTACTTCTAGTTACCAGAGTATACTGAGATAGCTCTGACATATTGCGACAAGGTAAAATAAGCTCTCAATACTCCAATTTATGATGATTGGACTTATTATCCAACCTAAGAACTCCCCATGCAAGTAAGTCGCTTCTTTATATTCGTTCAACCGATACTGTAGGGGTGCAGAACAAATGCATACAATGGTGAAACTGTTCATCAAGTCTATATGATTAACCAAAATAACTAATCTGGTGAGCACTTTATGTTGAAAGACGGGTTGCATTGAAGTCAAATGCCTGCGAATAATTGTACAAGCTATTAGCCCCATTTGTCGGAATATCTAATACCTGTATGCACTGCTTAAAATTTATTTATTATCAGATATATAAACCCTCCATCTAGTTCCCACATACCGTTCCGAGAAAATTCCAGTGCATATGTTGATTAGTTACATTAGTCTTATAAGTAGTTATTGTCCCATTCAGCACACAAATTACTCCGGCGATACCGCCTGCTGAATGTAATAAGTCTAGCAAGGCATCCAAGCATTCATGCTCACAGTATACCTTGACGCGCCGTACATACACGATAAACCTGGTTAGGGTCACATCGATGTTCACAGCATGCCCAATCAAATTTTAATCAGCTTTGGGTCTATTGAAAGCTTTCACGTGTGCTATTTGCTTATTTCGCTGCTTGTAAGACATTGTCTATGGTGGAATACGTAACGCGATGGCGGCACATTTAGGACCTAACATCAGCTACAGCGGAGTAGGCGTAATTAATCAGTGATTGTTTTTTTATTCTATGCGATAACATTTTAGTTTGTTTGCTCTCCTACGAAACAAAATTTCTGTACATTATTAAGTCACATCGATCAAATGCACGTTTGGATTCAGCCATGGTGTATAGCCGTACTCTCGCCTTCGTGTAGCGATGTAGAATATGTTTAGTCTTCTGTAGTAGGCTACGCCGCCAAATGATATCTATGTAAGCTATATAGAACGACTAAACCCAATACCTTGCACAGATTAAGCATAGAAATCAAAACAGGCGAGTAGACCACTGATATAAATTTTCTACCTTGATTGAAATATGATAATCTACATTATTTGCTTTCCATCATTAGCATCTTCGGTTTTATAATATCGCTTTACATATTACCGCATTGAACACCAAGACTTTACACTCTGACAAAGAGGCAATATCCTGAAAGTGGTATCTCGCCCCTTTAGGCGATATTGAGCGCGGTATAAGATACAATGGATGTATTGTCGTAACCTAAAGGCAGTCTATTTGAGTTGGGGACAATACATTGACGTTCTTGTTCAGTCTCTAAGCTATTACCGCGACTAGTTAACGCCTCACTCAGAATTACGATCACACGGAAATTTGACGGTCGGACAAGGATTTTCAATTGTAAACACATTGTTCCAAGCACTAACCAAGTGTCCCAGTTGATGTCATGTTGAAGAATACTATCAGTTCAAAGTCGTGTATACATTGCATCAAAAGCCCTAAATGTATTTGCGGCATTTCGTTCGTTAACACGTGCCTACCTAGATTAAAGTCTTAACCAATCTTGAGTTGAAAAACAATACCCTCATACGTTGCCAATAACTGCAAAATATGGCTTTCCGCGCTATTTTACCTTTGACTATGTTCCCCTCTAGGTTTTTCAAAATCTCACTGATTAATAACACGCAAAATTTCGTGCAATTTCTGCCTTGGAACGATGTGGAATGCGCCGGTCCATACATGTGTTGCCCTTGACCGAATTCATTCGCTCGTGATTACCGTGTAACTATTACTTTTGGTAAATTATATTGTTTACCCATATCAAACTAGTTTAGTCAAAGACTTTATTCATGGGAAAGTATTGCTGTTATTGAAGCGCAGGGTATAGTGCTCTACATGGTCGCAGCACATATCCGTTGAGAGTAATAACCCCTCTCCTGCCCCTTCAGCAGTTGGTGATGTGTTGACGTCGGCTGATATACCCCTGGATCACATAAAAGCTCACGCTTGCCGCAGTTTTACGTATGTGAACGTCTCATCTAACAAATATCTGCATATTATGTAAGTCAACCTCTATTGGGAAGGGTATACCAAAAGTACTGTCGCATATCACCATAACATTAAATGGGCACTCAGCACACCAACTCATGGTAGCAAAGTCTATGGCTATGTTAAGCAGGTTCCCTCGTGACTCCACCCGGCAAAATTTGTAAATACTTCACATGTGAGAAGAGCGTGGAAGCGTCATTTAAAAATCACATTAGGTTTTTTATTAAGTTAAGGTGAGGGTTGCATCGAAAACTCAAGGAGGAGACACTTGAAACGTTAGATCAAGAACACCGTAAGCATTTGTTGATTATATTTCTGCCCCGCCTGACAACCTGCGCGTATTTCGCTCATGTTCCCCGCTTAGCGCGTCGGAGTGAGCCCTCTTAGTGTTGATATAAACCATTTCATGCTAGTTCTTGCATTGTCAATCATCCCACGGAATAACCTTAAATCACTTAGGTTTCCCATAGTAAGTAATTTGTATGAACACTCTAAACCAGATTCACAGGACGATTCAAACGCCATTGTAAATGGAATATTCAATGCAGAAACCACGAACAAAATATTATTTGTCGAATGGAATTAGACATAGCGAGTCGGAGGCTAACTGTATTAGCTCAATCCATTGGAGTAATTTCCATTGAAGTATAATTCAATACTTTCGGGTTTGATGTATATGCATCAAGCCAATTTTAACCACCAACTAGGTTAATCGGCGAAACCAATATTTCCATTGTGAACCAGAGCATTCAAGCTGCGTCCATAGCCATACGTCGGATTTGGACCGAATATGCATTATGGGTTAGTTATCGCATGGTCACGTTGGAGATATGGGGAAAGAACACGAGGACGCGGAGCGTCCAAGTGTCTTTCCCCATATCATTCGCGTGACCAAGGGATAACATACTTATCGCGATGGCACCTACACGCGATAATCAAGCACGACGCTGTCTCCTAATAATGATAATTAGCGTGAACCTATGTTATGTAAGGTATCTGCCTGGAACCTGTAAAATTGAGAGGTAGTCTGTTAATCCCCCATTCGGCCTCAGCTGCCTGTGTTGGAGTCATTATTAGATAGATACTTTTCTTTCTATACTGGTTTGTTTATTTGATTATAATATGTTTTGATAGTTTGTTGTGTGAGACTTGCAGAACCTTCCTAACTCCGGCAATCAGAGCTCCGCCGACTTCGCCGTTATTGATGTTAGCAACACTGTAGCGCAGTAGACACGGCTCGGCAAGTGTTACTATTTTGCGCCTTAGCATGATTACGGCGAGATGGGATGATACCGTGACTTCCCGATGAGCGTTACGCAACCAAGTTCGCGGCTGGCAAGCAAATGACTCTTGAGAAAACCTTCGTTTTAAGACTTGTTAAGTGTGCGTGATATTACGAACCTCCGTAGTGTTACCATGTTAGAGCAACGGTGCTCTGTGAGGGACCAACTCAAGTGAAGTTGTTTCTCGGTGATATATCGACACGGTTGCAGTTATCGCATGGCAATCTGTGCTTTTGAGGTGATATGAGAAAAAGACCGAGCTTTTTCTCGAGCTGTGATAGGCTGAGTAGGGTGTCATGCGGTAAGTCATTATGATGCGTTATGGTATGCTTTTTACATGGCTGTTCAACTGTCGCTGATTACCTACACTTCACTGCTCTTATAGGGAAAGACATAGTCGCTGTTATAAATCTGTCTGCATGTATCAGCCATGAAAAAAAACCAGCTCCATCGAGAAACATCGATAGCAGTTATAGTCTAAATTTCATCAACGAACAAATTTAACGATAAACATTTTATCTATCCACAAGTCAGTCTAACAATACAATTCAAGAATGCAATGTATCTATACTGTAGGAATAATGATAGCTGTGATTTGTAAATCGATAATTATGTCTATTTATAGCTTCTAGCATTGATATATCTCCCATAAACAATCATACACTGAAATTCATTCACGCGGGGCGTTTATTTTTTTCTGCAACTTGCGCGTCCCTCAAATAACTTTCAAGCGCCTCATTGCAACAGAGATACTTAAACGTCAATACAGCAACATCCTACGCCGTACGATATTTCCGTAGCGGAGATATGATTCTTCATTTCCATATCTAATAGTCAACAATCATATGAGTAATTAATTTTACATGGGTTCTTGTCACATCTACATTTCTCTTTTAAGCAATTAAATATGCAAATAATATTAAAGGGCTATTTCTTATTATTTCGAATAAGTGAAGCGTATGTGTTTGTTGCCATATGCCATGTACGACTATTGTATATCGAAGATCATATGCCAGCGGAATGTAATGCTGTTAGGGGATATCATTTGACAAATATGTGATATGTATTGTCCAAGATGTTCATTCAATAGTCATGGTGATGGGTTGTCAGACCATAACAACCGACTAGCATTTAAATGCTCCAACAATGAATAACGCAATTTACTGCAACGTCTGCATGACATTGTGAATATAGTGCATGTATAAATCATTTGGAACATTGGTCGTATAAGTACACTTTAGGTTCTTTTCGATTCTGCAACTGAAACGCTTACCAGCCTGCTGAAACGCATCTTATCAGTTTTTAAAGGGTGGCGAAGGCCATGTGTTTGTACAATGTTATGTTAAGTATCGTAACGGCATATTACCAGGGATATCAAGAGTTGTTTGCCCTAAATGGGGACCCTATTTTTGACGAACACACGTTTTGATTTACTATGAAATTATTTATTCGTCTATACGGCCGACTATTGCGAATAGTGTGCAACCCATTGGCATGGAGCTGAATTATGCTAAGCTATATGTAAAATGGCACATTTTTGGGTTAGTGACCTCTCCGGTTATTAATTGATATTCTGTGCAGTTGCCCCTCCGCAGGCTATTTTGGTAGGAAGCGGAAGTGGGAAGCCCGCAAAAAGGGATAACCGTTGCAAGCCAAAAGAGTAAACAAGGACATTTTTATTTTGAATATATGCGACATGGATGTTTACGAATATGGAGTCGTGTGCATACAATTGGAAGAACAGGAGTTAGTGCTGTAAATTTTGATGTTTGGATTTGTAATCAGTAAGTTTCAATGATATAAATGTCTTCGATGTAAACTCAAGGTTTGAATTTGTGAGCGCGCTAATTGTATAATTTTGGTTGTATTCTAGATTCACTGTGCTCAGGTGTTGCAATTTATCATGCATAGATGTCGGATGTGAGAAAAGGGAAATAAAAGCATCAGTGGAATAATAAAGACTTCTAACTTCAATCACAAGTTTATACTCGGACTCACATGATGTAGACCATACGTCGTTTTGCGCGAGGCGGCATATCATAGTACATTCAAACTATTCTAATGGCTGAGGCATTCAATGGATACAGTTGCCTGACTAGGTACCATGATGCCGAAAGTAATAGTGTATTATGATGCAGAGATAAATACATATCAGTGAACCATTGTATAATTTGCACTACCATATAACGTTTGCAATATTCCATAAATGCTAACGAAGGTGTCATTGTACAATTACTTATTTCTGACCATTGTTGTTTCGTCTGGCAAATGTACAATCATGTAGTGACGGACCGGCAGAACCAGCTATAATGACAGCTTTCAAATCCAGTTATGGTTCTCTCATTTGTCGTTTAGTGTTTTCTCGTGTACATATTTTGCTTTTAAATAAGTCCGCTTGTCGTCAAGAAGGATATAAATTGCCCACTGATAGCATAAGCCGGTTATTCATTCGAGCGTCGTAAACTATGGCAGTTACAGGTCATTTTTTATTGCAGTAGGCGCGTGCTGGAGGTAAGAAGTGAACATAAGCTTCTTACACGGATACTTTCGAGGAAATAACCGTGTAAACATGTCCCTCTGGAGTCTTGAATGGGCGTTTACGCTTGTCATGTAAGAAAAGTTGCAGTTTGCAAAATTAAAGGAACGCATCAATGATTTATACAGGCGATGCTTTAACAAGAAGGGAGGAGCAAAACCTATATGGTGACGTTGTGTTATATGTTCATGAGGCTGGCGTTACATATTGTTATGACATGTTTTCTATAGGATGTTTTTTCTTACCCCTTACTTCGGGTCATTGCAACAGAAAATAGCCAGTAGTATTTAAAATCATATTTATATACAGCGATGACTACTCACCGCAGGTGTTAACTCTTGCACAGAAATTGATAGCAGTTGTCACGCGGTTAAACATATACGATACATGTTATTGCTAATTGTACGAGACAGTGGTATAAGAAAGCGCTCGTGTTACAGCAATGGATGAAACATTGAATGAAACAAATAAGAAACAGTGACTTAGCCAATCTGCACAAACAACATTAACATTGAAAGTGTGATCATATATTCAACGTCCTAGCCTTACATTAATTACCTTTCATGCATAGTAAGCACTCGAATCCAGCGGTTTATGCAGATCAACTAGAGGCGTTAATGCCATGCTGCATTAATTAATAAACCATCAGTTTGCGCTTATAACGCAGCAAAATTGTGATACGATTTATGCAATTGTCAGTGAGCGTTTCCAATATATACGCAATGGTTTCGATCGAATGTTGAGAACTTATTAGGACAAGAGAGCAAATGTATCTTTTGTGTGGAAATAGCATAATAATCAGGGCTCGACAAGTTCAAAATAAATAGCAGGAAACAGCCTGAATTACAGGCCCGAATCTAACATCCACTAACCCGAATAATCATTTATATTTTTTTGGTTTAAACAAAGCTGATAAGTAAGCTGCAGATTATGTTATTAAGAAATCACGACAGATCTACCATCCAGCTTGCCAATGTAAATAGTTTAAAAAAATGGCAGATCAGTGAACCTCTTTATTGGCCTCAACCCACTTGATCACCTCTTCCCAATCCCAATGAAGCCGGTTACTGCCGTGTTGGCGATAGCTCGTACTTTAGAGACCCTCTCTTGACTGAAGTCTGCTGCTCCCGTTACCTAGGAATTGTATTCGATCTCTTAGATGGAGTAAAACTCGGCAGCATCTGCGCCACATAGAAAAGAAAATGTTGAGAGTTTGCTCCCGTACAAGCCATCGTCAGAGCTGAAGTAAAGATGAAATATGCCTATAATGTTTCGGTTGGATACATGACATATACTCAATATTGGTTTCTGTGTCCTTTCTGCGAACTAAATTATGTAAACATATTTCTCATGGTGGTAAAGTCCTTCATTTCATCTAGGATATTACCCATTCAATCATTTTGCTCACCTCAGTGTATAGGAATATTGGAATAAGTAATACAATAACGAATATTGAGTCTCATAATACGATGATTCGTATGTTCACTTGTGTGCTATAACATAATGCAAATCAAAACATAAATCTATCGATTGAGAAAAAAGTAGTTGTTGTATGATTGGTGGATTTGCAAAATTAATCTTACCCAACCTAACCCAAACCTACATTTATCCTTTTTTGTGCACTGATGGTCTATGTCACACGTGTGCGTTAACCCGGTTTTTAGCCACTCACATTTACGTAGCGGAAATCTAGTCTGCTACTTTACGTATGGCTGCAGCCTGAGCATCATACATACAAATTTGCTTGTGCTAACGACCGCTGTAGCGTGAGTTTATAATTGGTATTCTGGCTCTATCCTTAGTTTTTCATCATCGCCCAAAAGCCTTATTTTGCGGCACCTTACTGACAAATTATTTGGTGTCATTAGATTTTGTTGCTGTACTTATTGAAAACGACCTAAATCCACCACTTATCTTTTTATGTTGCTTAACTTGGTAACTAGCTAGAGAAGCATTGAAATGTATTGTCTATTAACCGGGTCTTACATATAGTTTTCAAAATAGCAATCAACAAGTTCCTATCAGATTGGTCACGCGACTTCGAATAAACCGTGCTTATATTGCTGATTGTCTGGGTGCCTTTAAGGAGGCATGGCTCTGAATAAGAAATAGGCTACACATATAGGTGTGTCCTTTTTTTCCAAGCAAAACTAGGCGCTTGGAAAAAGGCAATGGGTAAACCTGTTAAATTGTTTGTCACAAGCCGCATAACATCTTATGCATTAAATGACGGTAGATGTTTCATAAACCGTTGTTAACGAAATATAGACTAGTTCTGCTACTTGTGGTCGGCATCGTTATCAATAATAAGCCATTGTCACCATTTTGCAGCTTGAATGTACACCGTAAACATAACTTAATGGATATGTGTTTAAGTGCAGATTAGACATTTAGTAAAACACAGGATTAATGACAAGAGGCTTAAGGCGTGCGGCTAGTAGCCTGCATTCATAACCGTCGGAAGTTGTGGTAGCCCTAATTAATAGGCTTGATTATGTATGTTTTGTTGTGTTTGCTTTGCCTGCAATATTCGGACCAAGAATATAACAATATTACAGCTTACACCACCCAATTGTATAAATGGCTAGATAAAATAAGCGGATTCATGCAAACGTTTTAACATACCTTATCTACGAATACTTCGCCATTGATTTAGTTAAAAGGCCCACAGTCTATCAGAACCACCAAACATGTCTAAGCGCATATTGCGGCTTTACAAAGAGTCTTGCATAAAGCAAGAACGCAGTAAGAGCGTATCAAATTACAACACCTTATAAATGTAACTAACTAAACCTTTAAAGAATATTCAGCTCACGAAACTTAGCCATTCGGTCGTCGCTTCGCTGAAATTATTTGAAAAAAAGGCTGCTGACCTACAGCGTTGCTGATCTTATTTTATATTATATGTGCTGTAAACTGTACAGCATTCTGCATATCATTTCGGCGTATTCATTTTACTCAGGAAATATGGTTTTTTTTAGAAATTTTAGAGATAACAACACCACCAGCAATAATACATAAAAAGTTTTTACCGAATACTATTTACACTGAATGTCTTGCATTACCCTTACCATCATCTTTTTAAGTGAGTAAAATTCTTTTGGCCGTATATTTTTTGCCTCTTGGCTAATACTGAGATGACTCAACTGGGATTGTTAATAAGCTTACAAGAGCTATGAGTGGTCATGCAATGTATTCCAATGTATAAGCGGTCTATTTTCTTGGGTATTTAACACTAATTTATTACCTGACATGCATAATTATTCTTTCAGCACTGAAGTCGGGCACTTGAATCTACTAGACGACAACGAATTTACATAAAATAGTATTCATCACGTAAATGCCATTTGCTATTAGCAGGTGGTTATTAATAACCAAAGTGCATTTTGTTTATCAGCGAGCAGTTTTGCAATTAGTAAATGAATGATGTCACACATGCACAACATTTTGCAGGCATCGTACGACTGAAACATTTACAGAAGACCAATAACAGCAGACAAAAAGTAACGAAATAGTCCGCCACATCAATGCAGTGCGAGTGAACAGCGGCTCCAAGAATAAATATGGAAAAAGGACAAAAACCTTTGATACATTTAGACGTTGTCAATAGTACTAAATCAAGCTTAGGTATTGTCTGGGCGTCGAAATGCATTACACGGGCCAACGATTGTGTGCAGCTACCAGTAACAGGCTTTTGGCTTGGATAACGAGCGCTGTCAGACCACTCATATTCGTCCATCCTAGAAATGCCGACTTTCTATGCAGCGTTTGTACAAGCATATATTGTTTTAGCCTTGAATCTCTTGATGAAAACATATCAAATTGGAATTGGTCGATCATCTGGGGTTTTGAGTATAAACGCCCCATGTACAGATATCATGTTGTAAACTTGTTTGAATCCTCCACTTTTGTGCATTCGTGTATTGAGCAGTGGGGAGTTCCTTTTAACCGATTGAACAGTACGGTACAATAAGTTAGGGACTTGCTTCGCTTTCGATTTATTAATGCACCGATATATTCAACAGCATGGCCTCATATCGTGAATTCACAGTAGACCATGCCAAGTTGATATAGTGCTGTATATATATATATATATATATATATATATATATATATATATATATATGAAAATATATATATATAGAGATATATATATATATATATATATAATATATATGTATACATATATATATATATATATATATATATATATATATATATGATATATATATATATATTTAAATATATATATATATATACAGAAAATATATATATATCATATATACTATATATATATATATATATATGTATATATCTTATATATCCTATTATATATATATATATATATATATATATATATATATATATCTATATGTATCTATGTATATATAAATATATATATGATATATATATAATATATATATATATATATATTATATATATTATATCCATATATATATATATATATATATATATATAGTATATATATATATAATATATATATGTATATATACATATATATATATATATATATATATATATATATATATATATATATATATATATATATATATATATATATATATATATATATACGTCGTTCCTACGATTATGAGGCTAGAGATATATATAGATGACATGACATTTTTATAATTATGATCATTAGCAGGTGATAGGTAATATATATCTATATGGATTTATATTATATAGAGCATGAGTAATGAAATATACTATATATAGTATGGCTTTTATTCATATAAAAATTGTTGTATATATATATATATATATATATATACTATCTATATATATATATATACATATACTTATATATATATATATATATGACATTATATATCTAGTTATATACTCCTATATATATATATATATACCGGGGCTACGTTTCGTTCTACGGCCAGGGGTTAGAGATGTGCAAATACAGTTTAGTATGTATAGCGTCGTTTCAATTATGAAAATTTATCTTAATATTCGGGCGTGATATGGCACATCTGCTGTATGCATGTGCATTGGCGCGGGGTGATAGGTAAATATATATGAGCACTTTGGACTTTCCAAATATTCAAAGTAAGAGCATGTGTTATGAAATATCACTCAGCAGTATGTATGGTTTTTTATTCATTCTACAAATTTGTTGTCATATTAAAAAAAGTGATGTGATTATAAAGTACTTCTACCGCTGAACGTCATACAGCAATTTTTTTTAAAAGTAACGTTGACATTACCAAATCTAGTTGCAACAACTCCTTTAATCTCATCAATGACACCAAGGCTAGGCTTTTCTGGGCCAGGGTTATCGGACTGCTAAATACAGTTAGTATGTATAGCGTCGTTTCAATCAAATATTTATCTGAATATTCGGGCGTTTATGGCACATCTGCTGTTATGCATATATGCACAGGGTTATTTATTTTTGTATATGTATATATATGGCACATATGCTGATGTGCATCGGCCCGGGAGATATCAAGATGCCCTCTACATCTCGGTCCATGCCTGGCATTTTTATGAACAAACCTACGTCTTTATGCAGGTCTACTGTTTGTAAACAAAGTGTCGCTGAGGTCAAAAATATTGTTTCACCCCGTGTTGCGTAAGTTTGATGTGTTATTGAAGTGCAAGGCAATGTACAGAAACATTACTAGCAATTAAATTGCATAAAGTACAGTGCATTGACCTAATATATAAAACATGGGCTATTGAAGTGTTGCTCCAATATGTTAAAGCCATTCCGGTGTTTACGACGCGCTTGCGACGTGTTTCAGAATATTTGGCATCAATAAGAATGCAATTTGTGTAAGCGAGCACGCAATAATGTCATTGTCAAGTGCTTGATGTGACTAACCTGTATATACCAAGTTTAATGGAATACCTGAGTGCAATATATGTCGTACGGATTATGTTATTTTCCGCTAAAATGATATGTCAAAATGCGTGTTCTTAAATGTGATGATCTTGTATTGCAGTGTTACTCTGGTGAGAAAGCATACTACATTAAGTGCACGCATTAGCATATTAATCATTCCAAGCAATCACATCATGTAACGTGGCATCCGGTCTTCAGTTATTAGGTTTGGCAACCAATTCACTGTTGATCCGAGATATCTTTACCCGCAATCACCTTTACAATAAGGTTACAGTGGCAGTAGACGGTTGTTCCCAGTAACCACCTCGGCGACACACATGGGCGCTAGCAGATTGCAAAGCGAGCGAAAGGTTGTCCAATACCGAGCATTGGTGGTGAAGTAAGTAGAGGTTTCGTGTATCACTCTTGTAAACATTTGATTTCCCTTACATCTTGCTCACATTGTTGTTCTCGGTGTCGTAAGGTTCCTGTCTGATAAATTATAATCCTTGCAATGGAATGCATTTAGACCACACTATTCCACATTCACGGTAACGGATAATGCAAGCAATCATGAGAACAATCCCCTACTGTACCGGCGTTGTTACAGACGGACAATCAGGACGCTTCTTATGAACTTGGTTAAAGACATAATAGCTGTTAATCTGCTCAGATTTGCAATTGCGACCTCATTATATGGTTCATGACCAGTTCCTTGTATAACAATTCAAACCACGACTAAGTGATCTCAAACCTGGATAAACGTCGGCTAATGATTGAGAAATGTGGTGCCTGGTCAAATATCTTAGTTCTATAATGTTGAAGTAAATGCATTGTACCAATGATATAACATAAGCGGTTAAAAATAAATCACAAATCACACTGAATTCCACCAAGGTATTTATCAAAAAAATCATACAGCATATTTGTAAATATTTCAATTACGTTTGATATGATTTTAAGAGCGATATTCCTGGCATATACTTGGCTTTGCAACCTCTTTGCCATAATTATTTGAATAGTGTACCTTCGTAATATAATGGACGTTTATATTTTGGGATGATACGTAAGCCAACGATTGTAAAGCGTTGATGCTCCCGCGACATATGGCTAATTACTTAAATGCTTTGTATTCATATTTAGTTATCCGTTTGCTGTCATAATGAAGTGTAATAATTACGATAATTATCATAAATCCCCACAGAACTATAATATTACTTCATCTCATGCATGCTCATTCAGATGATCGATAAAGAAATATATTTCATATTCAAATCGAGTAACCATCGGTGATTTGTGACGGCTTGATGCAAAAGGCGCATATGAAACATTTCTGCATAGCATGGCAATGACAAGGCTAATCTATATAACCAGCCGTTTCTTGCAGTCATTGTCCAAACCACTCGAATGTAGAACGCAGATGCCACAATCATCAACCGGGCACCCCGCCTCCTGCATATTTCACCCCTGTTTGAGAAACTTCTATGTTAGAACTACTCAGCGTGTCAAATTTATTATCCTTGCACTGGTATTCCAGGCTATGTGTATATATTTATGTATATGGCAGCTTGTGCTTCAGGGATTTGATTACGATGTATTTATCCCTTGGCACTCCTGTCGCAGGCAAGTCGACTGATCTTCACAGAACAGTCAAATATCATATCGTCCTTACATATTGTCTGCTTACCAAAGGTACGAACGCAGGAAAACCCGCTAACATTTTTGGAAAGATGTGAATGTGGTCTGGACACTTTGATGAACAATTATTGCTCACTAGGTAAAAAACATGATGGCATACAGATGATTGTTATTTTTTCTAATAATAGCAGTATTATTTATATGTTATGCCATGGCAGATAACGTAATAGCCAAAAGAGACAAATATATTGTGATCAACGATGAAAGTTCTAAGATAATATCATTCTCAAGTAACTATCTAAAATCAAATATAGTTACACAGTAATTAGCTAATGTAAATGTCTACTCTACAGCACACTGTGATGGAAAATATTGCTCTCTAAGTAAAACCTGATGGCATAAAGCTTGATTGTCATTAATTCTATCAATAGCAATATTATTTATATGTTATGCTATGGTAGATAACTTAATTGCCGAAATAGACAAATATATTGTGATCAACGATGAAAGTTCTAAGAAAATACCATTTTCAAGTAACTATCTAAAGTCAAACATAGTTACACAGTAATTAGCTAATGTAATCGTCTACTCTACAGCACACAAGGCGCACTTGACTCAGATAAATGTCTTACAGCTGTATACAGGAGAGCATTTGCAAGCACAACTATGAAACCGAGCATAATTATAGTATAGCGCAAGTCGTTACACGGACTGTGATGCACCAAATATAAAAGACTATGCAAATATTTGCTGTGTTACAGCTCCAAGTTAGTCTCATTCACGCACATGGCATTTAAACAACTAATTTTTTTTCTCCTTAAACATTACGAAGATACTGTCGTTATTTTATTTTGCAAGTTCAGTTTCAACGATACTAATTTTTATTATCAATTCTTTTTTTCATTTCAATATGCATCATTGCGGTCGGTGCGGTTTGCAAATGAGCATACAGCTGCTCTTAAGTATTACTGGCTAAATATATATTAAGTGGTTTTTGATTTTTTTTAAACTACGGTAACGAAATTCTTTATCATTCGTCGAGGTGTAAATATTGTTAATGAAGAAAGCCTTTGTTGGGGAGCTTTGTTATTCTTGCATTTTTATCCACAAAACTAGCCACACAACTTCATTCAATTAGCGGACGCAAATGCAGACGCAAATGCAGACATGCTTATAATTCTATTCGCTATTTATATGAGGCTCAATAAATATACTATATGATTTCGAGATTGCTACGATACTGTAGTCGGGCGAATGTTTTCCCCTGGGGGTAAACATATGCCGTCATATACACGTTATATAGGAGTCAGAAAAACTCGCATACAGCATACAGGCGGTACTATATTTTCGTAGGTCCCACAGCATTGTGGCAACACATTGTTTGGTTCCTGAGCGATTAGCGTGACTTATTGGCCGAGGCAGTAGGGAGCGTGTGACAGAAGGCACACTGTGCTGCCACTTTGCTATTCTCAGCACCCTTATTGGGCCTATTTAATGACGCAAGAAGCAATTGGTAATGGCATATTTCTATAGTTGGACTGAACAATATCATGCAATAGCTATGGAGCATGCAATCTCGTTAGCGACAGTCTGAAACCCAAATATAGAACGTCTATCTACTTATGGGATTATGACAAATATAGCTTCACATCTTAAGATAAATCAACATACGATTTTTGAATAGGGCTTACATTTGTACGCATATGTGTCACCGAGGTGGTCACTGTGAACAGCAGTGGCTCCCGGTTCGAATCAACGAAATCGATCTTATCGTCGTTATCGTCCTTTAAGATGTCATATAGAGGTTTCATCACGGGCACCAAAAAGTATCATCAAGTAGTTGGGACGACAACTAAGTGCGGGAAACGTTGTGTTTGTTCAGGGCTTTGTTTTTGATATTGCGGTACATGATCTAAACTGGCTTTTTGTTCATGTATCTCACAAACCCTCTTTTCGCATTTAGCAACATTCACCAATATCAACCAATTCATAATATATTTGGACATCTGAGCAATGATTATCTCGATTCGCACTGAATCAATTCGAATTTCAAGCATTACATGTCTCAAGGCATTAATATGACTACGTGATATAGCTCAAGAGTTTTGATTACTGTCCATTCAGTGTATATATCTATCTCATTTTGCCAAATTTGATAGACCCAATTGTCTTCTATACGTTCTGCTTTGATGTGCATGCATCAAACATAGTTTAACTACTAACTAAGTTAATCAGCACAAGCAATATTTGACATTCAGAACAAGATCATCCAAGCTGAATCTTCATTGTGTCAATTTCATGCGTTCCGCTATGCTCGTTACGTATCTGGTCAAATGTAACAGTAATCCTTCATGTAGCAATACAAATTGGTCTGGTATATCAATTTCATGCGTTCCGCTATGCTCGTTACGTATCTGGTCAAATGTAACAGTAATCCTTCATGGAGCAATACAAATTGGTCTGGTATATCGTTCAATTGGTACCGAAATAATCCGCACGTTCAAGACCTCGTCTTTGATACTGCTTAATTGGTTATCCTCTTTCTGAGAACTGTCGATATAAGGTAATAAGCTACTTAACAATTTCAAAAGGCTTACCGCGGTGCAGCTGTAATCTGACGCAGGAGATCCACCAAAGGCTTTGATACAATCAGGCTGAGATCACAATATATCAATGTATTGCTCTAGTAAATAGACAATGGTTAATGGCCAGCTCCTTGCATAAGTATAACCATTTAAGCCACGACTATGAGATCTCATACAGTTACCAGCGTCGGCTAATGATTGATGAATGCATTGCCTAGTCAAATTTGCAAATGCTTATATCTACAATATGTGGTTCATTGTACTTATTGTACAGCAAATAACTAAAAACGTTACATATTTAAATTTGTTTAAGGTACAAAACAAGAGGGTGTATCACCGCCGTATACAACGCGACAAACACTGTTCGATGAGGAGGACATGTTTGGCTCCTCAACGTACATGAAACTTATATTTTCGAAACGGAATACATATTTCATTTAAGCATAAATTCATCACTATTCGTGTCAAACGTGCTACTAATCTAGATCAAAACAACAAGTGTACTTGCAACATGCGATATTTAAAAACCTATAAGTTCTAATAGTATTGTGCACAATGTCGGTAATAATTTACACTATGTGAATTACCACTGGCTTCATCAATAATCAGTTCAGATAACTAACCACTGCTTGCTTGAGTTTTGCTTCTCTTTTGCTAAAAGAGACAATGAGCATATCTTTCACCATTGGGCAGCTTTTACGCAACCGACATGCTTTCTATTCGTAACCTCTATGTTCCTTTTTGGTTAGGTTATGTATCCAGCGTCATGAAATCAATACAGCCGTCCATAAAACCGCCTGACCTTCCATATTTTAAGTCGTCCTACTGTATTGCACCACATGTCTGTTTTCGTATAAGTGGTTCCTTGAAGTAATTTTTCATAGTATGTGAAACAGTGGTTTGTATTTGCGCACCACGCCGCATTTGGAAATGCTTATCTTTTTATTATTTTTCTGTCAACAACCCTTTAAAGGGACAGTGCGCATCAATTGCCGCTACTCATCCTCAATACACGGAGTATAATCTAGAATGCGTAGCAGTGCAAGCGCTTCGCTAAAATCGTATGTTGATTTATGTGATGATGTAAACCTATATTAGTCATATTCCCGTAAGTAGTTAGACGCTCTATATATGGGTTTCAGACTAAATTGGTCGCTAACGAGATTGCATGCTCTGAAGCTATTGTTCAGTCGAACTATAGAAATATCCCATTACCATGTGCTTCTTGCGCCATTCAATAAGCCCAATTAAGGTCCTTATGATAGCAAAGTGGCTGCGCGCTCCCATTTGCCTATGCCAATAAGCAGTCACGCTAATCGCTCAGAAACCAT
The DNA here is from genome assembly GCA_034190875.2 of Urechis unicinctus. Classification (NCBI taxonomy): domain Eukaryota; kingdom Metazoa; phylum Annelida; class Polychaeta; order Xenopneusta; family Urechidae; genus Urechis; species Urechis unicinctus. The sequence continues at coordinate 46,548,590 of CM067353.1, forward strand.
ACAATGTGTCGCCACAATGTTTCGGGACCCACGATAATAAAGTACAGCTTGGCAAAAATGTTTGTTGTATCTTATTTGCTGTATGCGAGTCTCTCTGACTCCTATGTAACGTGTATATGACGCCATATGTTTAACCCTAGGGACAAATATTCGCTTTACTACATTGTCATGGTAATCTTCAAATCATAAAATATATTTATGAAGCCTCATATAAATAGCGTGTATAAAAATATACGCATGTCTGCATTAGCCTGTGCATAATGAATGAAGCTGTGTGGCTAATTTCATCGATAAAGATGCAGGAATAACTAGCTACCTCCATAGAGGCTTTCTTTATTGTCTATATTAACACTCGGACGATTGATGCAGGATTTCGTTACCGTAGTATTACCTAATCCGAAAACCAATAAATAAAATCAGCCAGTGAAGCTTATGAACAGTTGTGAGCTGATTCACTAGCCGCACCGACCGCAATGCTGCATATTGAAAATAAAGAAAGCAATTGACAATAAAAAATTGTGCTGAAACTGAACTTGCTAAATAAGATAACGACAGTACGTATCTTGGTAATGTTCAAGGAGAGATAATTTGAGTTCCTTTTGATGCCATGTGTGTGAATCAGACTAATATGGAGCGGTAACAGCGTAAATATGCGCATAGTCTTTTTATATTTGATGCATGGCTCTCTGTGTAACGCCTTTGTCTATATTATAATTATGCTCGGTATCATCGTTGCGCTTGCAAATGCAATCCTGCATGCATTTGTTAGCCAAATGTGTTGACAAATAGACGATTTTATTAGCTAATTACTGTGTAACTAAAGGATATTATCTTAGAACTTTCATCGTTGATCACAATATGTTTTTCCATATTGGCAATTACGTTATCTATCATGGCATATAAATCAATAATACTGCAACTAATGGAAATTATGACAATCAAGCAGTATGCAATGAAGTTTTACTAAGTAAGCAAACATTTTAAATCTAAGTGTTATTGGAAATGATAATGCATTACGTTTATTGCAGTGTGATATGCTGAGGTAATTTGCTTTGTGATTACCAAACTAATAAGCTGCCATTATCCGACATCAAAGCTGAGAGAATTTATAAATATATGTTATAATGGAAAACCTTGCAAGACTCCGAATAATGGTGGGCATTAAATATGGAAAAGCGTTTCATGTCTTCTTGTTTTATAATCACAATATTGCGTTATGGCTAACTCGTAACAATATTAGCCTCAAGACGGTAAATGTATCGTCATTGCAACTTTTATGCTCCAGTAAGGTTAAGACAATAGATTTAGTGTACCTTATACTGCCCTTAATATTGTAAGGCGTGAAGCACCCCAAGCACTCAGATCAAGGCTTGCTCTGTCGACCTTACCGATGTGCGATGAAGTTATATGTTAGCAGAAAGCTTAAAAATATGCAAATGATGGAAAGAAAACCATATACAGATTATCGGACTAGAATTCCAATGGATCTTTAGAAAAAATACAGGACAGGGGTTCATCCACCTACTTCGACATCTATTCTCCATGGAGGCAAGTGGTGGGTTCTAGTCGGACCAAAAAGCACCAAATGATAAATCCTGCGTCTAGGTGTTGCAACCATACCTGACAAAATGCATTCTTGCTCGAAATGACTGATGAAGAGTTATTTGGTTTTGTTTGGTTGCGCTCTCTCTACAACAACTCGATGCTTCGGGCAGTTGCAAATGGCTGCATACATTTAATGGCTAAGCCTGATGCATCCGCCATTGCAATGCAGGATAGAAGGTATTTGCTTTCCGAAATTTTTGCGCTATTTTATCTCTCATTTGTACTTACAATATGCGCGGGTTCTAGCAGATATTGCGTGTGACACCAGCGCGTGTTGATGCGATCTCAAAGCTTCAGTATTTACATATCGTTGCAAAGTCACTGTAAATTAGGCAGACCCTGTACTGCAACGCAGACGGATACATTACTTTACGACATCGAGGCGAATATAATGGTTCCCACTTGTAAAAGTTCAGAACCAACACTTAATGCATTGAAAGCATCATCATTAGTAATAAATTTATGCCACCAGCTGTTAGCATCCGACATTAACGCATTGACTCAGAGTGTTTAGCATCCGTGGTAGACGAAATAGCTGTTCTGTTCGGAATAACGATTAACCATAAAAGACGGATAACTTTCAATTCAATTAACCGCGTCTTATTTTCAGCATCAATTAATCCCTTTGGAGGAATTACAGGGGAATTGGTATGCTGAATGGGTCAATAAACCTACAAAATGGACTAATGTGACTAATCAACTTATGTACTTAGAAATGTACTGACCGCTATAAATGGACACAATGGCCAAGGCACATGAATAATGCATACTTCTATTATCGTGAGCTACGTCACCAATAAAGTAATATAGAGTATTGTGCTGTCCATAATTGGCTTCCAAATGGCGCATTTTCATATTATTTGTTTCAACTTTGATTGCTCTAAAATATTGCCATTTTTGCACGAAAGATTTGTACCACAGTATCGTGGCGTTAAAGGGGTCAGGACTCAAAGAGATAACTATATACATGTCCATTTTGAATTACTATTACAAATAATAATCGTACTTGTATAGCATGCGTACTATGAACATTGCGTCCAATGTAATATCCTTCAGTATGTATGTATGCAAATAGTTCGAAAACGGAACCTTATCTGCACTTTTTGCCATCTCTACCGATAACTCAGGATTGTGAAGAGTAGTCATATTCTGCTGTGTCTGGTACACGTTTTATTTGCAGTTTGTTAAGAAACCCATTTGTAGCGAATGATGGCAAATATTGACATGCGAATTTTTGTAGTTTGTTGTAAGCTAGCCTTGTTTGAGAGTGATGCATTTAAAGCCAAACTTAATCAACGGATTATTGAGTGTGGTAGCGGACCAGCGTGACGAATGATAGTATGTATTTAATTAGGCAATGCCGAAACGCACATCAGCAATATACGGTAACGGCAACCCTTAATATAAGCGTGCAGAGATCTACCTAACATGCAAGATTGTCACGTGTCTTGATATGATTGCGGGCCCTAATGGCACTAACTAACGCATGATTCATTTAAGCAGCTTTGGTTCACGCAAATCTTAATTGTATATCGGCCTCTCCGAGGAATGCGGACATTTATGTGGTTCTATTGCAGAATACAGATGCCTATAGCTATCTCCCTGTACGAACGGGACCAACTCGATCCATAACTTGAATTGATAAAGATTAAATGTCTAGACAAACTGATGGATCATTGTGCAAGTACAAAGACGTTGGTAGCGTTCATATGTATTTGAAATATTGTAAACATATTATATGGTGTCTTTTATAAATCTCTTGCACTCGTTTAGTATCCAACCTCTGTGCTGTGACGGTTCTCGTAAAACGGCTATCAATATGCGTTCGCGGAAGCTTTAGTACTGTGTGATCTTACTGCATAGATGCAGCAATATCATTATGTTGGTCTACTCCACACATTTAATAACATTTATGTTAGTCGTACTTAGCAGTCGTTTTTATCACCAATGTATAATGTCCAGTTGTTATATACACCAACCTCACCCTATATGCGTTGTTATTTGCGCGAACCAAACAAATCTACGCAAAACCTCTTGGGCGAGAAGGATCCAATCTCGTGGAAGTTTGCTGATTGTCTTTTAGAACGCAAAAATTGGTAAAGATTCCATTTGAGATAGTGCATCTGAATATTTCACCAGCAATAATTCGGTCTCTTCGTGCTTCTCTAAATCATGTCTGTGCAGATGAAAATACCAATAAATCTTTATGTCACTCTTATCGACTTCAGGCATTGATCTCGCATTGTATATTTCCCTACGCCCGCTATTGGGCGACGATGTGGATATCGCCTAAGTACTGTTGGCAAATATTAATCCACCATTGCTTTGATTAAACTGAGGTGAGTTCATCATGAAGGCGAATAATATTCCATATGGGCACGCTGTGTAGCAGATGTTCGTTGCCGGCCGTAAATGTCTATTTAAGTAAAATGGGCTCATTAAATTTCTCATCCGCTGAAAGCCTCTGGTGAACCCTGTACATCATCCATGCACTACACTGCTGATTGTATCGTGGTTTATCTGAGGTCAACAGCCTGCAAACTTCGTATCTTGGACGATTCGGTGGGGTTGTGAACGACATAACGAATGGTTGCAATATAATACTACACAGTTAACAGAACAGACTCTTGGCATGGCCTGTGAAGTAACGATTCACTCAAAGTCAGTCCATTACATAGGTACTGATCAGGATATTATTTCAATACGTCAATCGTTATCGCCACATTTGTAGGAACCGGAAATAAGGGTATCAGCATAACCTACGATACATTTGTTCAGCTATTCCAAATAGTGAAAATTGCAACGAAGTTGTTAGAAGCGTGCAAAAAAAAAGATAGGACGTGAAACATTGTTCAGGCTTCATTCACATAGTGTAATTGTAGCTCAATTCATAAACAAAGCATAGACTTGCAGAACCGCGAGATACTATGAATGCAAAATACACGAGTCTGATTATTCTTCGTGAATCACATGC
>CM067353.1:46553268-46574715 GCA_034190875.2 Urechis unicinctus
TGATCAATATCAGAATTGCATCCGTCACACGTGACGCGAGGTAGAAAACATACATAAAACACATTGTTGTTTTTGCAAAGGGTTGTCGATTCTGTCGATAATACAGGTCGAGCTTGGTGACACGGTGCAATATGTTCTCTCCCCTCATCCTCTTGGTCGGTTGAGGGCACAATTATGCCATCAACGTCCCTGCTATCGGCAGGACAATAGTTATAATTGGAATCGATTATAAAGCTGATGATATTTATTGAATCTTATCGTCGAAGCCAACTTTTCATATCTGACAGCAAAAACCTCTTTCCCTGTGTTCGTATCGCGAAATAACAGATCGAGACAGCGTATCTGCCTTATGGAAATGACTAACCATGCAAATCATTTGGTTTGGCGTTTTGTTGTATCGTTTGAGTAGTGTAGAAAATTAGCAAGTTATTACATGTACGGGAGATGAACGTAGCTCTATTAACTATATGAAATTTATTATTGTGTAATTACAAATCTTGAGGCTCAGCCTTTCACGGAAATCGCATCTAAATAATTGCTATATAATTCACGAAAGCTGTAAACTGTATTTTGTGTTTTATGTCTGGTAAGTGTGCCTGGTACTAGTTACCTATGATTGAAGCATGATTTAAACTAATGACACTATTTTCCGAATGGCAAATTGCGAAAATGTTGACGGATGTGTTCGACACTAATCACTTGAGAACGGCCACGTATAACCGGTCCGCAGAATTGTGAATATATACCCGAACATCAAAGCAAATTGAAGCAAATTGTCGTACGGGAATACGTTCAAAGGACCAATAGCCTCGGCGAGCCCTTCATTGAGATATACCCTATCCCACCTAATGGGTAATTGTTCTCTCGGGTGACCTCAGTAGACTGCTGTAGGACACATACAGCAGTTATACCACGCAGCTACATCTGCATATATGGTACAATATGGTTGAATTCAATAAAAGAGGTGTTTATTGCGGCATTAGCGTCACATATTATCTATCAGTATCAAACATTTGGAATTAAATTACTACGGCAGGGAAATTATCATCTTATCTTGCGACAATATTGACTCAAATATCCGAATAGATCATACATAAAATATCATATCCACACACGCACGAATAAACGAAAGACATTGGTCATAGCTCCGCTTTCAGCATTATTGCTTACTTTTATAAATGATGTTGCCAAGCATATGTTATCTACAGGTAGGTTAACTTACTGCATATAATTGCGTCAACCATCGTCAACTATACACTGATTGATAATAAAATCGCATTTTATGAATTAAAAGTAAAGTGACACCAAATTTTATTTAGTGCAATGAAGATTTAAAAAGCAATATATTAACCTTAAGACCTTTGTGTTTGCTAATACAAAGATAATTTTATACCGCCAAGCTTATGAAAGCGTTTATTGCTAGTAGTTTGAGGCTGACGTACGTAAAACTCTACATTAACATCGATTTTAATTGTTTGCTTTAATGGCCACCTTCGCGATAAATCTAGCATCACTAGCTTACGTCTCTGACACCTTGCGTAGGAGCAGACTAGACTAGAACTGGTGGGATTGTAGATCAAGCCATGGTCAGTACTGCAAAATTGTCGTCTATATCTGACACATTATGAAAACATGCATAATTCATAACTCTATTAGTAGCGGGGTTCCGATGATGCAGGAAATATAACAGGTTGAGTATGATCACAAGAAGTCACAAAACCGACCGCATTATGTGTTAACTTATTACGGCTTATGGGAAGTACTGGAGTTAATTGTTCCAGGAAATAAATCACATTGCAAATACTTTTTGTAGCTTATTATTATGCAGTGTAAATTTAACACAGAGTTATCCATTAATATCGACCAACAAGGCAGGCCAAGGAGCAAACTTAAGATATATTGAAAGTGAAAAACAAATAGTTGCAGAAACCATCGTGAAGCTGCGAATACATAAATGCCTACTTGCTCTGTAATATTGCAGTAGATACTTATATAAACCAGAGTTTGAGATTCACTGCAAGCTGCCTCGTATCAATCATCGTCTGAAGAGCAGTGATGTGTACAAACATGGATGTATACAAATATGTGGTAAATCCACACGACGGCTGATATGACGGGACCGCACAATCGTGTTAACATAACGGATTTCAATATAATGATGTTGTTATATTATGCCGTTGAGCAAGTCCCTGGCCATCTTAGTTGTATCACTTGCACCATCAATGCGAAATCGTCGCTTTACAAAGTCAATCGACCTTGACGTACAGCATCTCCACGATGCTCATACATTAGGTTTTATAAAAAGTAATGTAGCGATGACATAGCATTTTATCGGTTGAACAAACTGTTTGTTAATAAACCTCCCTTAGCGCCCTTCTTGTAAAGGTCTATATCTGGTATTGCAACATAGCTATGGTTGTTACGTAGGACCACGAGCTTCTAAGTGGTGGAGTGAGACCGTTATGAAGGAAGGCCTGGTAAAAGGTGGAACCGCCGTTTATTTAAAGCATTCGAAGACCCCTGCATCACAACGTCATCCGGCATCAACAATATACATGATATTGCTTCCTATCAAGATGTTGCACTGGACATAGGTTTATCATCACTCATCGCAACCGGCCGTCACTCCGCAAAGTCGTTTGCACGGTTACCGGCATAACTATTGCACGTTCGCATGTTCTGTCGTCGCTTATGACAGCATATGTCACGCTTTTGTAATAGACTATGGCCTCTTAAATGAAGTGTATTCCATTGCGATGCGGCAACGAACAGAAATTTCTTTGCGATCAATATGCAAGGCGAAATTTCAGGTAAGGGTCCAACCGTAGCATTGACAAGGCTCCAGTTTTTTTTAGATTATACACCTCAGACCAATATAATGATGTTACAAATTATTCTAGGCCATTTGTTGGCTTTGGCTTTTAATATATAACACGCACATATAACATCACTGAGATGCGCATACATATGCACGAACCCAGCATATTCGTCTGCCATTAATTTCTCTAAGGCGAATCGAACACACCCAAAATGGCAATGGTTATTGGATCAGAGTGATATTAACGATACGGATAGCCATCATTGGAAATGGTTCTGCGTTTTACAGTTTTGAATAGTGCTTTTCATTTTGCATTGCCACGCGAATTTCTGGTATCTATTAAGGTCATCCATAGAAGAACAATGAAACGGAATTTTCCTTCGATATGAACAAATTGTGGCATATAGGCATTGACAGTGCACTGATTAACGTCAATAGCATCAGTGTCGAGAGCATTAAACCACAGTGTCTCAAAATCAGTAATATGAATATAGTAGCATAGTGGTCCACTATTGAGGTTATAATAATCGTCAATCATTGTATACTGCTACATAAATATGATTTGGCTCAATGAGTACATTTTATGCAGGCTAATTCGCAAGAATAATCATCAATAGGCAAAGTGTCCTTCCGACTGCGAATGTGACAAAACATGACTGGTCGAACATACTGTATTTGCGTTTTCTGAATCATCTGTCGCCTACATGAAGGCCTCTTTCTGATCATTTAGCCTCACAATGGGCTTAAAGGGAATAATTTTTTATCAGGATACACCATGAATGTGTATAGTTGGTTAAAAAAACCTGCTGAAAACTACCTGTGTCCTTTGAAGAGGATAATGGAAAGAAGCTAAATGAGCAATACAGATTACGATTCTTCTGCACATGCACTCAATCCCGTCGTTTCAGGGAGAATCATTTACATCAAAGTCATTCTATATGGTTTGCACAATAAACACACCAGCTTACCGTATTGCCAAACAAATTGTTGGGTATTTGAGCAGCACATTCCCGTACTTTGTTTAGAATTAATGTCACTATGCAGTAGCATTTTAGATTCGTACAGGATATATCAATATTGTGTGATTCTAAAATAAAGCACCAAACATGTATTCAGATATGCGACTGGGATACCTCTTTGCTGGGGTTGTAGATGCATACCAGGAGCATTCCATATAATTTGTGTAATATTATCTTGTGTTCATTCTGCCAAATTGCATATATATACCGTATAACAGAGAAAGCAAAACAAGAGTAGCATAACAGACCTAAACCGCTTTCTCATTTATGACAAAATGTGAACAACGATTCGTAGGTTTGGAGCTTTGACAATCCCATAACAAAATTATGTTCAAGCCAATGTTATATATATGATGCTTTAATGATTGCTCGTGGGCAGCTTGTGGATAAGGCTATCCTAAGTTCTGGTCACTAGAGAATAACACCACTCTGAACTGCTGAATCTGTTTTGCGCAACATATATGTCATATAAGTCTATCATGGGAAGAATTGCAATAATGCAAATATGTACATATATCTGATCACCGTATTGGCGGGTAACGTCATAGTCAATAATAATATGTATCTTCTTTCACCACATCAAAGACGTCCATAATACTCGTCTCCGTTTGCAATAGAGTCCCCTTGAGACTAATAATAAATCGAGCTGATCTTTGCGCCCTATTCTTAAGGGTCCCCGTGGTATCTAAGACATCGGTATAACGAGCACTTTAAACGAAGCGTCTTGTGCGATCAAGTCCATAACTGCCTCATCTTCTGCATTGCAGATGGCTTGAACCCTGATCAGAATTGCTTGCCAAACCCATATGAATGAACAATTTTTTGTAAGTATTTTTTCGAATGTATTAGCAGAAGATTTTCTCTGGTAATATCGCGTGAAAATGGCTGATACTCTCAGCACCACACGGTACAGAAGTCCATAAGTGTTATTAAACTACGCACTCTGTCCGTGCTTGCGCGAGCACTGGCGTTGTGGCACAATTCAAGTAGCGGTTAGAGATCTCACTTATCATATACGGACTAGTTTTATCGATATAAATGCTCTTTTTGCGATTTCCTAAAGGCAATTTTCGTGGATGTTGTCCTTAAGGATCCCGGCAAGATGCACAACATGGATTGAGAGTTTAATTGATGAATGTTTTTACATTTATACATTGAAACCTAAGTATAATTACCTGATATAGTAAGTTGCCCCTATAAGCATGATGGATGTGTAACTGAGAGCGCAGGCTCCACAATGTGCTTATAATATTCACAACGGTAAGCCAGCGCTTCCTCAAGTGAGAAAATCAACATCACAGTTATTAATTCAACCTTTTATCAGTACCATCATTACGCATAAGGCACTGTAACTACAACTGATAATCCAGAATGAATCCATTATCTAGCAGTTTGCCGTTCTGTCCTCGTCGCTTTTATTTAGTTGTATTGTTTGATAATCATACAATATTTCCTCAAGGCTATTATGAATACCTCGTTTAAGCCGTGAAAGCTTTAAATTACAAGCTTAGTCTACAATTTTGAGGTCACATACCGATGTTGTGTCAGTAGAAAAAAGGCTCATAATAAAACTACACCGTGATGTTGTGTCATCAAGAAACGCCAATAAATGAGTTGCTACGGAAAATTATCAAAACGTAACGGCCAATAATAGACTGTGAAATTGGTTGAAGAAGGGCTGTTTTAAATGCCTCGTGAGATAAATTTATCTTGATGGAGAATGTCTTCAATGCTCGGGCCAATATCAAATCAGAGCCCAGCAAAGATGACTATAGGATAGATGCGTAGTAGTAGTGCATGAGTCTCTAAAATATGCTAAGATATTTAAATGAGGAATAGCGTAGTTTGTAAGGACTATCAAACGTAAATAGTTGTTAGTCATGATTTTGGCCATCACAAATATTTAAGTTGGTGTATGCAGTGACAAAACCAAACGATCGCGCGCACGTTAAAATTATGACATATATTTCGTTTTTATTTAATGTGAGAGGGCTCGCTTGGAATGGCTCTGCGATAATCGCTTCACCAATTATAATACATTTAAATCGTAAAGTTGCGCTGCCGTGACACAAACCAAAAGCACATTGGAATATTGTGGTGACGTCACTGGGATAGATGAGAGCGGAAACCTTGCCGCTGCCAAAACACGTCGCACAATAGGCTTATGAATAGCGAAAATAACAAGTACACTGTTCAATAAAAGTCAACTTGATAAATTACCCGTCCTGAGATGCACCGTTCGAAAACAGTTTGCTTTTAACAGCATACATGCAGTTTACGATACTCGATCTTCCGCGCTGTGGATGACTGTTTTAGACATTCAATAAATGTCTGAAGCTAGGAAACTGGCATGAGGTCGAAATTAACATTTTTTTCCATACCAGGGGTGTACGAAAGTCTCCAGCAGAGAGCTAAGCTGGGTGACGATTACCAAATTACACGCAATACACCGTCTGCAGGCGACGATAGCATGAAATCTACAAAAGCAGGCGAGACTATTGATCCAACGTCTTGGGGCTCGGCGGCTTTTTGAGATATGGAGTCAAATGATTGGCGACTGCAGCTCCAAATTATACAAAGAATATTACGTGGTTTAAGGAGACGCTATGACAAGACGCTATGACAATACGCTTTGGCCAACAGGAGGCGTCTACACATATTTCCTTGAGCGCAATGCTTGCTTGAGCGCTCTTAGTAAAATTAAACAGAGAATACTGCGTGGTTTAAGGGGACGCTAATACAATAAGCTTTGCCAATACGCTTCGGTTAACAGGTTGCGTCTTCACATATTTCCTGGGGCGGAATGCTTCAGTAAGCGCTCTTAGTGAATATATAAACTCTGTGCTACGGTAACCAGCCATGTGCGCAATAATTTACACAAGCCACATCTCACGTCGAGCAAATACGGAAAAGTAAGCATTTATGATCAGCATTTCTGAGCCGATTGCAGTGAATACTTCTACTACGATGTACCCTAATGTTGACATAGTTGGAGAGTTGGTTGAGGCAAACTTTACTAAACACCTCACATAGACTCACCAAACCTGTCTTTTCTGCTACAGGATTACATACAAACAAGCCAATGGTAACTTACAATTAACAGCTGAACCATCTGCACCATACCTCAAGTAACGTAGTAAGCTTAAATATTGCAAGGGTATGTTTTTTCATATGTAACAAAATGTAGCGTTTAAGAGCTCGTTTTTATTAAAGTGGGCACTTCGTCAAAACTCATCACGGTCGCTGTAATATGCTGCTCTCGTTGTAGATCTTTCCCCGAAATAGTGTCAGCTTATAATTAGCTTCTATTATATGTAACCACCGGTAAATCACGCAACTTCTAAGAATGTAACACAAACGTAAATTATGCTTTTCATCATTCTTTCCACGCAGTGACAGAAGTGGGAATAGTCCAGATGCTCGGATGATGCATACCTTTATGACTTCTTTTATCCCTTTCTTTGCTTAGATAAATGAGGTAATGCAATATGCAGTGCCTGATGCTGCAGATATTGCATCGCATCCGGATCCTTCCGAAAGAACAACTTTGATGTTTTAAAAGGGACTAGGCGTTTCTATGCAATATGCATCCAATACCACCACCCAAAAAAAAAATAGCATAAAACTTCGAAGTCAAGGACTATTTTATGAATTGGGAACATTTATCAAGCTACACAATATTGCTAGATATTATCTCAGCGTGATGAAGTATGTATCCGTGGTAGTCGCGGCCTACCAAGCCCACCCGAGGCTACGATAAATGAGTATTAATTTTCTGAACTTGCACGTCATGGTCAATATTAAAAAACCGTCCGAAAAATGGGAAACAATATGGAAAACAAACGTGATACTAACTGAGCGGTTTTCAATTGGTGGTCGATGCCATTAACCGCTTTGCTGTATGCCGGACAGATATTATCAATGGAGTCGATAATATGGTGTATTATTTATCTGATATTCAGACTGATCATTGAAGCCAACGTTTAATATTTAATATCTCCCCAGTAATGTATATCTCATCGCGATACATACGATCGAGACAGTAGAATTGAGAGATAGCAGCAATTGTCTTACAGCAGCATGTAAGGACGTACGTTTTAAAACGCGAGATAGCAACGACGCCCTTGATGGCGGTGCATGTAGGGAGCAGAGAGAGCGAACATGCATAAGATGACATATATATCAAAACAAGAGCTTTTCTTGTCATATCAATAGGCCATTATGGCAGCGCGTTTGGATGTCTATCGACATGCGCATTGTCAAGCAAGTGTTTGAGCTCAGAACGCTGCTAAATTGATACTCGGAAGCAGCAAAATTGTTCCCAACTCGATATGCTGCGCCATCATCAAGAGAGAAGGCAGAATCATGTTTTTACACGGAGATACCAGCAATCGCGTTAGGATAAAAACAAGTATCGCAATTGTGAATCCAATGATCGGATTGGACGATGCGACGACGGGCACAACGTTTTGTGGCTTAGTGGTCAAGAATAACATCTCAAATCTTTAAGTTTGTCGTTGTGCTGTAAGTGGTTTTCGTAAACATGCGATGCACGCGCTTTATCATGGAACAATATTGGGCAGTCAATATATGCAAGTAAGTTGAACATAGTGTGTTTAAATATATGTAGTTGTCAATGCGTTATTACGATTCTCAAAGCGTAGATTCATAGATTTACTCTCAGATAATTGTCATATAATGATGGATGTATGCAAGCTCTATTGTGCTATTATTTTAATATTGAACGGCAGATTTTGCCAGGTAAATATGTCTGTATTATATGCAACGACATGAGTTTTAAAATCACCACAGATATGACCTAGTGAGCTTGCTAAAAAAATACATTAACCCTGGGTTACGCATTAAATGATATGTGGATCATATGTATATGCATGGTAATGGTTCATTTTATGGGCATATGCTATGCATAATTATCCAGTTTATGATACAAAAACGATCCTATAGAACACTGCTGAGCAAAACGACTATTCAGCAGATAATAAGAAAGACTATTTTACCAGGAAACAGTCTTGCACGCCACACATCAACCCTATACAATTCCATTAAAGTGCAACTCATAATGTGTACGGATTTCTCAGAGATAAGATAATCATTAAGCAAGTACTGCATTCTAGTTTTAGTGGTCTCTGAAAGCCGGAAAATTAATGACGCAATCAGTGTAGCGACCTAGAAGCCGGCTAACTGAAATACGATTTCATAGAACATCGCTTTAGAGAGATAGCTACCAGTCAGCTCTTTTAGGTTTCAGCGGTAATAGCACACATAAGTCACGACTTATGTATAGTTTGGCTTATACAATACTTACCCATCTATGTGTAAGTGACGCTTTCAAAGATGCAATACACATTCAGCCCTCAGTGACGTCGCAATGCAGGGGATTTTTCTCTATGAAATTAAAAGGTTACTGTATGCTATGCTTCCTTGAACAATTAGTGTACATTTTCTTGTGCAAAGCATTGTCTATGTCCAAAATGAGGCTAATGTTTGAAATAGTTTACATTGTAGCCGTTTATGCCTATTCAATGATGCAGAAACACAACGGATACTAGCAGCTGCTCCTCTCAAGGCAGTCATTTGTTCTTGGTTGGGATACAAAAGGCACATTAGCTTACAGGCTACAAGAATGCTAAGGGATAACTGCAGCCTATTCGGAAAGCTCAATGGAACCAGTAATCATCACTTCTCCCATTAATACCCAGTCAATGGGGCTAATTACGTTGCACTGCATTCAACACCAAAACTATCAAATTATTTTTCGGGTTTTTCGCGAGTTGTTTTGGCATTTGAGGCCCTGTATCACTACATAAACTATCTTAGCTGGTAGGGAGTCTATTTATCTTGCATAACAATGTATCGACAAATGTCATTGAAACTATTGGCTCAATCTGTGGCTGCATATTTCCACTGATGTACGAATCCGCCATACTACTCAACATGAAAATGCTCTTGCTCATATTCTATATGGGCGATTTGTTCGTGTATGAAGAGCTTTGAATATAAACGTTAAAGTGCTAATAAAAAATATTATGTGCTCTGGAACGATATGAATATTGCTCTAATATCGGGTAAAACGCGCAAGTATTATATGTAGGCTAGCCAATTTATCGAGGTTTAATTACATGTGCGAACCAGCCGAACCACCAAAACGATATGTATTGGATTTTCCCATCGACAATACTAAATGGTGGTTCATCATAGTGATGTAAAGACACAACTCTTATGTATGTACTTGGGGATGAATTAAAGATACGCGAAATGTTATAATGCAGTACAATACATTAAAAGAGAGAACGGGATTGGGCGTCAGTGTAATTATAATTGCCGTTAGGCCTATTTATGTGTAAATAAACAGTAGAATATCCTAATACTTGTCAGTTCGGAAATTTCTCTATGCAGAAACCGACGCTAAAACCCCTTTAACGTAAAATAGCAAGGTATATAGCTGCGTGTACTGTGTGACGAACACATACTAGCTAAATATGATCGTGTTTTGTCAACATTTAAACACGCATTGGGTAAATGTGTTTTGTTCGCACAACATCGGGTGTTATAGTATGTGGTCTTATTTGAGATTATTCGAAGTTATCAAGGACTGAAAATATTTATGCGGCTCTATCCGACCTATGGTGATGTGAGTCTGCATTTTTTAAGCCTTCTTAATTAAAGCCGATGAAATCATAAACTTCAACCCCGTTTTAGAGCTATTCTGCTGCCTAGTTCAACTATTCGCAGACTTCAATTTTGATGTACGTGCATTTGATTAAGTAATGCGCATCTTTGGGTATGTTTATGCGCGGACTAACAAGTCAACATGAGAGTGAAACGATGGTACTGACTTGAAGCCTATGTACTTTTCAATTATTGACCTTAGCTTGTGATGTATGCATTAACGAGTAACTTGTTTACAGTGAGATTGCCGTTTAATAGAGATTGGCCGTCTGCAGACTCGGTGACTCATCAATATTGGTTCTAAGCCCAGGTAACATTGGCCCTTGTAAATTCTTTTCATTATTAAGAGCCCTAGGTTTTAAGTGTTTACGAACAACCGCACAAATAGAATACATGTTACTGCCAACTCACAAGAGTCAGTGATGCTTCCATTTGTCGATGATCCCGAAATTACATAATACCAGGCGCAGTTCGGAATGATAGCAGCAGTTAACATAGTTGTCATAAACATATCAATATATACGATTACCAGCGCCATAAAAGCTTACACCATTAACATGAAAGCAGGGAAGCATTTAGGATATAACCGCAACTGATGTTACCCCAACAAGACGGGTCAAACTGATATGGGCATATAGTCAGACGATGAAATCTTCACCTGACCCTCCAGCGATGCATTAAAAGGACGGTCAGGGCGATTTTCAGATCCTGAATTTCAGGAATAGGCGTCATACGCCAAATACGGATCATAGGGTTGATAGGGTATGGATTATATTGTACAGTCCACTCGGTCAAATGTAGCTGACACAAAAATGTTATTTCGTACTTGCTGCTCCTTAATTAATTTTGAGATCAAGCTTTATACAAAATAATCATTGCGATAATACCAGCATAACATGATAGAATATTTTAAAAATCAAGAAATTAACTTTCGCCGAAAACAAGAATTCGATATCCGCTTTCGCATTAAGTAATGCGACGGCGAGTCTTTGAGAGTTATGGCTCATACAATCTCAAGACTTTACAGCAAAGGCGCCCAGACGGCTACATTACTGTCGGATGCACTTATACGTGATTTCCGGTCTGGCGCTACTCATCGGTGACGTGCTCACTTAACGGCACCCTGGACCGCGCTACAAAACAAATTAAATCCAAATAAAAATTATTTGCACAGGCAATGTTAATCTTGTTTCACATCTTCGACAAGCAGTCACACTTGACACAAATATAACATGAGTGAAAAGGGACAAGATCATAACGCATCTCTATGCAGGTTGTACCAAGAGTAAGTCTCTCCTTAACATCGCATTTTCCGCGTGATGGAATGGTGGATTCACCTGAAACGATGACGAATTCATACTGGTACATCGACTGCTCAGCAGATCACAATTGCATGCGAATAATTGTATACTAATAGCCATTTTGGAAATCCCAAATAGCAATGGGAGAGCAATGGGAAAGCGTGACAAAAACGCCGGCTGGGAGGAAGCCACGCCCGTTGATTCACAAAGCAAGTTTGCCGGAGAAGAAACGCGTTTTAAAACTAGTGATCCCTTTGATCGGTTAGGCAAATCGACAATTATACGCCAATCATTATTGATGTACTGTGTTTTTCCTGCAAGGCCCAGGCCGCCGCTACAACTGACGATCTCTTCAAATCGAATCTTGCAAGAGGAAGACCATACGTATTCAATGAATATGAAGCGAACGCAAACTCTAAGTGTATTGTTTTAGTTGTTATCATCCAGAATCTGAACCCTTAGCTTATTTCAATTTGTGTTGTGAGAATATTGTGAATATTATGAATACAACCATTAAAGAGAACATGAGATGAATATGAATATTCGCCTTATCGATACTAAAGCCATGTTCGAACCAAAAATTGTATCGAAAATATATTTACATGTCGATATATGTCACTGATTACAATACCTACTTGAGTCACAAACAGCTCAGCAACACTCATCGATTATATATATATACAAATAACATATCATCATCCTCAACATCTGGCTTTATCATTACTAACATATGCCATGATTTACATCTGCCAACATTACCTGTGAGCGACTATGTGTCATAACCAATATTTTCTTATGCAAATTATACTCATTTTAAAAAGTATGTGACTGTAAATGAGAACACAAATGATGTTGTTGTTAACTGTCAAGTTGTGCATTTGACCTCTTTATCGACAAGCACGAAGCTGCGTTTGATCAATCATTTACACACATACCATAATTACTACCAAAATAAAATATCAACCATGGATTACTCCTGAACGTATAAAATTATCACACTTCGAAATAAATCTTTACCAAAAAATTCAATCAGAGCCGAAAGTAAATCACGAAGCAAAATGCCAAATAATAACTCGTTCTTTAGTAGATTGAAACGGGGCTAACACCGTTAGATAGCACAATGATTGCGCATCCACATAGAAATGCACAGTTCAAATTTAAAAGTCACGTGGTCTGCCATTAACCAAGCCTTGGATAAGTCGCGATAACAAATATTATTCCTACGTATGTTTTGATCAATAATGGGCCTATATCTGATGAACATGTAATTGCTAGGCCATTTCACTAACTTAATATAATTCTCAATATCAATCCCGATGTATCATTCATGCAACATTATAGTCACATATCACTTAACATGTTCAGCAAATTCTAGATCTATCCAAAGGAAACGAAGACAAAGTTATTGACATAGTAAGTAACCTGAAAGGAAAATCTAGCCAATGATTCGGATGAAATGAGTACTAAAACTTTCAAAAGAAACCCTGCTGTTAATAACAACTTCCATAACACACATCTGCAAAAATTCATTTATGTCTATTAGAGTGATTCTTATATCCAAATAAGATGGTCCCTATCCGTTGTCTAACTATCGCCAAATATGCTTACCACTAAGTTTCACAAACATTCTTAAAACGATCATGTACAACAGCGATCTTGCTATTTATCGATAGTAACATTGTGCGTAATAATATGCAATTGGAATAAGTGGTATTGACCGTAAATGCTTTTCTTGCTATCTCACCAAATGTATGCAGTATGTTGAAGTTGGTAAATGCAAATCAGCCCAGAGTACTGCATTGGGTAGTTCTACAGGGGTAACGTTTTTTAACTCTTTTGTTTATTTGTTTCGTCAATAATATCAAAAAATCCCCGAGAGCTTAAGAAGTCCTTTTTGATGATAATACAACTATGCTATCATCCTCATCTCACTAACGCATATGACATATACTGAAAAAATTTACTGAAAAATTGGCTGGTAGCAAATAAACACCATCTAACCGCACAAAAATGAATATTATATTTTATCAACGATATCAATCCATCAATCCAAATATTTTGATTATCAAAATTTCAAATTAACCTATTGAAAGACTTGACTCAATACAATTCCTTGAATTATTCAATGATGAAAACTAATCTTCAAAATAGTAAGTATTAGCTGTATAATGTACGCCGGCGGTGGTTTGCATTGAAACAAATCAAAAATATACTGCCTAAAATAAACTCTTATAGTCTTATACTTTGCAATGATAAGTCTGCATTTAATCTACGGCATATTATCATGGATCAATGCAAAACCAAACTTCTTAAAACGCAAAGATATCTTACAAAAACGAGCGTTGGGATGCATAAGTATAAATGCTTATATTAATCATACACACCCACTTGTCATATTTTAGATTTATGAATATAGCGTAGTTTATTCCATGTATAGTTATCAGTATAATATGCTGCCAAAATCATTGATTAATATGTTCCCGCAACAATGCTTACCTTCTGCGCCTTCTGTGCTTGACCGAACAATTCCCCATAATAAGAATTATTTGAGCAAACCACTCGCTGCATGGTCCAAATCACAAGTTCATCATTTGCTTAGAAATTGTATGTTAAGCGTATTTTTAGAAGGTGCTTATTTGTTACAATCATCGATGCTCAAGCTGTTTATATCATGCCAATACATGATTCATATGCTTTGGCTTTAATGCGATGTATTTGCTAGAACATATATTACCGTTTATCAATATCAATTTTTTCTGTTGGTGTTATTATATATGCCTGTTGTTTTGCAGTAGTGCTCTTTGTATTGGTTATGTCACAGTCTACATCGTTCCTTTTTCTCTCAGCGCATTCAAACATGCGATGCGTTATGCTCTCTCACATTGTGGGTTACATGCTGGGGAAAAGAATAAACTCTTCATCTTCTCCTTCTAGATTAATTACCCAGGCTTAACATACTAAAAACAATGAAGTTGTGTGACTGACAGTAATTGTCGTGGCACATATGATGTTTGCGATATCCAATGATTATGCTGACAGCGCGTTGTTTTTAGCATGCACCTGCGGTAGAATATGATTGGCGATTGTTATAAACCACATGCAATATCACAGCGTTTCTGTAGCTTCACACTGTGACATTGCCATTTATATGCCGCGGACCCGGCAAGCGGACGCAAAATTGCGTTTCTCGCAATAACTGGCGCCAATTTGGTGGCATGCTGGTATGCTTTAGCTTCAGTTGGCCAAATCCAATTATATAAATATCACATAGTGTTGTGTTGATGAGTTATTTACAAGGGCAAATGATTGTCTCGAGAATTGCGCAATAATGCAAGAAGTGCCCATCTAATCATGCAAGCTTCATTTTTTTTCTGATCTCATTTGCTGTAATGGTTCTATGGTACCCATGGTTGTACCAAATTATTTTTGTCCTGATCAGTGTTGGTAAAGATAAGCGAATGTTTGTTACAATAATCTAGAGTAGTTGTATTTTCGAAGACAATATACATCCGATAAGTCCTGCGATAGAAAAAACAAAGTATATATCGGAAACGCAGAGTATTATTTTATCACAGCTATGCTTAGAAGCATGAATAAATTTCTTGCGCGTACATAATGTTATTATGCGGAAGCTCTGATAGTCACCGGATAAAAAGCCCATTACTAGCACTAATACGGCAATCGGAAAACCAGCAGTCCGCGTAATTTACAATGTTATCGGATTTTTCAGTCAGTGGACTTCATAGTATGGTAAATGTACATGTTTTACAATTAAGCTAAGTAGTGCTCTCTTGATAAAACAGATCAACTTGTCCGCGAAGGTGTATTATCAACCCCGCTACCGCAACGAAATATATATATATATATATATATATATATATATATATATATATATATATATATATATATATATATATATATATATATATATATATATATATATATATTTATATATATATATAATAATATATATATATATATATTTATATTTATATATATATAAATATATATATGTATATATATGATGCAAGGGTCAGATGTGCTGACGTTAATTGCAAGGACACTAGACGATAAATATAACTAGCTTGGTAGTATTATTCACCAGTAGTTCGCGAAACGCCAATAACGCGATATGCTTCGTCATGCAAGAATTTGTACCGTGCCATTGTCACCGCAGGTGGTAAAATATTTTCAATGACAGCTTTTTTGAATCTGTGTTGCAGTATTAAGCAACACCACATGGAAGAGGGACAGGGCTCTGTCGGCATTCAATATCAGTTGTTGTATTACTTCTACAAAAGCATCTGTTAACTTTTTCCCCTATCATTCCTGTGGGTCATGATACACGAGCCAAATTACGGGTCAGCAATTATTGCGGCTTGCGATTGTTTTTTTAAAAAATGAAGGGAATATAACTCGTGCAGCGTATGTAAAATGTTGTTACAGTGTATGAATACCATTTTGCATATATTTACATGTGGTTTAAGCTTGATAAATATTTGTCAAATTGATTTAGATTGGGTATCTTCCTGTCTTACTATTAGTCCGACACATTTTGGCGGCAATTTTGGTATGAGGATAAAATCATTGAGACATGCAAAGAAGTATACCTCTATGCGTTAGCAGCACTTAGCTCCGTAATGTAAATAATCCGATGCGCCTCAAGTAGCATTCCACATGGAAGAGGGACAGGGCTCTGTCGGCATTCAATATCACCTATATCAGTTGTTGTATTACTTCTACAAAAGAATCTGTTAACTTTGTCCCCTATCATTCCTGTGGGTCATGATACACGAGCCAAATTACGGGTCAGCAATTATTGCGGCTTGCGATTGTTTTTTTTAAAAAATGAAGGGAATATAACTCGTGCAGCGTATGTAAAATGTTGTTACAGTGTATGAATACCATTTTGCATATATTTACATGTGGTTTAAGCTTGATAAATATTTGGCGGCAATTTCGGTATGAGGATAAAATCATTGAGACATGCAAAGTAGTATACCTCTATGTGTTAGCAGCGCTTAGCTCCGTAAGGTAAATAATCCGATGCGCCTCAAGTAGCTTTTCCATTTACTATCCTTTGCGTGCCATCTTGGCACACTCCATTCATAAAGATTGGATGCACCCGTCATCTGGCCAATTATTGTACTCATTTATATGGTATTGCCTGCTGCTATAACTTCAAAGGGCCAATTACTACTGTTATTCTTGTCTAAACACTTTGCAAGTCACGCGAGTCATATTATTCAGTGTTTATTAGCAGAGGTAAAGCACACTAATGAGATCAAACGTGATCACCGTAATGATGCTCTGAAGTTTCATTAGCAATTAACAAATGAAGTCATACCGAAAAATCACCTTGTTTATATTATACAACCTGAATATCTCTGCAGCAATAGCTACATATATGCACGCAGCAGGTCGTGGTTTAGTTGCGAGACATCGTCATTCAAGTGCTTGAGAAGTATAGTCATTAGCATGTGCTGAGTCCTAATAGCCATCGTCACCAGTGCTGGATATGTTTATTCACAGTTAACACTATATTTATACATACCACTGACCACCGTTAATAGTGATCTGTACATCTTTCAAGGTCTATTTTCTTCGCACACACTCTTCATATTAACTGATATAAATCAAAGCACTTGATCTCATTTGTTCTGCAATTTATGCTCTGCTCAAGATAAGCTGTCATTTTGACGAATACATTTGGCGCTTTGCTCCTCTTTAAATCAGAAGATTTTAGCTGGTTGATATCGTTGCTCAAATATCGTGAGTGAATATAATAATATTATTCTTATTTCACCACAATTACATAAAGGGTTCTTCTAGCTAATAGTTTAATGAATGTGCCATGCATTGATATTTTGCGTTTGTATCTTGCTATAAATTGCGCATATATGCAGTCTACCATATATTCGAGAATGTATTCAAGCTGCAATAATTTGCGCCAGAGGATGCAGACTCCTTTATAATGTAATTTCCTCAGCAGAATGCTATTTCGTAAGTAATTGCAGTGTAAAGCTGCAGAGTACGAGGCAAGTATACCTCATTGCTGTAACTTCGATTCTTCAGAAAGTAACCCCTACCACTCGTTGCCAGGCAGTTTTTGTACCCTGTAAAGCTTTGATTTTGTTATATAGAGGTGCAATGAAAATGGCATCATGCAAGCCCGATAAATTTTCGCCATTTGTATAGTTGAATCTATGAAACGTGTACTTGTGAATACAGAATACCTATTTACAGGCTTCGTCGGTATACTTATGTCAGGGAATGTGCTAACGCGGAATTTAAATGTTAGTTATTGCTGACATTTATCCTGGAATTACCGTAGTTGGTTCCTGGATGAGGTACGGCTAAATGTGCGTCCTTTTTATGTTAATGACCCATTTCGCACGTAGGATCAAAGGCGGTTTCACATAACACCATTGGATATAAGCGTTACTTTAAATCACATATTTTCTTCAGTTATCACAATCAAAGTGAATGACAGCATAACAGCAGCACGCAGAAAATTGTGAGCAAATAACAGTGTGCAGGTTGGAAATATATCAGAAAGAAGTTGAATAATAACATGTCACCAGCTCTGAAATTATCGTAACATATTCCTTGTTTCTGTTATCGCAATTATGCTGCAGAATAATTCAGCAAATAACAATCATAACTTTTCGCACGATAAGACAATCATCAAGCTAAAACAGTATTCTAGCTGTAGTGGTATACGAGGGACGCAAAATTAATGTCACAATCAGCTCAGCAAATATTGACCGAATTTGTAAGCGACCAACGAGCTGGCGAACAAGCAAAGGAACATCGCTCTTCAGAGATAGCTACACATCATCTGTTGTAAGTATCAGTATTTGAGATAGACTCTTGGCATTTAAGGTAACCCCACTTACAATATTTACGTCTGTTCAATCACCTTCTGGCCAATGCCTCTTTTTCTTCTATTTATATTATTGCACATATAAGTCAACTACATATTTTTCGTTTGGCTTGTAATATTTTAACTTATCTGTGTTTCAGCGTTGCAAAACACATTCAGCACGCAATGAAGTCGCAATACTGACGATATTACGGTGCCATACATTGACAGAGTGATCGTCAAGGTACTTATATTTGCCTTAAAGCTAAGTGTTTTCATATATAATGACATCTACTACTTGTCATTTAGGAAATGTATTTATGCAGAAAACGACGCTATTGCGTATTTAACGAAATCATAACGCAAAATAACATGCAATATAGCAGCACTGTGTTACTGAAACATACGAGATAAATATAATCTATGTTTTCAGCTATTTCGCGTATCCTGTAATTGTTCCTGTTTGAAAAACAGCGGGTATTTTGGTTTTGGTATATGGATGTCAAACGCTTAGCAACAGCCCTTCATCTGCGATAATTTCAAAAGTCTACAGATAGGCGTTGTACGCTAAACAAGAAACAATGGGTTAAAAGTGCATGTTCTGCTGGTATGGTTTCTACTGCAAATTTACTAATATAACTGCGCTAAAACAAGTAGTGTTTGACTGGAAGCTATTGTTGTACTGTTCAATATTGTTCTAGAAAAACCTACGATATAAATAACGTGTAGGCTAAATTCAATATCGTAGTTTGCAATCAACTATGAACTGGACAGCCATAATTCTGTAAAGCCATATTTATTACTATAGTTAATGCAACATTTGCAACAGTTGTGTCTATCCAATGATCTGACGCTAATAAGATCGCATGCTTGAATGCATTAGCTTATGATTTCCAAATCCAATTATAGTAATATATTACTAGGCTGTGTTACTGCGTTTTTTAGGCGACAAAATGATTGTCTGAAGAGTTGCAAAATAATACACAGAGAACTCATTCAGGCACCCAGTCCTGATTTTCTTGCCTCATTTGCTGTAATGACAAATGCCTCTTGTGAATCTACTAGATTAACTGTGCCATAGGTAATGTTGATAAAATAAGCCGAAGTTTACTTCAATGATAGAGCAGTTGCTTGCATTTTATTAGCTGACATTATGAACCCGATCAGTCCTGCGTCTGAAAAGCCAAGTGCCGCTCGGTAGCACGGAGCGCCATTTTATTAGGGCTATAATTAGTACCATGAACATGCATACTCGCTCAATTATATGATGACAGTAATACGCTTCATTCCAAAGTCGAGCCTTGCCGGCATATATGCTGATATCCAGTAGCTATGATCATCTTTTGACCAAAGCCCAATACTGAGCACTAGTAGCACCATTAAACAGCCGATGGTTGGAGTAATCTACCATTCTGTTGTTCTTCCAATTAGTTAATAACAATGGCGAATGTACTCGTTTTGCAAAATTAATAACGGTGCGCCTTGACATTAGTGTAGAGCTTGTTTCGCGAGAACCTGTGCATACAACACCGCTACTATAATTAATTATTCACCATGTTATCAAATATTGCCAGTCTTTTTTTTTATTAGAGTACGCCAAATCATTGGAAGTGAACTAACATTCCGCGCGACCTTGTAACCTGGCTGCAATATTTACTTTCTTTGAAGTGGCTTAAATTTTAATCACTCATCGTAAAATTTGCATAGCTTATATCTATCGTCAATTTTGTCATCAAAGGGTTATGGAATATATTATTATACCCTAATATAGGTTTTTCCCGTATGTTGATAAATTATAGATTGTTTGCTGTTGGTAAGTTGATATTTGTAATGTTATGTTTGATAGCTCTGCCTGCTAAATGTAAATGCGCACTTTACGTCCATAATAATGCCATCGCCATTGTTTTCCTCAATTAGCACTTGGAGTTGAAAGCAGTTCGTAGCAGCATTAAGTTTATAAAATAATTTTGTTAAAGGACAGCCGCTATTAAAGTCTAATGCAATAATTAATCAGAGCATAGACCTACATCTGAGTAGCATTGTTAGGATTTATAATGAGAACAATGTCCACAGGGTATTGTGACGCAGGTGTCTTTTGGTTTTATAAGAATGAGGTGTTGCTGCTGGCAGCTGTGACCATATATTTAGTAAATTCCCCATAGAAAAAAGCTTTCTGCGGTATAATAAGGGAGGTACTTACACCTACAAAGCATCCCTTTTTTGGCTTATAATGATAATGCATCCCTCACATGGGTTCCACTTCAAGATTTCTAACTTTTTCGAGTGCAACATGTGATATGTGAAAGCATGTTATTACAGCTCTGAGTTAGAGTCATGCAATTTATTCGATATAACCGTTGTTTATTCAAAACCAACAACAATTTCAATAGTCGAATGTGCGCATTTGCATCAGTCAAACAAGCCGTATCAGCATCGTGTTACATGCCAATCAACTGTTGGATAGCCTGCAACTAGTATGACCAAGGTATAGCAAAGGTCACGGTGGTCCCAGGGATGGATATGTGAACCATGGGAGCGGAATTAAAAGGTTGTGAGCAGAGTATTCATATTCGCATGCAAAACGCTTATTTCATCTATCTCAAAAGATGTTAACATATGACAGTGTCAGTCGTAATTAGTTGTTGATCCTTTCGCTGCGTCCTTGTTAAACAACCCAGTCACCGACAAAACCTGGGTGAGGTTGAAACGGAATTTTTGCTTATGGTAAAAAGTGGCAATAAACTATGACAGCGC
>CM067353.1:46574815-46623820 GCA_034190875.2 Urechis unicinctus
CGGTTCCGCAATTCGCAAATAGTGTGGTACCCACAATGTTGGATTCGGAATTAATCGATTGTCTCCCGTTATAGAACATCGAAGAACGTTTGTGGGTACTATTAACAGTTAACAAATGATTCATAAATTGGATTTGGTGCATACTAAAGTCCAAAAATCGAACGCCCGTAGATATACTGATGTTGGCAACATGCATGCAATAAAATGCTAAATTCATACAATGGTTTGGTAAGATCTTTATACCGAGCGGATATTCCACAACCGGCTGGAAAACATTCATTCAAAAATTAGACCGGATATGTTGGGGCGTAAAACGCGTATTTATACATTCCCGAGCTCACAACTGATAGTACTGATTTGTCGAGGCTATGCAATTATTGGCATCACTTCATTAAAGCTTTGGTTTTGCGTTAGTATCGGTAAGTACAAGGGATATACATGTTGATAAATTCATTATTGCAGTCATGCGATAAGCAAAGTGATCAAGTTTGATGATAGAAGCTATCATTATAAATGATGCAGACTTACAATGCAATCTATTTATTCAGCAGAAGCTTCTCATAGAAGTGAATGTTGAATCATTCACGAAATTCATCGACAAATCAAATGGGAGCTAACCATACCAACACATCATTTGGCGTTAAGACTCGTCCAATCGTGGTTCCTAGTTTAATATTAACTCGGCAGTCGACGTTCGAGATACGCACTATGGCCATCATGACAAAATGGGTGCTCAGAGCGTAACGCATACGTCAAGGCATGCACACTTTTCATGTTATGCGCCATTACCCGATAATCACAGATTATCATATTAAACAAAGATGCGGACTGGCAAGATGCACAACATATAATGCACATTTCACAGTCGATATAAATTACTTTCATCTTTAAAATCTGAAATGATTCCACATGGCCATTAAAAATCCTGCATATGCTTCTAATCTAATCTCACTCCGAACTCAGTTGCCATTTTGTGACTGTAAGAGTAAATAAATCTCGATCGATTTACCCTTGATCTTATAGACATTTCTGAGTCCAATTGATTAGTAAGATTATGTTGGGATTGCAAACTGGATCAAATCTACCGAAAGGTATCTTAAGATAATATCTGCCAATTTGACCACAGTGACAATGCAGTGCAATGACATACTGATATGGGACTTAATCGACCCAAAGTATTAATGTTTACAAGCGTTACACGATGCCATTAATTTTCTTAATTATTTATTGAACGTTGCTGATGAACTGATGCAGCTCATGCCTAACACGGAGCGAAAATATTAGAGAGCCAGATGTGATCACATCAGAATAACATATCACAGATATCATAAGGTCTGCATCAATGTTTTTAGTATATTCTATGTCCTGAAATAATTCATTATTATATTGTTATTCAAAATAAGCAAGAATACATGTTACAGCACTACATAATAAAATCATGAGTCTGCACAGGGCACCCCATCAACCGACAATGCAGCTTGTTGATTCGGTGGAGGTTTGGGTAACAAATCAAATATCAATCAATCGGGAAATCATGAGCATGTATTTAAATCAACTTCTTATAATCCACCGCAAATATGTCCACACTATTGTCAAAACCAATATAATTCAGATTAATCTTTAAACATCAAATAAGGGTAGACTTTACGTCCGACTGTTTCCTAAACGAGGGGTAAATTCAGCTCTACAGGGAGTCAATATGTATTTTACCGTCCGATCGGGGCCAGGCCTGGGGTAGATACTGAAATATGCGCCTTCGCTCAAACGTGCATACAACAATTTTGTAGTTAATAAATTGTCACACAAATTGATAAAAAGGTGTCAATAGTAATTGGCTATTTTTTTATGTATTGGCTTGATCCAAAAGTCGTTGCATTTTAGAAATACAGCGGTATTTTTGAGTACAGACCATCACCAATCGATCTTTTACCATTGAGCCACGCGCTTTTTTTTACATTTTAGCTTCCATGAAACCAGGTGGCGCGCTGGTCCACAACAGAAACGTCCGAGTCGGGTGTCTTATTATAGCAAGATCTTTGCTTCAATAGCACACTAGCCAGAGATGGAAAACCAATATTACGGCGTCACATTCAGTAGGCTTGCACCGCAATATCGTTGCAATATCTAACAATAAACTGTATAATTAAACAAAGCCATCAGTTGTAGAAATGCATACATAACGGCCGAAATTGAACTTGAACCAATACAATATAATTACGTTTTGTTAAGTGAACGCACCCTCCAGTTATCGAATTGTATCCCATGCAACACTGATATGTGCTCATTTCACAGCTCATTCCATTGTAGATTACATTAGATCCACATGAAAAACTCCATTATTTGTGGAGCTACAATTTATTTTAACTCGCTCATTGGATAATTGGAACCCTGAAATTGCTTATTACCTGCCTGTTGAGAAAGGGCCTTAGCGTATCTGTATCGCACAAAAATGGCTGGGCTGCATAATTTTATGTATAGATCGAATGCATGGTTGCATGGTACTGCTTGTATGAAAGACAGAGCCGCTTCGTCTTTAACTAAGTAATCATGTTTTATTCATTGTTTACACATCTGTCATTGTCTAGTTTACTGACAGATGGATAAGAAATATGTAAAACGGAAAATATTGCGTCTATGATTATTATTAGGAAAGATAAAAACTCCGTAACCTTATCACTACTAAATATTGATTACAGCAATTGAAAAGCAAACGAACAATAATCGATGATATATACTGCTGCTTCTTATATACCATATGGTTCTTGATATTTTTAAAGCCAATATTACCAGCTGATCATATACGCCGTAGTAAACGCTCTAATATTTAATGACACGGACGTCGATGACGCTGAGGATGATCGAACACATATTTCCCGATACCATGTGTAGCCTACGCTAACGCTCACGGTTAGCCGGGTTACATATCTATTGAATGAGAACGAAAGGTCGAAATTCACCTGCCCAGTATTCTCCTTCTACAACTGCTTCAGAGATCTTGCACTTGAGTTTCAAATATCTTTTCTACCTAGACTCCTGGTCAAAAGGGCTCAACAGAATTTTTACTTCCATTCGGTTGCGACATCACAGTCACGGTAATGTGATACTATTGTTTTAGACCATAACATATAATCCCGTTTCGCCTTATATTTCGCATTCGAATATACCACCGATAAATTTCTTGCAGTTGCCTCTGTTGGAATAGTCCATCTGTTCCTAGGATGTATACCTTTCTGGCTCTTTTTATCCCTTTCTTTGCTTAGATAGACGGTGGCCAATGACGTAATGCAAATTGAATTGCATTACATTGCGAATATTATATTGCTGCCTGTTCTTATCTAAAGAAACAACTAAAATGTATCAAGAGAGAGTTTTTTGTTACTGCAAAGGAAACTTTGGTACAGCTAAACAATAATGCCGGACTCACCTTAGCCGGTCAACGTGCGTCTCCGTTGCACTCGCGGCTCACCGAGCACAAATGATGCTGAAACAGAATTGTTTTTTAGAATTCAGAACATGTTACGAGGCATGTTCTGATCAACATCAGAATTCCATCCGTCACACGTGACGCGAGGTAGAAAACATACATAAAACACATTGTTGTTTTTGCAAAGGGTTGTCGATGCTGGCGACATCGGCAGGACAATAGTTATAATTGGAATCGATTATAAAGCTGATGATATTTATTGAATCTTATCGTCGAAGCCAACTTTTTATATCTAATAGCAAAAACCTCTTTCCCTGTGTTCGTATCGCGAAATAACAGATCGAGACAGCGTATCTTCCTTATGGAAATGAATAACCAAGCAAATCATTCAGTTTGGCGGTTTGTTGTATCGTTTGAGTAGTGTAGAAAATTAGCCAGTCATTACATGTTCGGGAGATGCACGTAGCTCTATTAACTATATGAAATTTATTATTGTGTAATTACAAATCTTGAGGCTTAGCCTTTCACTGAAATCGCATCTAAATAATTGCTATATAATTCACGAAAGCTGTAAACTGTATTTTGTGTTTTATGTCTGGTAAGTGTGCCTGGTACTAGTTACCTATGATTGAAGCATGATTTAAACTAATGACACTATTTTCCGAATGGCAAATTGCAATAATGTTGACGGATATGTTCGACACTAATCACTTGAGAACGGCCACGTATAACCGGTCCGCAGAATTGTGAATATATACCCGAACATCAAAGCAAATTGAAGCAACTTGTCGTGCGGGAATACGTTCAAAGAACTAACAGCCTCGGCGAGCCCTTCATTGAGATATACCTGTCCTACCTAATGGGTAATTGTTTTCGATTGTCGTCCATATCTGACACATTATGAAAACATGCATAATTCATAACTCTGTTAGTATTGGGGTGCCGATGATGCAGGAAATATAACAGGTTGAGTATGATCACAAGAAGACACAAAACCGACCGCATTATGTGTTAACTTACTAAGGCTTATGGGAAGTACTGGCGTTAATTGTTCCAGGAAATAAATCACATTGCAAATACTTTTATTATGCAATGTAACGTTAACACAGAGTTATCCATTAATATCGATTATCAAGGCAGGCCAAAGAGCAAACTAAAGATATATTGAAAGTGGAAAACAAATAGTTGCAGAAACCATCGCGAAGCTGCGAATACATTAATGCCTACTTGTTCTGTAATATTGCAGGAGATACTTATATAAACCAGAGTTTGAGATTCACTGCAAGCTGCCTCGTATCAATCATCGTTTGAAGAGCAGTTATGTGTACAAACAAGGATGTAAACAAATGTGTGGTAAATCCACACGACGGCTGATATGACGGAACCGCACAATCGTGTTATCATAACGGATTTCAAAATAATAATGTTGTTATATTCTGCCGTTGAGCAAGTCCCTGGCCATCTTAGTAGTATAACTTGCACCATCAATGCGAAATCGACCTTGACGTACAGCATCTCCACGATGCTCATGCATTAGGTTTTAAAAAAAGTAATGTAGCAATGACATAGCATTTTATCGGTTGAACAAACTGTTTGTTAATAAACCTCCCTTAGCGCCCTTCTTGTTAATGTCTATATTTGGTATTGCAACATAGCTATGGTTGTTGCGTAGGGCCACAAGCTTCTACCTGGTGTAGTGAGACCGTTTTGAAGGAAGGCCTGGTAAAAGGTGGAACCGCCGTTTATTTAAAGCATTCGAAGACCCCTGCATCACAACGTCATTCGGCATCAACAATATACGCGATATTGCTTCCTATGAAGATGTTGCACTGGACAAAGGTTTATCATCACTCATCGCAACCGGCCGTCACTCCGCAAAGTCGTTTGCACGGTCACCGGCATAACTATTGCACGTTCGCATGTTCTGTCGTCGCTTATGACAGTATATGTCACGCTTTTGTAATAGACTATGGCCTCTTAAATGAAGTGTATTCCATTGCGATGCGGCAACAAACAGAAATTTCTTTGCGATCAATATGCAAGGCGAAATTTCAGGTAAGGGTCCAACCGTAGCATTGACAAGGCTCCAGTTTTTTTTAGTTTATACACCTCAGACCAATATCATGATGTTACAAATTATTCTTGGCTATTTGTTGGCATTGGCTTTTAATATATAACACGCACATATAACATCACTGAGATGTGCATACATATGCACGAACCCAGCATATTCGTCTGCCATTCATTTGTCTAAGGCGAACCGAACACACCCAAAATGGCAATGGTTATTGGATCAGATTGATATTAACGATACGGATAGCCATCATTGGAAATGGTTCTGCGTGTTACAGTTTTGGATAGTGCTTTTCATTTTGCATTGCCACGCGAATTTCTGGTATCTATTAAGGTCTTTCCATAGAAGAACATTGAAACGGAATTTTCCTTCGATATGAACAAATTGTGGCATATAGGCATTGACAGTGCACTGATTAACGTCAATAGCATCAGTGTCGAGAGCATTAAGCCACAGAGTCTCAAAATCAGTAATAAGAATATAGTAGCATAGTGGTCCACTAATGAGGTTATAATAATCGTCAATCATTGTATACTGCCACATAAATATGATTTGGCTCAATGAGTACATTTTATGCAGGCTAATTCGCAAGAATAATCATAAATAGGCACAGTGTCCTTCCGACTGCGAATGTGACAAAACACGACTGGTCAAACATACTGTATTTGCGTTTTCTGAATCATATGTTGCCTACTTGAAGGCCTCTTTCTGATCTTTAGCCTCACAATGGGCTTAAAGGGAATAATTTTTTTATCAGGATACACCATGAATGTGCATAGTTGGTTAAAAAAAACCTGCAGAAAACTACATGTGTCCTTTGAAGAGGTTAATGGAAAGAAGTTAAATGAGCAATACAGATTACGATTCTCCTGCACATGCACTCAATCCCGTCGTTTCAGGGAGAATCATTTACATCAAAGTCATTCTATATGGTTTGCACAATAAACACACCAGCTTACCGTATTGCCAAACAAATTGTTGGGTATTTGAGCAGCACATTCCCGTACTTTGTTTAGAATTGATGTCACTATGCAGTAGCATTTTAGATTCGTACCAGATATATCAATATCGTGTGATGTTAAAATAATGCACCAAACATGCGGTCAGACATGCGACTGGGATACCTCTTTGCTGGGGTTGTAGATGCATACCAAGAGCATTCCATATAATTTGTGTAATATTATCTTTTGTTCATTCTGCCAAATTGCATATATATACAGTAAAACAGAGAAAGCAAAACAAGAGTAGCATAACTGACCTAAACCGCTTTCTAATTTATGACATAATGTGAACAACGATTCGCAGGTTTGGAGCTTTGACAATCCCATAACAAAATTATGTTCTAGCCAATGTTATATATGTGATGCTTTAATGATTGCTCGTGGGCAGCTTGTGGGTAAGGCTATCCTAAGTTCTGGTCGCTAGAGAATAACACCACTCTGAACCACTGAATCTGTCTTGCGCAACATATACAAGTCATATAAGTCTATCATGGGAAGAATTTCAATAATGCAAATATGTACATATAACTGATCACCGATTGGCGGACAAAGTCATAGTCAACAATAATATGTATCTTCTTTCATCACATCAAAGACGTCCATAATGCTCGTCTCCGTTTGCAATAGAGTCCCCTTGAGACTAATAATAAATCGAGCTGATCTTTGCGCCCTATTCTTAAGGGTCCCCGTGGTATCTAAGACATCGGTATAATGAGTACTTTAAACGAAGCGTCTTGTGCGATCAAGCCCATAACTGCCTCATCTTCTGCATTGCAGATGGCTTGAACCCTGATCAGAATTGCTTGCCCAATCCATATGAATGAACAATTTATTGAATGTATTTTTTCGAATGTATAAGCAGAAGATTTTCTCTGGTAATATCGCGTGAAAATGGCTTATACTCTCAGCAACACACGGTACAGAAGCCCATAAGTGCTATTTAACTACGCACTCTGTCCATGCTTGCGCGAACACTGGCGTTGTGGCCCAATTCAAGTAGCGGTTAGAGATCTCGCTTATCATATACGAACTAGTATTATCGACATAATCACAGTATGTCTATTTAAATCCGCTTATGTCCACCAGCTTTGACCTGAGTTGGCTGAACATTAGAACGGCAAGTTCAATAATCATTCTGGTGGCTCTGTAAACGACTTTGCGAAGTATTATATGTTCGCAATGAGCGATGCTTAACCTATGCTCAACGCAATACCTAAGAGGGGAACTTCGGCCTTGGCGTCATTTAGCAGCATAATTGCATCTGCTATGCGCAGCTGCAACTGAGAAATTGCGTTGGCCTGTATATCACATCAACATTGTCTCATTATTTGACGATATATTAACACAACTAATGTGCGATCACTGTTGGCATACACTCGATCATACAAAACTAATTATTCTTTGTCAGCACACGCATGCTAAACTGAGCTTTGGATGTATATACTAGCATAACATAGGCTCTGTGTGATCTTTATCGGCTTTAGTCAGCCAAAACAATTTAGCAATATGCATTATGTTTATTTCACTACTAATATTTGCTCATATATCACGTTCTCTCCCTCAAACTCTCATTATTAGGTAAAAAAAGCATTTTAACTCACTTACTCCAGCGTTAGGCGACTGATATCCACACCCCGCAGCTAAATGTTGATCTCACTGCGCTCGTCATTTGATGATTATTATAGTAATTTCATGGACGCAAAAAATCGAAATACATAATAATCACGGCGTCGCACACGGACAGACAATGTGTTACTTGGCACGAAATCCAACATTTATGTATACTTCCATGAACGCTAACATTTGTTAAACTTGCAAGCGGTGAGCACAAAAAAAATCAATCAAAATTTCAATGCTAGCTATACAGATCAAGAATTTACAGCAGGTGTTTATCCCATAAAACCTTATTCATTCAATGGGCAGTTAAATAATTCGATGCGATCCAAAGTTGTTCAACAGTGACAAAAGGATGCAGTTTTTCTTTTGCTGTAAATGTTCAACAGCATCGTCAGAATATATATTTATTTATGCAATAATTGTACACAATAAATGAATACTAACCATCGTACGATCAGAAAATATCATATCGTAAGCAGCTTACGAGAAAACCGTTCGCCTTCATTAGCGTTTTTGTCGTAGTGCAATACAAGCATTTTAACCCATCGATCGCCAATCTTATACAGGAAAGAAAAGGTTTTGTCTTTATAGCGTGCTTAGTGCCTGGATGTGGTGTGGCTGTATGTGCATCAATAGTTTGTTTATGACCAATTGTGCACATAGGCTCAAAGGCGGTTTGTACATTACCAACTTCACAAACACTGTGTATATATATTTATATGCTTATAATCTCAACCTTTCCCGTTCACTTTCAATGGGCATTGAATGTTCAATAATACAGGCGGCAATGGCATATTATTAACAACGGTTCTCTGATACCATTGCATGTATGCTTTTCACTTTAGCCACAAATGTGCTTTAGTTGTTACAATCAACGACAACGACAGCATAACAGAAGCATGCAGAAAATAAAAGGGTGCCGGTTGGAAATATATCTGACAGCAGTTGATGAATAACATGTAAATTAACGTGTGGTTAACGTGACCATGTTACCCACAAATAAACTATGTAATTAAGGTGACATATATCTTGATGCATGCTATTGCTTTTTCCTTTATGGAAATAGTGCGTCTGAATTATTCAGTAAAAACATATCCTGACTTTCCCCGAGATAATCATTAAGATAATGATTAAGCAACTACTGCATTCCAGTTTTAGTGGTCTCAGAGGGGTGGAAATGAAAGACGCAATCTGTTACTTCCATCATGACCTACATCATCTAAATAGTTAGCGACCTAGAAGTTGGCGAACTGAAATACGATTTCATAGATAATCGCTTTACAGAGAAAGCTACCAATCAGCTCTTTTAGGTTTCAGTAATTGGGTTAGCCTCTCGACATTTGATCGCTGTTAGTATATATATTGCGTCGGTCCTGCGCAATTTGCTTTACCCGCCAACTACAACATATAGTTGATCAAAGCAACACATCTAACGAGGTTTTTCAAAATATGCAGAGTAATCGCTAATCAAGGGGTACAAATCGATATATTTGCAACGTGTGATAAGTCAAGATCTAAAACAAGGCACCATTGCTTATACAAGATAGTACTTCAAATATACGCTAAAACAATGCAAAATAGCCATTTAGACTATAAAACTGATAAACAGGTAGCAACATTTATCACAATTCAGTCCACAAGCAGCTGCCACGTGCTATCCGGTACTGCTTTAATGCAGCCTCTGTATAGATGGTAATAGTTCGCAGGGTATAGCTGCTCAAAAATAACTAAAATATAAGAATATAATGTGAAGAAATACTACATGTGCAATGTGAAACAAGTTATGTCCTAGTATGAGTTACTATCCGGTTAATCCAGCCAAAGCAATAGAGACCTGAAATAAGAAGGCGATCCAGTTTCCATAACAAAACACGTATAGATGAAACATTACCTTGCGTTATCACTCTCAGATGTCTGATCGATCGCCACTGGAACGGTAGGATGTGTAAATCTGGCTTGAGCTATGGCTGGTATAATCACTGTGGTCGTTGAATATCACTAATTTTAACGAATCGTGCGTTTACATTGGTACATATAACAATAAAAAAAATTATTATGCGTAAACGAGTCAATCAAATTATAGCGAAGCAATAATATTTGGATCGATAATCCAAAAGTAGAAGCTCCACGCCCAAGGGTTTATCTTAATGGATGTTTAGTGACAG
This sequence comes from Urechis unicinctus, assembly GCA_034190875.2. Taxonomy (NCBI): domain Eukaryota; kingdom Metazoa; phylum Annelida; class Polychaeta; order Xenopneusta; family Urechidae; genus Urechis; species Urechis unicinctus. The sequence goes on from CM067353.1 coordinate 46,585,097, forward strand.
AAAGCACTGAGGCTATTATTGACTAGTTTTGCAACAGCATGATTAATTGAATGTGTCATTATTAGGTTATGCATTACGAATTTGGCAAGCCAAATATCCAATGATGAAAAAAACCCGAAATGCATTCGAATATCAAATGAATGATTCGCTACTCAGTTAACTGCGCTAACACATCTGGATATCTTATCGCAGCGAAACATGATCGGGTAGACGTCAAACTGCAAGAGTGTATTCGTTATCATTTTTGGGTTTGCAAACATAAGATATATTGGAAAAAAGCCGTTTCAGTGGTAGTTTTCTTTTTTTCTGAAACTTCCCTGTCCAGGTAATGGACAATATCATTAGTGACATAGCGTTCATGCAGTTTTCCAACCACTGAGTCTGTGTAATAAACCGTGTTATTCGGTATACTTTCCATTCACCAGGGAAGATTCCACATGAAAGTAGTTTGCCATGGAACTGCCAGCACAGCAATATTTAGCAATCGTGATCAGAGTTCGGTCATGCCTGACGACTTATATGCTGACATACTCTTCAATAGTTGTACAACTTCAGATTTACTTATCCATGGTATTTCTTGTTATTTTCATTCGTTCGTTGAGGCAATATAGGGCAAGAGAACAGGTGGAATTTTACGAGATATATTCCAGCCGATTGTGCTATATAACTATTGATAATCACAAACAAAACAGCCGCGGAATGTTGATGTTAACTGTATCGGCCATATGTAAGTCATTATTAAGAACTTAAGTCACCGTCAAAGGTGTCTCAGCTTTGAGCACGTTTTGAGTCAAAACTTACATCTAAGTTTGTTGGTGAATACCGCTAAGTCACGGCTCAGCGTTTTTAGACAAAACATAGACTAATTGTGTTGGCTCTTATTTATTTTTACAATCCTCCCTGTCAATATATTCGATCCAGACACCAATACAATAAAAACAGCAAACATTAGCAATAGTTATATAGCACTATCGGCTAGAATATATCTCGTAAAATTCCACCAGTTTTTGGCGTCCATGAAATTACTATAATAATCATCAAATGACGAGCGCAGTGAGATCAACATTTAGCTGCGGGGTGTGGATATCAGTCGCCTAACGCTGGAGTAAGTGAGTTAAAATGCTTTCATTTTTTAGCTAATAAGGAGAGTTTGAGGGAGAGAACGTGATATATGAGCAAATATTAGTAGTGAAATAAACATTATACATATTGCTAAATTGTTTTGGCTGACTAAAGCCGATAAAGATCACACCTAGCCTATGTTATGCTAGTATATACATCCAAAGCTCAGTTTAGCATGCGTGTGCTGACAAAGAATAATTAGTTTTGTATGATCGAGTGTATGCCAACAGTGATCGCACATTAGTTGTGTTAATATATCGTCAAATAATGAGACCATGTTGATGAAATTATTAGTAAAAAAATATTCTGCTGATTCGATACTTTTGAATGTAAACCATCATGCATTAAACATAATATACAGGCCAACGAAATTTCTCAGTTGCAGCTGCGCATAGCAGATGCAATTATGCTGCTAAATGACGCCAAGGCCTAAGTTCCCCTCTTAGGTATTGCGTTGAGCATAGGTTAAGCATCGCTCATTGCGAACATATAATACTTCGCAAAGTCGTATACAGAGCCACCAGAATGATTATTGAACTTGCCGTTTTAATGTTCAGCCACCTCAGGTCAAAGCTGGTGGACATAAGCGGATTTAAATAGACATACTGTGATTCGATGTTAACAAGAAATGTACTTATACACATTACAAGCGACTAAATACAAGCGACGAGGACAGAACAGTAAACTGCTGGATAATGGATTCATTCTGGATTATCAGTTGCAGTTACAGTGCATTACGCGTTATGATGGTACAGACAAAGGTTGAATTAATAACTGCGATGTTGATTTTCTCACTTGAGGAAGTTGCTGGCTTACCGTTGTGAATATCACGAGCACATTGTGGAGCCTGCGCTCTCAGTTACACATCCATCATGCTTATAGGGGCAACCTATTATATCAGGAAATTATACTTAGGTTTAATGTATAAATGTAAAAACATTCATCACTTAAACTCTCAATCCATATTGTGCATCTTGCCGGGATCCTTACGCAAATTGTCTTTATGAAATCGCAAACAGAGCATTTATATTGTTACATTATATCGATAAAACTAGTCCGTATATGATAAGAGAGATCTCTAACCGCTACTTGAATTATGCCACAACGCCAGTGCTCGCGCAAACATGGACAGAGTGCATAGTTTAATGGTACTTATGGACTTCTGTATCGTGTGGTGCTGGAAGCATCTGCCATTATAACGCGATATTACAAGAGAAAATCTTCTGCTAATACATTCGAAAAATACTTTCGAAAAATTGCTCATTTATATGGGTTCGGCAAGCAATTTTGCTCAAGGGTCTGTCTATCTGCAATGCAGAAGATGAGGCAGTTATGGGCTTGATGGCACGAGTCGCTTTGTTTAAAGTGCTCATTATACCAATGTCTTAGATACCACGGGGACCCTTAAGAATAGGGCGCAAAGCTCCGCGCGATTTATTGTTAGTCTCAAGGGGATTTTTTTTGCAAACGGAGACGAGCATTATGGACGTCTTTGATGTGATGAAAGAAGGTACATATTATTGTTGACTTTGACATTACCCGCCAATACGGAGATCAGTTATATGTACATATTTGCATTTTTGAAATTCTTCCCTTGATAGACTTATATGACTTGCATATGTTGCGCAAGAAAGATTCAGTGGTTCAGAGTGGTGTTATACATAACCGACAAGGACATAGGATAGCCTTAACCACATGTTACCCACGAGCAATAATTGAAGAGTCACATATATAACATTGGCTTGAACATAATTCGGTTTCGGGATTGTCAATGCTCCATACCTGCGAATTGATGTTCACATTATGTCATTAATGAGTAAGCAAGTTAATTCAGTTATGCCACTTTTGTTTTGCTTTATCTGTAATACGGTATATATATGCAGGTTGGCAGCATAATCAAAATACAATTTTAGACATTGGAATGCTTCGCGAGCTGTGAGAGATAGATTCATCAACATATTTCATTGATATTGTAATATAATGAGTGTTTTATCTATATACATCAGTACACAAATAATATGAAAAGTTCCTGGTATGCATCTACAACCACAGCAAAAAGGTATCCGAGTCGCATAATCTGAATGCATGCGTGGTACTTTATTTTAGAATCACGCGATAATAATATATCTGGTACGAATCTTAAATGCGACTGCATAGTGACATATTTCTGTTTTCATCAATTCCAAACAAAGTACGGAAAATTGCCGTGTTTATTATGCAAACGATATAGAATGGTTTTGATGGAAATGATTCTCCCTAAAACGACGGGATTGAGTGCATGTATATATGAATCGTAATCTGTACTGCTCAATTAGCTTCTTTCCAATATCCTCTCAATAGGACACGGGTATTTTGTGCAGGATTTATTAACCAAATAAAATCATCTTTATGTGGCAGTATACAATCTCATTGGTTGGCCACTCTGCTATTATGTTTTAGTTACTGATTGTGAGCCTCTTTGGCTTAATTCCCCCGAAATTGATGTTATTGGCGCTAATCAGCGCGATGTCAATGCCGATATGATACTATGCGTTCATTTCGCAGGAGATTCCGTTTCAATTTTCTTCTATAAATAGACATTTATAAATACTAGATATTCGCGTGGTAGTGCAAAATGAAAAGTATTATTCCAAACCGTAACACGCAGATCCATTTCCAATACTAACTATCCGTATCGTTAATATCATTCTGATCCAATAACCATTGCCATCTTGGGTTTTTCCAGTTCGCCTTATAGAAATGAATGGCAGACGAATATGCTGGGTTCTAGCACACGTTTGCGCAACTCAGTTATGTTGTATAGGCGTAATATATATTAAGAACGTATGCCAACGAATGGCAGTATTATTTGAAGAATTACTTGTAACGTCGTGATATTTGTCTAAGGTGTATTACTCTAAATAAACTAACGCCTTGGCAATACTACGAATGGTTCTTTACCTGAAACGCTTTCTATATTGATAGCAAAGAAATTTCGGCTCGTTGTTGCATCGCATTGCGATGGGTTTGATAACAGAAATTGTGACATATGCTTGAATTATAGAAGCCACTGCCTTTTAGAGGCCATAGTCTGAAGAGTTATACAAAACATTTGATCATCTTTGTGTTGATTTGAAATGCTCTTATTTTACGTACTAAATTTTAGTAAATTCTTATTACAAAAGCATAACAGATATTGTCATAAGCGATGACCGAACGTGACGAACGTGCAACAGTTATTCCGGTAACCGTGCATACGACTTTGTGGAGTGACAGCCGGCTGAGACGGTAGATGACTGTCCTATTCCCAGTGCAACACCTTGCTAGTAAGAAACAATATGTATATTGTTGATGACGGATGACGTTATGAAGCGGGGTCTTCGAATGCTATGAATAAACGGCGCATCCACCTTTTACGAGCCTTTTCTTCAAGACGGTCTCACTATACTACGTAGAAGCTCTTAGCCTTACATAGCAACCATAGCTATGTTGCAATATTATAGACCTTAACAAGAAGGGCGCTTAGGGAGGTTTATTTATTAATATTTTGTTCAACCGATAAAATGCTATGTCATTGCTACATTACTTTTTATAAAAGCTCCATCGTGGAGATGCTGTACGTCAAGGTCGATTGACTTTGAAAAGCGGTGATGTTGCTTTGATGGTGCAAGTTATACAATGCAGACGACTAGGGACGTGCCTCAATGTTCTCGCTCAACGGCAGAATATATTAACATCATTATTGTAAAATCCGTTATGATAACTTGGTTGTGCGGTCCCGTCATACCAGCCGCCGTGCGTATTTACCACGTATTCGTTTACATCAATGTTGTATGCATCATTGCTCTTCAACGGATGATTTATATTGGGTAGCTTTCAATCGATCTCGAGCACTGGTTTATATAATTATCTCCTTCTATATTACAGAACCTGTAGACGTTTATGTATTACGCAGCTTAGCGATGATTTCGGTAAATATTTATTACTATTTGTTTTCCACTTTCAATCTATCTTTAGTTCGCTCCTTGGCCTGCCTTGCAAGTCAATACTAATGGATAACTCTGTACTAACTTTACAATACATAACAATGGGCTACAACAAGTATTTGCAATTATATTCATTTCCTGGTTTAATTAACGCCAGTACTTCTCAGAAGCCGTAATATGCTAACACACGATACGGTCGGTTTTTAATTTCCTTGTGATTGTACTCGAATGGTTCAAGATCTTGCATCATTGGCACCCCATTACTAATAGAGATATGAATTATGCATGCTTTCATATTGTGTCGGATATGACCGACTATTTCGCAGTATTGACCATTGCGTGATCTACAATCCCACCAGGTCTGGTATGGTGGGATCCTAAGCAAGGCGCCGGAGACGTACGCTAGTGATGCCAGATTTATCGCGAAGGTGTCCACTAAAGCAAGCAATTAAAAGCGATGTCAATTCAGTTTTACGTAAACCAGCCTCTAGCTACTAGTGATAAACACTATAATAAGCTTGGAGGTATAAAGTTCTCTTGGTTTTTTCCAATAAAAGGGTCGTGATGTGCATATTTTGCCTTTGACATATTAATTGCACTAAATTCAATTCGGTGTATTTTTACTCTAAATTCATAAAATGTGATAATGCTGAAAGAACTATCATAAGTAGAACTTAATTCCGAATGTTTGATACTCATATATAATATGTGACGCTAGCGAGCACCGTCTCCTTTTATAGAATTCAACCATATTATGCCATATAAACATATGTAGCTGGGTGGTATATCTGCTGAAGGCCAGACCGCAGTCTACTGAGGTCACCCGAAACAGCAATAACCTATTAGGTGGGATATAGTATATCTCAATCAAGGGTTCACCGAGGCTGCTGTTTATTTGAACGTGGCTATATATTCACAATTCTGCGAACCGGTTACAAGAGACCTTTTTCAGGTGATGATTTTCGACTTTATCCTTCAACAGTATCGCAATTTGCTATTCGGAAGATAGTGTAGTTCGTTTGAATCATGCTTGAACGCCTATTCCGTTGGATGACCCGTTATAGATAACTAGTACCAGGCACACTTACCGAGCTTAAAATACAAAATACAGTTTACAGCGTGCATGAATTATATAGCAATTATTGAGAGGCGATTTCAGTGAAAGGCTCAGCCTCTGGAATCGCAATAACTCAATAAAAACTACATTTAGTAAATAGAGCTATGTGCATCTCACGTACATTTAATAACTGGAAAATTTTGTACACTATTCAAACGATGCAACAAAACGCCAAACTGATTGATTTGAATGGTTAGTCATTTCCACAATGCAACTGTACTGCAAAAAATATCGAGATTTACGGTGGTATTATGGAATGCGAAATATAAGGCGAAACGAGATGTTATGTTATGGTCTAAAACAAGAGCATCATATTACCGTGACCGTGATGTCGCAACCGAATGGAAGCAATTATTCTGTAGAGCACTTTTAACGAGGGGTCTATGTAGAAAACAAAATATTTGAAACTCAAGTGCAAGATCTGTGAAGCAGTGGTAGAAAGTGAATATTGCCAGGTGTTTTTCGCCCTCCATTTTGGTCGGACACATTCAATAGATAAAACCCTGCTAACCGGTATTTTTTGTCTACATCTGGTATCGGGAAATTTGTGTTAGATCGGCCTCAACGTCTTCGACATCCGTGTCACTCCAAAAAATAGCGTTTACTAAGACGTATATGAGGAGCCGGTAATATTGGCCTTAAAAACAGCATGAACCATATGGTATATAAGAGGCAGCAGTATATATCTTCGATTACTGTTCGTTGATTTTTCAAATGCTCTGATTATTATTTATTAGTGATGACGTTCGGAGTTTTTACCTTTCCTAATAATAGTCATATAAGCAATCTTTTCCGTTTTTAATATTTCTTGTCCATGCTTCAGTAAATAAAACAATGACAGATGTGTAAACAATGAATAAAACATGATTAATGAGTGAAAGACGGAGCCGCTTTGTCTTTCAAACAAGCAGTACCATGCAATCATGCATTCGATCTATACATGAAAATATGCAGCCAAGCCATTTTTGTGCGATAGAAATACGCTAAGGCCCTTCCCAACAGGCAGTTTATAAGCTTTTTAAGGGTTCCAATTATTCAATGGGCAAACGAGCTGAAACTAATTGTAGCTCCACAAATAATGAAGTTTTGCATATTGTTCTCAACAGAAGATTTGGTGTGTAATCTACAATGCGATAAACTGTGTAATGAGCACATATAACTGTTGCATGAAATACAATTAGATAGCTTAAGGGTGCGTTCACTTTACAGAACGTAATTATACTGTATTGGTTCGAGTGCAATTTTGGTAGTTATGTATGTAATTCTACAATTGATGGCTTTGTTAGCGCTACAGTTTATTGTCCAAACTTGAAACGACATTGCGGTGCAAGCCTTTTTTCATCTATGGCTAGGGTGCCATTGAAGGACAGTAAACCCGATTGAATACCATTGCCAACTCCATTCAGAGCGCATGCGCTTAGCTGGCAATTTAATTAACCAGAACTCCTTCAATAAGCCGTGAAATCATAAGTTCAATTTTATTCTGATGTGGTCACATCTGGCATTCTAATATTTTCGCTCCGTGTTAGGCAAGATATGCAACTGTTCATCAGCAACGTTCAATAAATAATTCAGAAAAATAATGGCATCGTGTAACGCCTGTAAACATTATTACATGGGTCGATGAAGTCCCATATCAGTATGTCATCGCACTGCATTGTCAATGTGATTAAATTGACAGTCATTATCAAAAGAGGACTAATCAATCGGGTTTAAGAATGGCTCTAAGATCAAGGGTGAATCGATCGAGATTTATTTACTCTGACATTCACGAAATGGCAGCTGATTTGGGAATGAAATTGGATTTGAAACATATGCAGGCGTTTTGTGGATCTTGTGGAATAATTTCGGGTGTTAAAGATGAAAGTAAATTATATCGACTCTGAAACCTGCATTATATGTTGTGCATCTTGACGGTTCGCATCTTTGTTTCATATAATGAGCTGTGATTATCGGGTATTATCGCATAACCATAAAAAAGTGTGCATGCCATTATATATTTGTTAAGCTATGGATATATTATTTTACATTGTGCTCTGTGAATAATTCGTATTGCATGGGTTTCTTAGGCACCCATTTTGTCCACTGCCGAGTTAATAATAAACTAAGAGCCACCATTGGACGAGTCTTTATGCCACGTGATGTGTCGCTATAGTTAACTCCCATTTGATTTGCCGAAGAATGCTGTTTTATTCGACATTCCCTTCTATATGGAGCTTCTGCTGAATATATCAATTGCATATTAAGTCTGCAGCATTTTTAATAAAGCTTATATTCTCTCCGTTGATACTGGCTTACAAAACACCCAAGTTTTCATAACGTGATGCCAATAATTGCAAAGCATCTACGAATCAGCACTTTCGGTTGTGAGCCATTTCCCCCTGTACAGAAGTGTTTATGGCACGGGAATGTATAAACACGCATTTTACACCGAATGAATTCACCAACAAATCCGGTGTAGCTTATGTATGAATCTTTTCTAACCGGTATGTGAAATATCCGCCCAGTATAAAGATCTTGCCAAACCATTATATGCATATAGCATTTCATTACATGCATGTTGCCAAAGCTATCATTATATCTACGAGCGCTCGATCTTTTGACTTAAAGTATGCCCAAATCCAATTTATGTAATGGAATAATTTACGAACCACCTGTTAGCAGTTGATGGTATTCACAAACGTTCTTCGATTTTCTTCCTTGAAAAAGCTTATTCAGATGTGAGGGACTAACGCAAATTATAACTCTGAGCGCCATTCCATTAGCCAGTTTTGTTTGGTTTTCATTTTATATTGGCCAAAGCTCTGAACATTTATCAAACAATGCAGCTATGTAAAATAAAAACGCCCAGGAAGCAATGGTATAATGGGAGACAATGGACTAATTCCGGATCCAAGATTGCAGGTACCACACTATTTGCGAGTTGCGGCACAGACTAAGGTATTATCCAAAACAGCCATCTGGTATTTTCCTATCTCGAAGAAATAGATGTTTTTTCGGCAACACTATGAGCACGTTGCAAAGCCAATGATTTCGATCACACCTTGATAATGAATTCCTGGGCGGCTAACTGTACTTTGTTATTATTCTAAAGTTTTAATGTAACGCCGCCAAAACTTTCACCTTCCGGGGTAAACATCTTATCGACATCTTTGAGGATTACCCCCCACGGATACTTTTTGTTGGGAATCGCAAACAGAGATTCGTTATATCGATCAAATGAAGACCGAGATCTCTCATAGCTGCTTAAATGGTTCCATAACGCTAGCCCACTGCTAAGCAAGGGACATATATGTGGTTTAAGGGCTCCTAAGCTTTCATGTATCGTGTGGTGCTGAGAGGTATCGTTCATTATCAAGCGCTGCTCACGGGGACATTACTAAAAAGAGCATTCTACTATCATGTATGAAAAAAGTTAATCGATGAATTGATGAATAACATGGAGATTTACAAGCCATTTTATTCAAGAGTCTGCAAATCAGACGACGAGCCAGATCACATGCGAAGCTTACGTTAGAGTGACTTATAATAAGATGGCATAGATGCCACTTGGACCCTCAGGAATAAGGCAAAACGCTCAGCACGTTTTATTATCAGTCTTAAAGGAACTCTATCGCAAACGGAGATAAACACTCGGGACGTCTTTGATAAGATGAAAGGAAGAGGAAATTATTGTTAACCAATCCGTTCCCAACCAAAACGGTGATCAGAGGTATGGACATATTTTCAAAATAGAAACGCATCCCTTGATAGGCTTTGCATAAGTGTAAACACGTCTCGTAAGATGATAACCCCTCTGATGTTCAAGTTAGCAACGAGCAATCATGTCGAATAGTAATAATAGCATGAAAATATTTCGGTTTAGAGATCGTCAGTGTTTCAAACCTGTGCATGGTTTGGTTGCCTTATTTTCTGTTGCTATGATTCATATCATCGATCGTTTTGCAGTTACCATTAATCGCCATATGTTTTATACAATGCTCTACTCAGGACCAAGCAAGATAGGTCAAGTACTGCGTTTATTCTGTTTATCATAGTACGGGATATTAAAACAAGTTGGTGTCCATATTTTCAATATCGTCTAGAACATCGTTCGGTAAACCGCATCGGTGATGTAATTGATCGCTAGGCATGACTTAGTCATGTTCTAACGCTTTTGTGATTGCAGTATATTTAGCATTCCTATAGTGAGAGGTTTTCCGATATCTGCATTTGGATATAAAATGTCCTCTCTAATCGTCAGCTTGTTTCCGAAACAAACGTGTTATCTTTTGTTATCTCCTAGATGATGTGCTTTACCTAGTGCCCATTATAACAGGAAATATATCAAGAATATTCAACGTTTGTATACTGATGGTTCTTCCCACAAACTACTCTGCAGAAAGTTAATATTTCGATTCAACTCATATTTGTATGGCAATATGCAATTATTGACGATTACTGTAACCACGCCAGTGGCTCTTTAGAGCTGAGTATAATAAGCGATTTGCAGATTACTCTGCACACAACATTCTAATTCCATTCCTGTTCTGTTACAAAATAGTCCCATTGTACACATATCTATACATGGAACGGTCCTGGCTTTTGTTTTCCCTTGGTCTTATTAGTTGCAGACGATCGAACAGTTGTTCTGTATGTAAAACGATGCCGATACGGCTTGTTTGACTGTTGCAAATGCCCACATTCGACAATCGAATTTGTTATAGGTTTTGAATAAACAACGGTTATATCGAATGAATTGCATGACTCTTACTCAGAGCTGTAATGTAATGATTTAACATATCACATGTATTCATGCATTTCTTAGAACCCCTGAAGTGGAAACCATGTGGGGGAGGCATCATCATTATAAGCCGAAAAAGGGAGGCTTAGTAGGTAGGTGCTAGTGCCTCCCTTATTATACCGCAGCAACCTTTTTGTAGGAGAATTTACTAAATATATAGTCACAACTGCCAGCAGCAACACCTCTTTCTTAAAAAACCAAAGGACACGTGCGTCACAATACCCCGAGGACATTGTTCTCACTAGGTGATATGCTAACATATGTCACACGACAATGATTTAGCGAAATATAAATCATAACGATGCAACCCATATGTAGGTCGTGGTCGCAAGTTCTCTGATTAATCAATACATTAGATTTCAATAGCGGCTGTCCTTTAACCGGCGGAGTGCCGAACACACAATCAAGTAGCTTGTTATAGCAGTGTTGTGACATTTGCGACGATAAAGCCCCCATTATTGTACAATCAACACAGCAAATCGTAATTTCCGCCCCAAGTCTCCAACAGCATAAAGGCTATATAAAACAATACCTTCTCATTTCGTTTTACATTTCCTGCTCGAATGTGTTTTACAATGCCGACAAAAACATAGCCGACTCAATGTGTATCGAGGAAGCTACGATCGTGATAACATCAATAGACTCTGGGATAGGAAGAATTACATTGAAGTAAGAACATTTGTTTGCACTACAAATTCGCTGATTAATGACCCATCTCTGGTAAAACATATAAATATTGATATCTATATATATGTGCATAAAGATATATTTTATATATATATATATATATATATATATATATATATATATATATATATATATATATATATATATATATATGTATATATATATATAAATATAAATATATATATATATATATATTTATATATACATGTGTATATATATATATAGATATAATATATATATATATATATATATATATATATATATATATATATATATATATATATATATATATATATATATACATATATATATAGATACATATATATATAAACAAATAGGGTAAGCAGTGTTCTGTTGTTGTGCCAAACAGTGGAGTCACCAGTGAAATATCGTTCTGATTAAACTGGTCATGCAGGAAAAGTTGATCTCTGTTGGCCTCATAATAGTCGAAATCGTTTCGCATTCAATTTCACCCGAACATAATCTGCACTCGCACTTCCTAGAGTTAGAGTAAAGTCCACTAATACGTGCCATGTTGTACGAAAAAATCATCTCCGCAGTAGAAACATACATGTTCTTCAACGGTATTGACTTGGAGATAATTATTTAAAATGCTAAACGAAGATTAACAACATGATTCGATACAAGACACAAAAGAGGTTACAAAACGGCATTCGGCCCTGTAATCCAGATCACAATCTACTGTTTTATAACAATACAACCGCCTTCTACATCATAGTCATCGGTGGTCAGTCCTAATGTTAGTCAAAAACCGCGGTAATATCCCAGCTCTATTGAAAATGTTTCTACTATGCTGTTCATGGCCATGTATTGATATTCCTACAATGTGCATAATGCATAGCATAAAAGCGGATTAGTGTTCCTTCAGATTTTGGCTACCAACAAGGCCATCTAACGAGCGGCATTGCAGCTGTGGATTGTCTGATAGTAAGGACAGCGGTCTTCTTAAGAAAGCGATTGAATGACATTGTCAATGATAGCTAACGCCACTATCCAAGGCGAACGCTTGATTCTAAGCCTAACAAGGATCTTTGTAAATACGCCTGCAACATCCAACACGACTGGATGCATTCACTGTTTGATAGAATGTTTAAGTTTGCGTTATATGAATGAAAATGACGGTTATCACATTTACATGGCTATTTTACACGTTTCGTCTAATATATATATATATATATATATATATATATATATATATATATATATATATATATATATATATATATATATATATATATATCTATATATATATATATATATATATATATATATATATATATATATATATATATCTATATATATATATATATATATATATATATATATATATATATATATATATATATATATATATATATATATCTCTATATATATATATATATGTATGTATATATGTGGCATAATCGATGTCCGATAACTTGATGCGCCCCATGGGCATTAATTGTTTTATATTATGCAGACGTTTTAAATTGTAGATTCAAGTTAGCTTTTTATCTCGTTTGATCATCCTGTGGAATGAAGATGCGTCTTTCTGTATTTTAACTGAGTTTAAGGACTCATCAAGTCTGTTTAATTATATTGCAAACCGCTGGTGTATTTTGAAATGTTTGTTGGGAAAATTAGGTCAGTTTTATCTTTAACGCAGCCTAATATAGATATGAGCACAATTGAAAAAGCGAAGAAATCTGAGGCTGTAGGCGCAATTATTTTACATGCTCTACGAACGTCTTTAAAGAGAACCACAGTCTAGTTGACACATCTACTCGTGCTTAAGCATTCATTTCACTATGATACACACGCCGTTATCACGTTCTTCTTTCTATGAATTGATAAAAGATCACCAAAGAGTGTGAAACTGAGACGTTTAAGCGGTCATATTCGTCTTACATGTCATATCATAGGGATAGAACATGCTCATAGACTGCTTATATTGATAACCGTTAGCGGCGGCATATTACAATTATGAAAGCTCTAAATGCGATGCTGCAGGTTTGAAAATCCAGTTTCCCTTAATGTCAGGAATAGCTGATTATATACAGGATACTCAAATTGCATATCCATATTTTTAATATTATGAACAATAATCTTTGCACATGATTTTGGTTGTGAATAGCTTCTGTACAAATCCAAGTTCTCCTTACGCATTGCTTTCACTAACAGATTATGTTGCTTTGAGGTATTTATTGACCAACCATTAATATTGTAAATTGAGAAGTGCATGATAAGCTACAATTCACAGTAAATTATAATGAAAGATGATAGTAAGTCTTTAGATCTTTGGGAATTTAATCAGTTTAGGCGTTTGCATCGGGCGACATAGGTCAACGGTAACATAACCAACTGCTGTATGAGAAAATGCAATGCCGCATTTTGTTGACAGAATATGCTAATTGTTTTGAATGTTGAACCAGTTAACCGCGAGCGAACATCTTAAAATTCAATATTATATTTTCTGAGCTAAATGAAATAACATTTGTTTACAAATACCATATTGATTCCTTATTACAGAAAATAAGCGCCGTTTTTTTTAATATCAAGGAAATAGAGATATATTTATGATTTCATCTTTAAGCAACTTATTATACAAAATGTAATATGGCAGTGCGCCGGTGTGTATCCCCGATCAGAAAAGTAATTAATCGACCGTTTGCATGTATGGTTTTAATGCAGTATGACTCAGGTTCTTATACAGTATCCATGATTGTTGGTTAATTGCTTTGCGATATTAATTATTTCTAATGTAGGCGTAAAATAGCAAAAAATACACATTTTTTGGGTATTGCCTGCGAGTTAGGCTGGTATTTTTTTCAAAACGAATCGAGATCCCAGATGATGCCATGCAATGATGTTAGTGATATCGAATTAACACCTGCTGTCCGAACAATACGTACTAAAAATTACAGTCGGGCGTTTTATGGCATATGCTTACTCGGGGTAAAAGTGCAACGATTGAACTATTGACATTGTTAAATAATAGTAATGAATGCAATCAATGACTAATGTTCAACATATAACACGGATATGTTTGCACTTTCCCACAAAGACGACATTACGTAAGCGCTGAGTAGGTCGAACGATTGATAGAACACGGACGTCCCTATTTGCTCTGCTAAAGGCAATATTTATGTTACCTGCTGTATTGACTGCAACTGCAGTCACGTGTTCACCTACCAAATAACAGCAGTATTTCTACCATGATCGCAATGTAGGTAACCGCGCAAAATACTTAAAAAAATATTTTCTTGATTTATACGATGTCTAAATGTTACGCCAAATGATGTAGCATACTAACGCATGATCAATTTGTAGGAGGATGTTCGCGTTGATTAATATGGCATTATTGCTTTTACCGGTTAACTGGAACAACCCAAAATCAGCCATATCAAACAATATGTGTTTGTCGACAAACACTAGACGACAAACAAAGCAAACAAACAAATGAGCTGCTACATCGATTTAGGTCATAATCGGATATTGTATTTTCGTCCGTTAATCAACATAAAACGTTCCGGAAGTGCGTAATAAATGACGACGCTAGTAATCATCATCATTTAGAGAAGATACTCAACCAGTCTTTACAGTCATAATGCGACTTGCATTGAAAGAATGTAACATTCGATATTATTGGATTGATTTATCTTGTTCATTCTGATTCATCCGAGATCTTACATCTCTTAAACCTAAAGCCAGAACAAATGGTCCGATTAATTACGCAGATTGGGAGAATTAATAGGCAATGATAACGACAAACTGTTAATATATATGACAGATATGTGTTATGGTACATATATTTAAGGCCAATTCAGTAGTACATGAATGCCACTATACGTTATAGGCCATGCACTGAGCAGTGATCCCAAATACACACGCACGCACGTTACTAACGGTTGCTGCATCGATTTGTGTGGTCACCCTTATCTCTTGTCTTCACCGGTAATCAGCATAAATCGCCGTCAAAGTGGGTGTTTAATGACAATTTTGGGAGTCTATGGTCAATCATTAAATTAGTTTTCTACTGGAGACATTAAAACGGCGGCACTAACCAGAACGTGACATGCATTGATTTAACATAGAGCCAATTGACAATTTGACTGCTTTGGACATCTCCTCTCGCCCCGCATGCCGCCATAATCCTTGTCGGAGGTCTCTGCAGTGGGCAAAGATTGAAAAAGCGGAATATTTATTGGCTCATGATGAATGTTGCGGTATATTGCTTTCAACATTCTATTGTATAGCTCATGGTATCTGTTTTTTGTGTGAGGTTCATTTACCACAGCGGCGTTCGCTAAGTTTAGTCTGAGCATAATTTGGTGTATGCCTAAACCTTAGTATGGTACAATCAACTAAAAAACATTGAGACATAATAAGTAGTTTTCACCTGTGCACACGTTACAGAGTTGTACATGTATTTCCCAGACATCTATGTACACAATGCCTATTGCAGTTAACTCGGCTACTTCTCCAACTTGACCTGAGCTGTTGGTTGTATGTACGTGGGAAATCCTTCGCGGCCATTACCTGCTTTAAACATTAACGATATGAGATTACTAATATAAACTTGAAACCAGTTAAAGCGAGTTGAGCTGACCGCTTTGTTGGATGATGCCAAACTGATGCGACCTGATATCATTATCATATGTTTGTTATAGAACAGTCTTTACAGACACCACTGTTTAGCGCTGCAAGGGTTTTTAGGTAAACTTCGTATCTTCTTTTCTATACTTAACAGGATTTAGGAGTGTTGAAAATCTGATAACAATATAATTCGCTATGCTATGTAAAACATTCAACAATCTAGCCGTTACAGCTATCCATAGTTCATACATAAATTGTCAACATGATACTCTGTACACAGACAACCCTATCCAAAAATAGCTTGAAATAGCATATGGCTATGTCGACTATAGAAACGTTGGTGCACTATATTGAAAATTATCGAACCCCTTAATGAGCGCTGCAAATTTATTACTTCGGAAACCGGTCATGCAATAGCTAATTCATGGCCTCGTAAATATGTCTACGAGGTCGTGCATTGTTGCTAAAACTGCATGTAACACTGATTATGACAATAAGTGTTGCAGATATGGCGGTAGCAAATGCATAAAGCATAGCGCTAAGTGTCGATTCAATAGCTTCAGATAGAGTTAAGAAAAATAGGACGAATAACCCTTACACAAAGTAAACTATATGTGCATAGGTGCGCCAAAGCAACAAAAAGCCTAGGCTTTTGTAACCATGCAGCAATGGTTGATCAACTGAATAGAACTATATTTATATGCCATCGTTTAGTTACGCACCATAGTATGGTATTATATGCCAACCTCCTGCATATGTGATGCAATACCTGCAAACAGTTGAAGCATGAATTATGAAAAGTTAATTTTTAAAGTTTTCCAATGATCGTCAGAACCAGCTCTGTACTACATCACAAAAGTGACTATTGTATTCTTTTTCACATGTGTTGGCAGACAAATCACACAATCGTTGGTGTCGTCATATTTTATGTCACGCAAGCAAGTGCCATGTTATAATGCTACTCAGCGAATCACCTCCGCACGAATATGCTCATATCCGGTTAAATATGTAGAATTCTACAGCGAAACAATTCCATTGTGACCTACTTTTTTTCTTCATAATAACTCTCATTCGATACATAGGACACAGCAAATCAAGTAGATCCACGAGAGGCATTTGTCGTTACAGCAAATGAGATAAGAAAATCGGGAATAGGTGATTGAATGAGCTCTTCGTGCATTATTATGCAATTCTCGTGACAATCATTTTGTCGCCTAGAAAACGCAACGACGCAACATAGTTTGATATTTCGATAATTGGATCTAGAAATCATAAGCTAATGCATTCATCTTATAAGCGTCAGATTTCAGGAAAGATATAACTGCCTGGCCGCTTGCCTTCTCCGCGGTAAAGAAGTTAACTCAACTGCACTTCATTAATCACTGTTCATCGTATTTCATAGACAAGGCTTTTCACAACAGTTGCATTACCAATGAGTACAAATATGACTTCACAGCATTATGGCTTTCGGGTTCATAGTTGATTGCAAACAGCGATAGTGAATGAACCCAACACGTTATTTATCCCGTAAGTTTTGTAGAAGAATAATGACGAGTACATTAACAGCTCCCTGTTAAACACAACTTGTTTTTAGCGCAGTTACATAAGTTAATTTGCTCTAGCAACCATACCAGCAGAACATGATGATAGCAGTAGTAGGAGGAACATTTTGGCACACCCATGACACTTCTCGAGAAATACTTAGCAACAAAGTACACCAGAACCGAAAACTATTGTCATTATTTCTGTCCCATCCAGAGAATATTGTCTTTCTATAAACGAACCGCTTGAGACTCACAGCTTGATTACCATTGATAGTGGCTTTATCGGTGTCGGTCGTTATTCCCCTCTACCATGTCACTCACTGCGCTTACATATTAACAGCAATTTAGCTGGATGAATGGACCAAACTACAACCTACAGTTGTGCAAGGTAAGGTCTAACTGGGAGCTAGAGCTTATGTTCAATAAGAGGAGAGGAATGCGTGATGGATAGAGATTAAGGATAGCTTTTAAGCATATAAAGAACGGCACCTCAACTTGACAAATTCCCCGAACTATTGGATATTTGTTTGCTGGACTTGTAATGAGCTTTTTTGTCTTGTGACCACCAGAGCTTCCGCAGTAGATATATTCCTAGCGTAGCTGTGAAGAAATTGCATTCTGTGCTTCCGAGATGTACATTGTCTTTCTATCGCAGGACTAATCTCATGTCTAATGTCAGATTCACAAATGCAACCAACCGCTGTTTGTTATTGTAACAACCTAACTTTTACTAACATTATTCCCGACGCAAATGATATAGTAGAACTATGGGATGCATTAATCATTACATCAAATGAGATAAGAACACCTTGCCTGCATAATTATATGAGCATGCTATTCTCGAGACAATCATTTTACCGTGCAAATAACGCATCAACAGAGTCTTATGTGATATTGATATAGTTGGATTCGGCTATATATAAAGGTTATGCATGCTAGCATGCCATCATATTGGCGTTAGTTATTAAGACACACGTGTTATTTTGTTAAGTATTGTTATGCTAGCATGATCGCAATGGTTATTGTGCATAACGTATGGGGCTCGATGGAAAATATATTACTGAGAAGCAAATATGAAAAAGCATCGTTGTTTCAATTATATTAGAGCGAGTAGACCGAGCATCAACCTGCATACACTATTAACCCAGTGATTCGTGTTTTGCGTATAGCGCATATTCCGGGACTGCAGCATCCGATGATTGTCCTGTCCGCCCTTCAAATTAGTTGCGGGAAGGTCAGGTGAAGATGTGGTGGTGCTATTCCACATGCTACTCTGTTAACATGTTACCGGTGAAGGCTTTTATGGCGCTGAAAAAGATATGTATTGATATATATGATAACTACTGCTATCAATTCGAACTGTGTCTGGTTTTATGTGATTTGGGGATCATAGGAAAAATCGAGTCGGCAATAAAATATTTCCCATTTGCGCTGTCGTTTGTACACCACATACATACTATCTAGTGTACTTGATAAAGTAAGGGCCGTACAAGGGCAAATATTGCATGGTAACATGACCGATGTTGATGAGTCACCATGCCTGCAATTGGGAATGTCGCATTAAATGGCAACCACAATGTAAAAATTGATTACTATATAGGTATCAAACCGCCATCTATCGAGAAGAAACATCATTTCAATCTTATTTCAACTTTTTATGCCGCAAAAGGTCGGATGAACGGTGAAATATATTCTTTTTCTAATCAAATGCGTGTATGTCAACATGGAGGTTTGTAAATATATGTACTAAAAAGTTCGATATAAAGAGGGTAGAGTGTTATCATTTGTATGGTAAGCTATTTGATACAAAAGGCATATCAGTTTGCGTAAAGCAAGAACGCTTAAAATAATCGAATCACATTACAACAGATCGGATGGAGCCGCATGAACATTTGTAGTCTTTGATAATTTTAAATTATCGCCTTTAACAGCCATATGCCCAAAAAAACACCCGCTGTTGTGCAAACAGGAACAATTATAGGATGCGCAAAATAGTTGACAAAATAGATTATATTTAACTCGTATGTATCAATCACACAGTGCGGCTATATTTCACGGTATTTTGCGTTATGGTTTCCGTTATATATGCAATAGCGTCGTTTTCTGCATAAATACATTTCCGAAATGACAAGTAGTAGAATTCATTATATATGAAAACAAATAGCTTTAAGGCAAATATAAGTACATTGACGATCATTCTGCTAATGTATGGTACCGTATTAGAGGGCGGATCATTTCAACTAGCTGCTATACTTTCTTCAGTGTATATTCAAGTTGTTGAACCAGTAGATTATTGGTTCCATTGTGCTTTAAGACCAGGCTGCAGATATCCCTACAGCATTCATGGAACCTCGTTAACTAATGTGCCCTTTATACCTCAACCCACGTAGCACATGGCTGCCTCGAAAGGGTAAGCCGCTGTTATTCTTTGGTCCTCTGATACATTGAATAGGCATATTGAGCTACAAGATATACTTTTGGAAGCAAATGCCACATTTTGTACATAGAAGATTTTTTGCTCACGTAAATGTACGTTAAGTTTCCATTCAAGCTCCACATAAAAGGAGTAAAATAGTCAGCATTGCGACGTCATTGCGTGCTGAATGTGTATTGCGTCGCTACACTGATAAGTAGATATAATACTAGCCAAACTAAAGATATGTCGTTCAGTTGACTTATAAGTGCAATAATATAAATAGTAGAAAAGGAGCATGGGCCATGAGGTGATTGAACAGACGTTGTAAGTGGGGTTAGTTTAAATGCCGAGAGTCTATCACAAATACTGATACCTACACTAGATGGTGTGTAGCTATCTCTGGAGAGCGATGTTCCTTGGTTTGTTCGCCAGCTCGTAGGTCGCTTACATATTCGGTCAATATTTGCTGCGCTGATTGTGACATTCATTGTGCGTCCCTCATATACCACAACAGCTGGAATACAGTTTTAGCTCAACGACAGCGTTTAGGTAATTGCATCATTATTGACGTTGCTATAACACTTGCATTCTCTTTTGTCAAAATGTATTTGGATATTTTTTGTGATAAGTACGCATACTTCATAATCGTATTTTTTTTTCACGGATCTTAACATTTATCTGAAATGCTAAACAAAGATGGAATAGCTCCAAGCTGAGAGATTGAGTGAT
This sequence comes from Urechis unicinctus, assembly GCA_034190875.2. NCBI lineage: Eukaryota > Metazoa > Annelida > Polychaeta > Xenopneusta > Urechidae > Urechis > Urechis unicinctus. The sequence goes on from CM067353.1 coordinate 46,606,056, forward strand.
ATTTTCAGCTATACAAAAGGCCACCCTTTACATTAAAAAAGGTACTGGGTTTGGCTTACATTGTGCGACGATTTTTCGGTATGACGTCACTTGCTAAGTGCTTATTAAACTTCAGAGCATAATTATGGGGACCACGTTTGATCTCATTAATATGCTTTACCTCTGCTATTGAACACTGAGTAATATGACTCTCGTGACTTGCAAAGTGCTTAGACAAGAATAACAGTAGTAATTGGCCCTTTGAAGTTCTAACAGTAGGCAATACCATTTAAATGAGTACAATAATTGGCCAGCTGACGGGTGCATCCAATATATACTAGATCAATCTTTCGGAATGGAGTGTGCAAAGATGGCACGCAAAGGATGGTAAATGGGTATGCGCATCGGATTATTTACATTGCGGAGCTAAGCGCTGCTAACGCATAGAGGTATACTACTTTACATGTCTCAATGATTTTATCCTCATACCAAAATTACCGTCAAAATGTGTCAGACAAAAAGAAGACAGGAAGATGCCCAATCTAAATCACTTTGACAAATATTTATCATCTTAAACCACGTGTAAATATATGCGAAATGGTATTCATACACTGTATCAACATTTTACAATGAGTTATATTCCATTCATTTTTGGAAAAAAATCGCAAGCCGCAATAATTACTGACCCATAATTTGGCTCGCGTATCAGAACCCACAGGAATGATTGGGGAAAAGGTAAACAGATTCTTTTGTGGAAGTAATACAACAACTGATATAGGTGATATTGAATGCCAACAGGGCCCTGTCCCTCATCCTGGCGGTGTTGCTTAATACTGCAACACAGAATCAAAAAAAGCTGTCATTGAAAATATTATACCACCTGCGGTGACAATGGCACGGTACAAATTTAGCCATTTCCATTGACACCCAGTACGTTTTCATCAGATGACTGCAAATTATATGATTAGGCTGTTATTCGATAGCCGCTGTTGCTAATTCTCAACAGATTTTCGTCGCGATAATTTGCAAGCCAACAGATTGGTGTGCTTGCATTACGAAGCATATCGCGTTATTGGCGTTTCACGAACTACTGGTGAATAATATTACCAAGCTAGTTATATTTATATATATTTATTTATTTATAAATATATATATATAGTTTTAAACGTATGTACATACGTATATATATACATATATATATGTATAAATATATATATATATATATATATATATATATATATATATATATATATATTGATATATAAATTTATATATATATTTTGTATGCGCAATAAATTTACTCATGCTTCCAAACATAGCTGTGATAAAATTGTACTCTGCCTTTCCGATATATACTTTGTTTTTTCTATCACAGGACTTATCAGATGTAAATTGTCTTCGAAAATACAACTACTCTAGATTATTGTAACAAACATTCGCTTATCTTTACCAACACTGGTCAGGACAAAAATAATTTGGTAGAACCATGGAAGGCATTTATGATTACAGCAAATGAGATAAGAAAAAAATGAAGACTGCATATTTAGATGGGCACTTCTTGCATTATTGTGCAATTCTCGAGACAATCATTTGGCCCTGTAAATAACTAATCAACACAACACTATGTGATATTTATATAATTGGATTTGGCCAACTGAAGCTAAAGCATTCCAGCATGCCATCAAATTGGCGTCAGTTATTGCGAGAAACGCAATTTTGCGTCTGCTTGCCGGGTCCGCGGCATATAAATGGCAATGTCACAGTGTGAAGCTACAGAAACGCTGTGATATTGCATGTGGTTTATAATAATCGCCAATCATATTCTACCGCAGGTGCATGCTAAAAACAACGCGCTGTCAGCATAATCATTTGATATCGTGAACATCATAAGTACCACGACAACAACTGTCAGTCACACAACATCACTGTTTTTAGTGTGTTAAGTCTAGAAGGAGAAGAAAAAACAAGCGGGAAGATGAAGAGTTTATTTTTTTCCCCAGCATGTATCCCACAATGTGAGAGAGCATAACGTATCGCATGTTTGAATGCGTTGAGAGAAAAAGGAACGATGTAGACTGCAACATAACCAATACAAAGATCACTACTGCAAAACAACAGGCATATATCATTACACCAATAGAAAAATTGATATTGATAAACGGTAATATATGTTCTAGCAAATGCATCGCATTAAAGACGAAGCTTATAAATCATGTATTGGTATGATATAAACAGCTTGAGCATCGATGATTGCAACAATAAGCACCTTCTAAAAATACGCTTAACATACAATTTCTAAGCAAATGATGAACATGTGATTTGGAGCATGCAGCGAGTGAAGGTTTGCTCAAATAATTCTTATTATAGGGAACTGTTCGGTCAAGCACAAAAGGCGCAAAAGGTAAGCATTGTTGCGGGAACATATTAATCAATGATTTTGGCAGCATATTATACTAATAACTATACATGGAATTAACCACGCTATATTCATAAATCTAAAATATGACAAGTGGGTATGTATGATTAACAAACACTTGCTTGACAATGCGCATGTCGATAGATATCCAAACGCGCTGCCATAATGACCTATTGATATGACAAGTTGTTTTGATATATATGTCATCTTATGCATGTTCGCTCCCTCTGCTCTCTAAATGCACCGCCAACGAGGGCGTCGTTGCTATCTTGCATTCAAAAAATATGTACGAACTTACATGCTGCTGTAAGACAATTGCTGCTATCTCTAAATTCTAATGTCTTGTTCGTATGTATTGCGATGAGATATACATTACCGGGGCGATATTAGATATAAAATGCTGGCTTCGAAGATCAGCCTGAATATCAGATCAATAATACGCCATATTATCGACTCCAATGAAAATATCGGTCCGGCACACAGCAGAGCGGATGATGGCATCGCTGTAAACGCGATCGACTACCCATTGAAAACCAATCAGTTAGCATTACGTATGTTTTCCATATTGTTTCCCATTTTTCGGACGGTTTATTAATATTGACCATGTCGTGCAAGTTCAGAAAACTAATACTCATTTATCGTAGCCTTGGGTGGTCTTGGTAAGCCGCGACAACCACGGATACATACTTCGTCACGCTAAGATAATATCTAGCCATATTGCGTAGCTTGATAAATGTTCCCAATTCATAAACTAGTCCTCGACTTCGAAGTTTTATGCTAGTGTTTTTTTGGTGGTATTGGATGCATATTACATAGAAACGCCTAGTTCCTTTTAAAAAATCAAAGTTGTTCTTTGGGAATGATTCGGATGCGATGTAATATATGCAGCATCAGGCACTGCATATTGCATTACCTCATTTATCTAAGCAAAGAAAGGGATAAAAGAAGTCATAAAGGTTTGCATTATCCCAGCATCTGGACTATTCCCACAGCGGTCACTGCGTGGAAAGAATGATGTAAAGCATAATGTACGTTTGTGTTACATTCTGACAAGTTGCGCGATTTACCGGTGGTTACATATAACTGATGCTAATTATAAGCTGAGAGGATATTGGTGTTAAAGTCTACAACGAGAGCAGCATATTACAGTGACCGTGATGTTGCAACCGAATTTACACCAACAATGTTCAGAGCACTTTAAAAAAAAGAGCTTTTAAACGCTACATTTTGTTACACATGAATAAAATCAACGAACCAGCAATCGACAAGAAAATATTGCCAGCACAATTTCGATCTGAAAAAAACATACCCTTGCAATATTTAAGCTTACTAAGTTACTTGAGGTATGGTGCATTTGGTTCAGCTGTTAATTGTAAGTTACCATTGGCTTGTTTGTATGCCATCCTATACCAGAAAAGACAGGTTTGGTGTGTCTATCTGAGGTTTTTCGGTAAGTTTGCTTCAACCAACTCTCCAACTATGTCAACATTAGAGTACATCGTAGTAGAAGAATTCACTGCAATCGGCTCAGAAATGCTGATCATAAATGCTTACTTTTCAGTATTTGCTCGACGTGAGATGTGGCTTGTGTAAATTATTGCGCACGTGGCTGGTTACCGTAGCAAAGAGTTTATATCTTCACTAAGAGCGCTCACTGAAGCATCCCGCCCCAGGAAATATGTGAAGACGCAACCTGATAACCGAAGCGTATTGACAAAACTTAATGTATTAGCGTCCCCTTAAACCACGCGGTATTCTCTGTTTAATTTCACTAAGAGCGCTCAAGCAAGCATTGCGCCCAAGGAAATATGTGTAGACGCCTCCTGTTGGCCAAAGCGTATTGTCATAGCGTCTTGTCATAGCGTCTCCTTAAACCACGAGGTATTCTTTGTATAATTTGGAGCTGCAGTCGCCTCGACCAACTAATTGACTCCATATCTCAAAAAGCCGCCGAGCCCCAAGACGTTGGATCAATAGTCTCGTCTGCTTTTGTAGATTTCATGCTATCGTCGCCTGCAGACGGTGTATTGCGCGTAATTTCGTAATCGTCATGCAACTTAGTTCTCTGGTCGAGACTTTTGTATACCCCTAGTGTGAAAAAAAATGTTAATTTCGACCTCATGCCAGTTTCATCGCTGTCTAAAACAGTCATTCAACTGTTTTCGAACGGAGCATCTCACGCCGGGTAATTTATCAAGTAGACTTTTTTTAAACAGTGTACTTGTTATTATCGCTATTCATAAGCCTATTGTGCGACGTGTTTTGGCAGCGGCAAGGTTTCCGCTCTCATCTATCCCAGTGACGTCACCACAATATTCCAATGTGCTTTTGGTTTGTGTCACGGCAGCGCAAATTTACGATTTAAATGTATTATAATTGGTGAAGCGATTATCGCACAGCCATTCCAAGCGAGCCCTCTCACATTAAGTAAAAACGAAATATATGTCAAAATTTCAACGTGCGCGCGATCGTTTGGTTTTGTCACTGCATACACCAACTTAAATATTTGTGATGGCCAAAATCATGACTAACAACTATTTACGTTTGATAGTCCTTACAAACTACGCTATTCCTCATTTAAATATCTTAGCATATTTTAGAGACTCATGCACTACTACTACGCATCTATCCCATAGTCATCTTTGCTAGGCTCTGATTTTATATTGGCCCGAGCATTGAAGACGTTCTCCATCAAGATAAATTTATCTCACGAGGTATTTAAAACAGCCCTTCTTCAACCAATTTCAGTCTATTATAGGCCGTTACGGTTTGATAATTTTCCGTAGCAACTCATTTATTGGCGTTTCTTGATGACACAACATCACGGTGTAGTTTTATTATGAGCCTTTTGTCCACCGACACAGCATCGGTATGTGACCTCAAAGTTGTAGACTAAGCTTGTCATTTAAAGCTTTCACGGCTTAAACGAGGTATGCATGATAGCCTTGAGGAAATATTGTATGATTATCAAACAATACAACTAAATAAAAGCGACGAGGACAGAACGACAAACTGCTAGATAATGGATTCATTCTAGATTATCAGTTGTAGTTACAGTGCCTTATGCGTAATGATGGTACTGATAAAAGGTTGAATTAATAACTGTGATGTTGATTTTCTCACTTGAGGAAGCGCTGGCTTACCGTTGTGAATATTACAAGCACATTGTGGAGCCTGCGCTCTCAGTTACACATCCATCATGCAACCTACTATATCAGGTAATTATACTTAGGTTTCAATGTATAAATGTAAAAATATTCATCAATTAAACTCTCAATCCATGTTGTGCATCTTGCCGGGATCCTTGAGGACAACATCCACGCAAATTACCTTTAGGAAATCGCAAAAAGAGCATTTATATCGATAAAACTAGTCCGTATATGATAAGCGAGATCTCTAACCGCTACTTGAGTGGTGCCACAACGCCACTGCTCGCGCAAGCATGGACAGAGTTCGTAGTTTAATAGCACTTATGGACTTCTGTATCGTGTGGTGCTGGAAGCATCTGCCATTAACACGCGATATAACAAGAGAAAATCTTCTGCTAATAGATTTGAAAAAATACTTTCGATAAATTGCTCATTCATATGGGTTCGGCAAGCAATTTTGCTCAAGGGTTTGTCCATCTGCAATGCAGAAGATGAGGCAGTTATGGGCTTGATCGCACGAGACGCTTCGTTTAAAGTGCTCATTTTACGCGATTTATTTCTAGTCTCAAGGGGACTCTTTTGCAAACAGAGACGATCATTATGGACGTCTTTGATGTGATGACAGAAGGTACATATTATTGTTGACTATGGCGTTACCCGCCAATACGGTGATCAGATAGATGTTCATATTTGCAATATTGAAATTCTTCTCTTGATAGACTTAGCATCAATGCTTATACGTCGCGCAAGATTCCGTGGTTCAGAGTGATGTCATTATTGAGCGACTATGACAAGTTAACCACAAGCAATCATTGAAGCGTCACAAATATAACCATGGCTTGAACCTTATTTCGTTTTGGGAATGTCAATGCTCCAAACCTGCGAATGGTTGTTCACATTATACTATAAATGAGTAAGCAGGTTAGGTCAGCTATTCCACTCTTGTTTTGCTTCTCTGTAATACGGTATATATATATATATATATATATATATATATATATATATATATATATATATATATATATATATATAATATATATATATATATATATATATATATATATATATATATATATATATATATATATATATATATATATATATATATAGATATGCTTTGTCTATATTCATCTGACCACTAATTATATGGAAAGCTTCTGGTATGCATGTAACAAACCAACAAAAATGTGTCACAGTCGCATATCTGAATGCACGTTTGGTGTCACTCGATATTGATATACATTGTAGGAATCCAAAAATGCGATTGCATAGTGATATATTTCGGTTTTCATCAATTCCAAACAGAGTACGGTAGTGTACTGTTGCAATACGCAAACAATTGGTATAGAAATACGGTATATTGGTGTTTTTTTCATTCAAACGATATAGAATGGTTTTGATGGAAATGATTCTCCCTAAAACGACGGGATCGAGTGCAGTGTAAATGGATCGTAATCTGTACTGCTCATTTAGCTTTTTTTCCAATATCCTCTTAATAGGGCACAGGTAGCTTTTTGGCAGATCTTTTTAACCAATAATACACATTGCCATTGTGAACGAAGCCATTGATTGAATAAATGTGCTAAATGTTACGCCAAATGAAGTTGAATACTGACGCATAATCATTTTGTAGGAGGATTAGGAATGATCAGATGTAGCATCTCAAAGGTATGTTGACACAAACCATACGAGAGATATGTTGTTTCATTTGTTGCTACTGATTTAACGAGTCATGCAAAGCAATTCATTTCGAAATTTCTTCACGCTATCAAATCCAAAATAACAGCAGCGATGACGTCTTTAAGCAAATACACTGCAGACTGTCAAACCCTTATTGTTTTTTCCAATCACATATGTACCGAGCAGGAAAACTGTAGCAGACACTGCTTCCAACTCCAATACATAGTTTATAACGCCAGCTAAGTTGTCCTCATTCTGTATACAAATTGGGCGATCCAACGGCAAATAAAACAATTAATTTTCGCGTTGATTAATATCGTATTACTGTTTTTACCCGTTAACTGGAACATGAGCTGTATCAAACTTTGTCGACTAACATTTTACGACAAAAAAATCAACAAACAATTGAGCTGCTACATCGAATTAGGTCATAATCGGATATTGTATTCTCGTCCGTTAATCAACATAAGACGTTCCAGAAGTGCGTAATAAATATTAACGCTAGTAATCATGATCATTTAGCGAAAATGCTCAACTAGTCCTTACCGTCATAATGCGACTTGTATAAATAGAATGTAACATTCGATTTCTTTTCACTGATTTATTTTGCTCATTCTGATTCACACGACATCTTTCATCTCTTAAACCTGTAACTTGGCCAAACAGACCAATTCATTCCGCAAATTGGGAGTATAAGTAGGCAATGATTACGACAAAGTGTTTAGATGTATGACAGATGTATGTTATGGTACAGCAGTAAATGAATGCCACTACACATTATAGGCCATGCATTGAGCAGTAATCGCAAATACCCAACCACGCACGTTATTAACGGTTGCTGCATCGATCTGTGTGGTCACCATTGGTCCTTGCCGATAATCAGCATAAATCCCCGTCACAGTGAGTGATTAATGTGAATTTCGGGAGTTTAAGGTCAATCATCAAATTTGTTTTCAGCAGGAGACACTTAATTGGCGGCACTAACCAGAACGTGACATGCATTGATTATACGTCTAGTCAATTGACGATTCGACTGCATTGGACATCTCCGCTCGTCCCGCATGCCGCCGTTATACTACGCAGATCTCTCTACAGTGGACAAAGACTGCAAAAGCTGTATATTTATTGGATCATGATGAATCTTCCGGTATAATGCTTGCAACTATATATCATTGGCTCGTGGTATCTGTGTTATGTGTTAGGTTTATTTACCACAGCGGCTTTCCCTGATTTTGGTGCATGACTATAGCATAGTATGGTACAATCAACTAAATAACCTTAAAACCACATCTAATAAGTAGTTACAGAGTGGTACATAGGTTGTCCAGAAATGTATGTACACAATGCCTATTGCAATTAACTCGGTTACTTCTCAAACGTGACCTTAGCTGTTGGTTGTTTGAACGTGGGAAATCCATCGCGGGCATTACCTGCTTTAAACATTTACGATATGAGATTAATAATATAATCTTGAAACCAGATACAGCGAGTTGAGCTGGACCGCTTTGTTAGATTCTGCCAAACTGATGTACCCTGATATCATTATCATATATCCGGTATAGCACTGCTTTAAAGACGCCACTGTTTAGCGCTGCCGGGGTTTCATAGGTATTCTTCTTTCCTATACTTAACCAGATTTAGCAGTGTCGAAAATCTGGTTACAATATAATTTGCAATGTTGTGCAAAGCATTCAACAATCTAGCCGTTACAGCTGTCAACAGTTTATAATAAAGTGTCAACATGATTCTCTGTACCAAGACAAACCTAAACTGATAAATTTGAATAACATAAATTAAAATAGCATATGGCTATGTCGACTACAGAAACGTCGATGCACTATCATGAAAATTATCGAGCCCCCTTAATGAGCGCTGCAAAATAATTACTTTGAAAACCAGTCATGCAATAGCTGATTTATTACCTCGTAAATATGCGTTGCATGTCTACGAGGCTGTGAGTTGTTGCTAAAACTGCATCTAACACTGAATGTGACAGAAAGTGTTGCAGATATGGCTGTAGCAAATACATAATGCAAAGCGCTGAGTGTCGATTTAATTGCTACGGATATGGTAAATAAAATCAATTAAATTAAATAACCCTTACACAGCTTAAAATATATAAGCAGGAATAACCGCGCCAAAATAACAATAAGCCTAGGTTTTGTGGCCATGCAGCCATTGTTGATCAACTGAATGTAACAACATTGATATGCCATTGTTTTGTGTTGCACCAGAATAGGGTACTATAAGCAAGCCCTCTGCATATGTGATACTATACCTGCAAACAGTTAATGCATGAAGTATGAAATGTTTATTGTTGAAGTTTCAAAGGATCGTCCTGTACTACTTAACCAACTTCGAAAAAGTAACTATTGCATTTTTGTCACATGTGGTGGCAAACAAACATCACAAGCGTCTGTGTCGTCATCTATTATGTCACGCAAGCGTCTTGTAATTGTGCTACTGAGTGAATCACATCCGCGCGAATATGTGTTTCAGCTGATGTTCAACTGATATGAACTCAATACAAAGAAAATTAAAGCAATATTTTGTGAGCATAACCATCATCCAGTTAAACGATACATTCTATTAAGCATTCGATGACGCAGATGCAAGGTAGCCCAAGTCAAAGCAAGTATCTGTATAATAGGACAAATGTGAAGCAAGTCCGCTATACGCCCACGTAGTTACACACATGAGATCACATTATTTGGTTTAACGGGCTTCTGAATATCAACACTAATACATTGCGAAATAATGCGGCTAGGTTTGCATCTGAGACTCTTCTTTCAAATGCCCGAGTATTATTTATTCGAATGTATTTACCAACATGAATTGAACGGCGAGTTGTTGGTTTGGTAACCGATCACCAGCTGAACTTCAATATTATTCCTGTATGACTTGCGTTTTAATCCTAAATGATTGTCTTTACCTAAAACCTCTTTGTTTTATGGATGATACTGCCCCTTATATGATTTGCTTCAAGTGTACTATAAGAATTACTACTAGCACTGCGATATATCATTGTTGCAAATTATTATATTTTAGCTCAGGCCAGCAACGATCTTGCTATGATTGAACAAAGTATGTCACGACAACGAAGAATGTTTCTTATGACAATCAACCTCTAAAGCTGTAATAAGCAAGACGTAGTTATATTCAAAAATGAAATGCCATGAAAACAATATATCTGGTATATGACCTTTTGACAAGTGTTGTTGACAAAGACATCGTCCCTGACAACGAAGCATTTTAGGGGCACTGGGAAAGGGATATTTTACTACTTAACATTATGTGTAAGTGGACATATCACCCAGAAATCCTTGTATAATTTTAACTGTTCTGTTCTCTGGTTTACATTTCATGGCTGTACCAATCTGTATAAAATTTATCTCAACACAAAGATTAATCTAACAGGATTGTAAGATTTGGAAGCAATTACAGCACTCCATGTCACTCGTACTATTTCTCCCGCAATCTCGTCTTATCATTTTCTCGATATCGGTGGTAGCCAAAGAATCCTTTTTGCATTGCGCTTTTTGGGCATTGGGGATATGCAGTGTTAAACACTGCTTTAAATCTAACCATAGCATCAGCACCATACAAGCACTCAGTGGTATGTGTTCTGATTATCACATTTGTTACATACATACATACATACATACATACATAGTCTATAAAGCTAAAGCTTTGTATGGGGCGTTAGATATACATGATTCATAATGAGATAGTTGAATGGATCAAATGAGTTAAAACAAATAGTGTGCATTATAGGGTTTCCCCTTTCAAGAACAATAGCAGTGTTTTAGGCTTACCATGTAGAATCTATGTCGTCTTGTACCTAAGTAGAGCAAGCTTCGGCAGACTAGGGCAATATATAGTCTTATGTTTATATATATTAACTTTTAAATTCGACTCATTCATTTACGACCATCAGACAATTTGTTTCCTTTTATGATCCGGCAGGATGCTTTGGATAAAGAATTGTTGATGCTTTTGGCTAATTAATCAATCTGATGTCATAACTCGACGAATATCAGCTTGCGAGATGAGCAATCAATTTAAACTGAAACTTAAAACTTTGTATTAATACTGCGACGCATTCGGAACAAAAGAGTACATTAAATGCTGAATACTAAGTGCCTCAAAATTGACATTATATGAACCATTCGCAATTATATGACTGTAAGTATACAAGTCTATAACGGGTAAATAACTAACTGTGAATTGTTGGTTACATCTCTTCATGTACTAGATTGACAAGTGTGTTCCTGTAAATTGTTTGTAGGAATAACATATTTTGGTAAGATTGGTGCTGGCTATACCGGCTGCAGTCAGCAGGATCGAGCTTGAACGCGACTTTGTTTTTACATGCATTTTACAAGGAAACACCGGAAATTTGTATGTAAATTGTACCGCTCAGAACATGATTTCGAACCTACTGGCTTGACATCTAGTGAAGCATTGTACCCCCAATTGCTTCAGGCAGCTAAATTCAAGGTACCAGACGCATCGAGGTCTGCAAATTCAAGTTATTCCGCCGAGCATTGCAATCACCAGTTGCAGGGAGCAAGTTAGTGATTGATCACAGGTGTAACAATGAGCATGAAATCCCTATGTTGCTCACAAAACATAGTGTTGTGATAGCCAAAAGTATAATTCTGGTTGGGGTCGACCGCATTCACGTGATTCGTAGGTCTTATGGATCGAATTACTGCTTCGAAATGACTCATCTATTATTATTGGCGATTTCCCTGCTAATGGACGTTCACATATCTGGCCATATTTGGGCTTATTTTATATGAAGTAAGATTTGTATGATTATATTTCTCCTTTTGCAAGGTTGAAATCATTGGACGGTCACCCATCACATATTTGACTGGTGTTATTAATCAAATGACGCAATTTCATCAGATGTAAAATAAATTATTCACCGTGAGAAACAATACCAGCCTTTAATTTGGTATGCAAAGCGCAATACAGAGCAAACGGAGCACTTTACCTGATTATACTCGGTTGTTGACAAATGCCAGCTTTAACAAAATGCTATCGCTAGTGAGTTGCAGCTGACAATCAGAATGAGTTGAAGAAAAAACTGAAATGAAAGATGAACGGCATTAAAGAGAATAGCACGAACCTAATCAGCAGTAGCACGCGATGGAAACCTTGGTTAATCTGGTACGTTCGATTAACATGCCAAACTCATAAAGTTCCGGCTACAGCATCAGCAGCCGGTGACCCACTTTTATCAGAGCGTAATTAGATAAAAGTAGCTTTTAATTAGACTCACATTTAAGTTTGAAAATGTCACTGGTACGTATTTTCCACAGATATTCCCTGGGTTTAATTGCACTGCGGTAGGTTTGCTGCATATCCATGGCGCAAAATTTCACTAACTTATCAGCGTTTCATCATTTCATGGATACATGCACTGTCTAGTATTGGGCCTCATATGCACTGATCCATTTATTTGGCCAGTATAAAAGTTCTAAACATCAATACAAGATGAATTTTGAATGAATGGTCGCTGGATCCAATTACATTTGCATACAATAATGTTGTGTATATGTTGCAATCATTTTGTCGCCTAGAAAACGCATCAAAGCAACCTAGAATGATATTACTATAATTGGATTTGGAAATCATAAGCTAATGCATTCAAGCATGCTATCTCATTAGCGTCAGATGTTAGGATAGACACAACTGAGTGTCCGCTTGCCTTCTTCGCACTTCATTAATCACTGTTCATCATGTTTTACACAGCCAAATATTCTCGCAACAGTTGCATTAACTATGAATATAAATACGACCTTACAGCATCATGGCTGCCCAGTTCATAATTGATTGCAAACAGTGATAGTGAATTTAGCCTGCACGTTATTATTATCATAATCTTTACAATATTGACCAGTACATTAATACACTACTCTTTTTAGCGCAGTTACATAGGCAAATTTGAAGAAAACCATACCAGCAGAACATGATGCTAGCCACTTCTCGAGAAATACCTAACCGAAAGACTAGTGACTATTTCCATCATATACCGAGATTATTGTTTTTCTATAAAAGAACAGTTTGAGACACAACACTTGATTATCCATGATCTTGACTAAATAGGCGTCGGTCGTTATTCTCATCTGCCATATCATCCACTGAGCTTGCGTATTAATACAAATTTAGTTTGATGAGTGGGCCTACTACAACCTCGAGATCTGTAAGGTAGGGTCTAACTGGGAACTATAACTTATGTTCAATAAGAGGAGAGAAATGTCCGATCGATATAGAATAAGGATACCTTTTTACGCATATAAAGCACAGCACCTCTACGTGTAGGCCTGGTTTTTTTTATAATGGTGTTTAACCCTTTGGCTGGCACTAACTCAAAAAACCATATGGAATGATAAATTGCCCCAACTTTTTTTGCTTTGGTTGTAGTACCTGTAATGAGCTTTGTTGTCCTGTGACCATCAGAGCTTTCGCATTATAAATGTTTTTTATGTGTGGAATATTTCAATAGAAATATGTAAATAAATGATAAACTATACATATGTCGTATGAGATCTCTGAATCGCGATAATTTTAAAACTGACTGTAGTTATATTTATGCATCCGTAGCTGTGACCAAATCATAATCTACGCCTTCGAGATGTACATTGTCTTTCTATGTACATTGTCTTTGTATAATGTCAGATTCGCAAATGCAACCAACTGTTGATTTTATATGTACTAACATTACTCACGACGCATATGATTTGGTAGAACCATGGGATGCATTAATCATTACATCAAATGAGATAAGAACACCAGGCCCGCATTATTTGATCAGCATGCTATCCACGAGACAATCATTTTTCCGTGTAAATAACGCATCAACAGAACTTAATGTGATATTGATAAAATTGGATTCGGCTATATATAAAAGTAATGCATTCTAGCATGCCATCAAATTGGCTTAAGTTATTAAGAGAGACGCATATATTATACTGTTCAGTTGTGTTACGATAGTATGATTGCTACGGCTATTTTGCATAACGTATGGGGCTTGATGGAAAATAAATTACGGAGCAGCAAATAAGAAAAAGCATCGTTGCTTCAATTACATTAGACCGTGTAGACCGAGCAATAAATGCGTACAATATCAACCCAGTGATTCGTGTTTTGTGCATACCGCCTATTCCTGGACTGCAGGATCCGATGATTGTCCTGAAAGCCCATAACAAGTGAATTGCTGGAAGGTCAGGTGAAGATGTCATCATCTGACCATATACTCTTAACTGCTTTGACCCGTTTTATGGGGGTAACATCAGTGATGGTGCTACTCTGTTAACATGTTACCGGTGTAGGCTTTTATGGCGCTAATAATGGTGTGTGTTGATATGTTTATGATAACTACTGCTATCAATGCGAACTGTGTCTGGTATAATGCGATTCGGGGATCATATGAAACGTGGAAGAAGCGCAGACTCTTATGAGTTGGCAATATATTGTATCCGATTTACGCCGTCGTTTGTACAGCACATACTTACAACCTTGTGTACTTGATAAAATAAGGGTAAATTATGCATGATAACAGAACCGATGTTGATGAGTCACCACGCCTGCAAATGGGTAATCCCTATTAAAAGACGACCACAATGTAAACACAATTTTTCTAATTACATCCATCACAAGTTCAATAATTGGGTATCATAGAGGCATCCAACAACCATCTATCAAGAAGAACGCTTCATTTTACTCTTATTTCGACTGATAATGCCGCATAAGGTCGGATGAACGGTGAAAAATATTCCTTTCCCTAATCAAATGCAAGTGTATCAACACCTAAGTTAGTAAATGGATGTACTGAGAAGTTGGATAAAAAGAGGATTCAGTTTTATCATTTGTATGGCAAGCTATTTGATGCAAAAGGCATATCAGTTAGCGTAAAGCAAGAACGCTTAAAATAATAGCATCACATTACAAAAGACCTGTTAAAGCGGCATGAATATCTGTAGACTTTGATAATTTGAAATTATCGCAGATGAAGGGCTGTTGCTAAGCCTTTGACATCCATATACCAAAAAAACCCTGCTGCTTCGCAAACAGGAACAATTACAGGATGCGCGAAATAGCTGACAACATAGGTTATATTTAACTCATATGTATCAGTAACACAGTGCGGCAACGTAATATCGTCAGCATTGCGACTTCATTGCGTCGCTGAAACACAGATTAGTAAATCAACACAAGCCAAACGAAAAAAATATGCTGTTAAGTTGACTAATATGTGCAATAATGTAAATACCTACAAAGGATGGTGTGTAGCTATCTCTGGAGAGCGATGTTCCTTTGTGTGTTCTACAGCTAGTTGGTTTAAAGTAACGCTTATATCCAATGGTGACCGTGACGTAAAAATGCTTTGATTATGTAGCCATATGCGCCTGTATAATCGAGCATTCCATGCGCTTTGAATGATAACTGGGTTAATTTCGATTGCTAACTCATAGATACATTCAAACATTTTGTTACAGGTATAATGTATAAACCGCCGTTGATCCTACATGCAAAATTGGTCATACAAAACAAGGAATGCGCATCAAGTCGTACCTTATCCAGGCGCCAACTACGCTATGAAGACTAAACCGGTAATACGAGGATAACATAGCGGTCCGCACTTTGTGTAAATACTAAACTAACTTTATACTTATATAAAGTTTGGTTGTTTTGACACAGTATACATGGACGTTCAATGATGCTCTATGACAATAACTGCAGAAATGACCTGGTTATATATGCAAGTGAACGGTGCTTCTTCTGGCCCTGTTAAACACGCATTATCATAATGTGGCTGTCTCTTGCTACAATAAATTTCAGCAATAGCATACATTTATATTCCCTGTTAAGCACATTCGCCGACGTAAGTATACTGACGAAGCCTGTTATAGGTGTTCTGTATTCAAAAGTACACTTTTCATACAATCAATATATGTCAACTATTCAAATGGCGAAAATTTCACGGGCTTTCAAGACACCATTTCCAGAGCACCTCTATCTTACAAAATAAAAGCTTTACAGGGTACACAAACTGCCTGGCAACGAGTAGTACTGGTTACTTTCTGTGGAATAGCACGGTATGAAAACGCATTTAGAAATATGCTACATACAGCCGCCACAGAACTTGAACAATTACAATATAAATATGCTTAGCAAATTGTTTTCATGAGCGTTCCCTACAGTTACTGTATTGTATACTATGCAAGTAAATGCGCAATGTGGGATGCTCATTTCACGCTTCACAGAGCCGTGTAATATAACTACGAATGTTTTTCATGGAACAACATGTTTAGATCACATATTTGAGTATTGTGATTCATCAATGTAAAAACAAATCATTCTGACACAAACTGACACGTTGGAATCGTCCGGACCTTCCTCAGGATTTCCAATCAAATACTTCATTTTATAATTTAGCAGCAAATCATAATGCATCATTTTCAATGCATACCTGTGTAAAATATCATCTTATTAACAACGGAAACGAAAGCATCTTTTGTTACTTCTTTTGTTGTATTTTAAATTGAACAGGAGATATTTAATTATCAGTCGAGTTGAGCCAATTACTACCATCGGAATTACTGCAATGAGGTATACAGTGCGGAGCTAAACCTGAACACACAAAATTAAGTGCAATGAATATTGAATCATGCCATTTTCGCTGTTTGGGAAAAGTAATAATGGACCTTAGCCTCGATAAGGGAGACGTTCTCTGAGCATTGCCACCCTTAATGTTTCTAAAAAAGGGTTTGTGGGATTTATAACCGCCTAATCACCAAAGGAAATATAATTTCCATGTGGTTGTGGAGTGGTCCATATGGCTGTGTAGCACAATGATTGAAATCCATTGTGTCAACTAGGGTAGCCTCGTACATTGCAGCCTTACACTGCAATTACTTACGAAATTGCAAGCTGCTGAGGAAATTAAATCAGTAACGAGTCTGCATCGTCTGGCGCAAATAGTCTTATTGCAGCTGGACAGTCTTCAATATATGGTAGACTGCATATATGCGCAATTCATGGCAAGACTGCTTTTTACTGCTCATTCATTGCTCAATGGTAGTTAACGTACATCAAAATCCTAGTGAATGCTCTTTTCTAAGTGCAAAAGGCCGTATACTTTCGCTGTTAGCTTTATATTAATCGCGTGGGTGCATACTCTAATCTAAAGCTGCATTTAGCAGCAGCAAACTCTTGATCCCGGTAATAAATCAGCATTGATTAAGTTGGATAAACTGAACTAAAACATCCTTCGGTCTGAAATCCTGCGCATGGCTTATCCAGTTGCATGGACTCATCAGAACTTCATACGCGCAATCTACATCTGTTATGATTTGCCCTGCAAACCAGCGATGTTTGATAACTAACATGAGGGACAGATGATAGAGGTGGTAAAAACAAGGAGTAGATGTCCTCGTACGCATGATTGTTTAAGTGAGATTGTTAAATGCAGAAAATATTTCGAACTACGATTGTCAGTAGCGATCTATCAATTATCTAATGAATTC
>CM067353.1:46623920-46749083 GCA_034190875.2 Urechis unicinctus
TTATCATAGAGGAAAAATTGAAACGGAATCTCTTTCGATATGAACGCATAGTAGCATATCGGCTTTGACATCGCTCTGATTAGCGCCAATAACATCAATTTCGGGAGGATTAAGCCAAAGAGTCTCACAATCAGTAACTAGAACATAATAGCATAGTGGTCAACCAATGAGATTGTATACTGCCACATAAATATGATTTTATTTGGTTAATAAATCCTGCAAAAAATACCCGTGTCCTATTGAGAGGATATTGGAAAGAGGCTAAATGAGCAGTACAGATTACGATTCATATACACATGCACTCAATCCCGTCGTTTCAGGGAGAATCATTGACATAAAAACCGTTGTATATCGTCTGCATAATAAACACACCAATTTACCGTATTGCCAAACAAATTGGTTGGGCATTTTAGCAGTATACTCCCGTACTTTGTTTGGAATTGATGAAAACAGAAATATGTCACTATGCAGTCGCATTTGAGATTCGTACCAGATATATCAATATCGCGTGATTCTAAAATAAAGCACCAAACATGCGGTCAGATATGCGACTCGGATACCTTTTTGCTGCGTTGTAGATGTATACCAGGAACTTTCCATATGATTTGTGTACTGATGTATATAGATAAAACACTCAACTCATTATAATTTCATTAAAACATGTCAATGAATCTATCTCTCACAGCTGGCGAAGCATTCCTTTGTCTAATGTTGTCTTTTGTTTATGCCGCCAACCTGCATATATATACCGTATCACAGAGAAAGCATAACAAGTGTGGCTTAACTGACCTAACTTGCTTACTCGTTAATGACATAATGTGAACATCCATTCGCAGGTATGGAGCATTGTCACTCCCGAAACCGAATTATGTTCATGCCAATGTTATATATGTGACTCTTCAATGATTGCTCGAGGGTAACTTGTGGTTAAGTCTATCCTATGTCCTTGTCGGTTAAGAATAACACCAATTTGAACCATTGAATCTCTTTTGCGCAACATATATTAGTCATATAAGTCTATCAAGGGAAGAATTTCAATAATGCCAAACCCATATGATTGAGCAATTTATCGATAGAATTTTTTCGAATGTATTAGCTGAAGATTTTCTCCTGTAATATCGCGTGATAATGGCAGATGCTTCCGGCACCACACGATACAGAAGTCCATAAGTGCTAATAAACTACGCACTCTGTCCATGCTTGCGCGAGGACTAGCGTTGTGGCACAATTCTCACTTGTCATATACGGACCAGTTTCATCGATATAATGAAACAATATAAAAGCCTGTTTGGGATTTTTTAAAGTCAATTTGCGTGGATGTTGTCCTTAAGGGTGCCAGCACGATGCACAATATGGATTGCGAGTTTGATGAATGTTTTTACATTTACACATTGAAACCTAAGTATAATTAGCTGATATAATAGGTTGTCCCAATAAGCATCATGTAACTGAAAGGGCAGGCTCCACAATGTACTTGTGATATTCACAACGATAAGCCAGCAACTTCATCAACAGGGAAATTCAACATTGCAGTTATAAATTCAACCTTCCGTCTGTACCATCATTACGGGTGAGGCACTGTTACTGCAACTGATAATCTAGAATGAATCCTTTCTCTAGCAATTCACCATTCTGTCTGCGTCGCTTTTATTCATTTGTATTGTTTGATAATCATAACATATTTCCTGACGGCAATCATGTGTACCTCGTTTATGCCGTGAAAGCTTTGAATGCACGTCGTTGATTATTAGTCTACAACTTTGAGGCTACATACCGATGCTGAGTCGATTGGCAAAAGGCTCATAATAAAACTACACCATGATGTTGTGTCACCGAGAACCGCAAAAAAATGACTTGCTTTGGAGAATTATCAATCAGAAACGAGCAATAATGGACTGTGCGATTAGTTGGAGGAGGTCGCTTTTAAGTACCTTGTGAGATTAATCTATCTTGATGTAGAGCGTCTTCAAAGCTCGGGCCAGTATCAAATCAAAGGCTAGCATTGATAGCTATTGGATAGATGCTTAGGAGTAGCGCATTAGTCCCTAAAACATGTTAAGATAATAAAATGAGGAATAGCGTAGACAATTTGTAAGGTCTAGCTGGACATGCACATGCTTTGCTAGTACGACTAGATCCCATACCAATGATAGCTATCCTGCATACGCTTTTTTCATTACCGCAATGACCCCACGAAGGCGAATCGTGAATCTGCTGCATCACGTTTTTTCTGCAAATTGCGAGATGATGGGATATCTATCTTTGATCATGTCAGCGGTATTCGACGCAGGTGTGCAACTGACCATTCTTTTCTCTCACCACAACTATGGGCAAGCTTGACGGACTATGACTTGGCCGCACGCTACCCTGTTCCATTCACTCTCGCATTGGATGATCCGCATCGTCCGATTTGCGGCGTGCTTTTTTACGCTGTGGTTGCTTTATAGGCCTTTTTTAAGGTAAATCTCATCTTCCATCAGGTGAGTTTTTCCAACATCTTATGGCTCCTTGGAGAATACGTCAGCAAATTCTGACAACGACTTCAGCAGCTAGGGCTGTTCCTTTTCGCCCATATCTGGACAACAGTTCTCATATAGCCTTCCCATGACCCGGGAGCAGTCTGCTCATTGATTGAGCAGTGCTGCCATCATGTCGCACCGTGACACCTTGTAGTGCAGTGACTTTGTCTCTCAGTTAGTTTGCAACTTGCTGATAGTGCTATCATAGTCTATATCAGACACAATAGCCGCCACAAAACCCGTTTCTAGCACAACCACGTCCCTTCCGGGGTAATTAACCTGTCAACTGGCAGAGGTACCGTCCTCCTGCGTCAATTGGGGTCAACTTATGTACTCGCGACAAGCACGGCGTTGTCATTTTCATGACGATGCACGCCTTGTACTACGGTTGTCGCTGGGTACTGCTTATGTTTTGGCAGAGTGCCAGGCACCACATACTCCTGTTCCGCCCCTACCAAAGTGGACCTTGGTATCCGGACAGTATTATGTGGTGCTTGTTCACCACTGCCATAGTAGGCACTGAGACAATTTAACCCAAATGCCCTCTCTTTCCACAATTTTAACATTCCCTGGTAAATCAATATCACATGCACTGCTATATCTCCCTCAACGCATTGCAAGTACTTCTATGGTCTAAACATTCTGACCTCTGCCCTCTCAGCTACTGCGAACCGGAGCTTTTGTCCCGTTCAAATTCACTTGCTAATTCCGCAGCCAGTCTATCAATATAGCTTTCTCCAACCACCGGGTTTCAATGCACCACTGTCCCTCCAACTCCTACTAAGTAGCGCTTCAGCTGCATCAACCCGGTCTGCTCAGACCACTTATTTGCACTCATACTCCCTTAACCACAACACGAGGTCTTGTTCAACCTCACAAAATCTTCCCTGTTGCAGATACAGTGCGGGGTGTGCTACCTCTGCCTCTCAGAACGGCATTCCTCGCCATTCTCTCCTGCCACGTAGTCGGTCATATTACTATTATTTTAACCAGTTATGTATAAGCATATTAAATTACGTTCCAGCTGACCAGCCTTTCTTTTCGGTAAGTATTTTGTCTTTTATATGAGATAAACAGGATTCGTCGCTGGAAATATAGGAATGCGAATCTCTGTTTAACACATCAAGGTTTTTTTTCCCACTTTTTATACATATTGGGTGCCAAAGTGCTCCTCTAAGTGGACCATACTTGATTAGCAGCCCATCTGTCGTGACAAGTTAGCATCTGAAACCAATATATAGTGCTCTAAGGCCTACAAAACGCTTATTTGACTTAGTTTAACCCGAAAAAAATGTCCTATGAAGTAAATCCCCGACATTTTAATTCTTTGATGTCGAATTTATATCGCTTTAAAATATAGACTTAATTTAGTTGCCCGATAAACATAAGAAAGAAAATTCCACCATTAACGGCACCATTAGCGCGAGGTAGCGAATTAGAATCGAAAGTAGCGCCCCTAGCGCCCAGAGGGAATACTAGATTGGCGTGTCATCCGCCGTCATTTTGCAGGTTTATCTTGTAAGTAGGATTGCTATACTGATAGGGAATGAAAGTGAATTTTATAATAGTAACTCCTTTGGAGATGATTATCGCTGGGAATGCTATTACGGATAGCGGATGTCATTTGTCCGCAGCAACAATGACACACATACATTGAGAACCAAATCGTAAGATTCATATTACTGTATAATGTTTGCATTTCCTAATATTTGCGCATTGGGTGCGACGTTTAAATAGCGGCAGCACATAGATTGCATTTATTAGCGACCGGGAATCTTCATTATTAGGCATCGTAAATGTTTTATACCCAAACAAAGCGGAGTGTTTATAGCATGTGTTGTCACTGCAAAATGATTGCCTGATATATGTCCTGGCTGCTTAACTCAAAGCAAAGTGGTTCGCGCCGCAGAACCAGAAACAATGGCAAAAAGAGGTAAGCTAGCTGTCATTTGGTTCACCGAGCCGTATAATTGGATAATTCATCTCCCGCCTGGATGCGTTTGAGATGCACCGAATGTCTCTTTCTGGTTCTATTGCTATTGGCAGGTGCATGAAAACATTCATCGCAGATAAACATGGTCTTTATTACAAAATTTCGTATCTACATTGATTATTCCTCAATGCTCTACTGGTGACATCGACTAATCAGTGTTTAAGTATTTTATCATTGTGTTGACATAACTCATGTGCTAAGCTAACATGTGCTAAGCAATAAATTTCATCTCCTATTTGAAATTAAAAGCGCGTTTGGAATGGTCAGCAATCAGTATCCCGTGTTTGAGCCGCTAATCTGCTTTAACGAAATACATAGTAACTGCGTACGAATACTGATTTGTATGCTGTATCATGTTAGTTAGCTTCTACGGTGAATAACTCACAACTGCATAATATCAAGGGAAGGATATATTAAAGCACTACATAACTAAAATTATGCATGCGCACGATATGGATGTCTTTTTTTCGCCGCGCTGCGTATATCGAGTAAGTTTCTGTAAGCTTTTAGGGCACTCATTATTACTGCCATATACAAAGAATGGCGGTCGGAATGTGCACCGCGTACAAAATCGGTGCATTGCCATTTTCTAGCATCAGTCATATTTACATACTAGGTGTGGTTTATCTATGTCAAAAGTCAAACATATTGATTGAGCAGGCAAAGATATGCGACCGGTTCTAAGCTTCAACAATGGTGTAGATATTTAAGTACAGTCGTGTTGCTGCAAACGCATGCGAATACCTCTCACAAAGCTTTTTTCCTTAAATGTTCTACTTATAAACATAGCGATTTATTTAATCTTCCTATCCTGTGCTTGGAGCAAACTTTTCGTGAAATATAGTGCTTACTCACATGTCGACAAAAATGCGACGATGGCATTCGTTTAACAGTTTAACCATTCAACCAACCCGGCATATGCATAATGATTAATATATGTACAGGCACACAAATGCTCAAGTATGAACTACCTGAACGATAGAATACACTGCCCATACGCTGAAATAGATAGCAGTAACAATATGTTCCTGATAATTGTCGGTGTGGGGTGATTACATTGATTGTAGCTCCTGTTAATGATGGAATTTTCTTTCTTATGTTTATCGGGCAACTAAATTAAGTCTATATTTTAAAGCGATATAAATACGACGTCAAGGAATTAAACTGTCGGGGAAATACTTCATAGGACATTTTTGGGGTTTAAACTAAGTAAAAGAAGCGTTTTGTAGGCCTTAGAGCACTATATATTGGTTTCAGACGATGCTAACTTGTCACGACAGATGTGCTGCTGATCACGTATGGTCTACTTAGAGGCGCACTTTGGCACCCAATCTGTATAGAAAGTGGGTAAAAAACCTCGATGCGTTAAACAGAGAATCGCATTCCTATATTCCCAGCGACGAATCCTGTCTATCTCTTATAAAAGACAATATACTACCAAAAAGAAATGCTGGTCAGCTAGAACCTGATTTAATATATCACTTGATGGCGACGAGGCACCACACTCGACTTGCAGAAGAGGCACCCTACTGTTGTCATAGGTGAACATTCTGCTATGCTTGCAAAGGGAAGGCTAGTATGCAATTTGGCTATAGAACGGTAAATAGTGACAATTGACACTGCTTTGCTAGTGTTTACATCAAGTGTACATATAATGATCGGTTTTATAAACCAATCACCAGTCAACTTACTATTCCCATGTTAACTTTAATACAACTTTCAAGAAGCGGGAGTGTGCTTATATAACTGCTACGCAACGGTGCCATTTTTATTTATGTAGCCACCTGCAGCCACGGGCAGCAGTTACAATCGTGCCGCTTGTAAGATATCATGTAGAGCAGTATTAATATTGAATGAATGGAAGTATTCAGTCTGAAATGAAATATAGTCGGTCAATGGTTTAGAGCCAAAGTGATACAATACCTTATGCGAATGGCATTGTCGAATGCGGATTTAACATCGTTTCATATGACTAAGTGAATACTAGAGGACATTCATAAGCAAATGTCAGACATTTTATATGGGCATGTTAGACATATGTAAATCGAGCAATTGTGCATTTATGCTTCTGCAGATTGATATGTGTTGTATCCATACTTAGATAGGATTATTAACCATAACTTGAGAGTACTACAGTATTGAAACATCAAGCTTCTGGAATTCTAGATTATACTCCAGTGACTATGACCATTCATTGCAATCGTTTTTAACCGTTGGATTATATTGATTTACCTCCAAACAAAATGCTCTTTACATTGATCAAACGCGCTTGGTCCTTTCATCATTCAATACTTATCTTTTCAAAAGAGGTTCCAGGAAGCTTCCCGTTTTTTGTAAATGTTAGCTGTAGAGACCAAATCAGAATTAAGAAAAATATCCAATCAATGTTACAGCCAGGTGTACGAAAAAGTGAAAAATATATTCTTTGTGGGAGCGGCTGTCAGGTTGCATTGTCATCAGGAAAATTCAGGCAATAGCCTGCCCCAATTTAAAAACATAGCAAGATATGCCGGATGTTTAACATACTGAATGAAGTATTGCATCATGCGGGGGCTCCTTTTATTCCTCGAGGGTGGTGCCGTGTCACCATCTTCTGATATATCTATGAAAACGTTTATCATCAAGCGATCCTGGAATACCGCGCTTTATATAAACTAGCCACTGCGCCAACATTCTTGTAAGTGTGGATTTGTTAACCTGGAATTATCGTTAATCACTGGACAGAGCGGTCAAGTGTGTATAGCATGGCATGGCAGGCATTAATATATTTGCTACGGCGCCGTTAGTTTCATATATCTCTGTTACCTCTTATGATGTAATAAGCACCAGTAGGTGTCCCTACCCCGTCTGTTCCTGTTATTTGTTATGACCTTTCATGTCTGGTTCCTCTTTTGAAAATGATTGGTGTGTTTTTCATTTGACGCTTCTGCTTTCTATCCTCATGGACGGAGCAATCCAATTTCGTTATACACGCCTGCGAGTGCTTACACCTGACCCAGGTCATTGATTACAATGAAAGAGCCGATGACGCCAATCCCATAACTCTTCCACCAACATGATGTCGCGTACACTGACGCATCATTATAGGAGATGTTTTGTGTCTGGAGATCAACTACCAACCTACATAGACAGTTAACATAAAGGACGCAAATAATACAGAAGATGTGGCCGTTCAGCATATTCTTATCCTTATGCCAGGTCATTATATATCCAGTTATCCCTCATAAAGTCGATACTCGCAAGAGACATTCAACCATCTGACCAAAATCACTCGGATTACAAATTTTGATCGTAACACAGTAGTCAAAGGATCAAGATATGTCTTGATCACATGTATGTGTTTGTGATCGGTTTTATTGGGCCAAGCTGCCAGCATATACATGCAGAATGCTTAGCTATGGTCTTTTAGTATAATCATAACGGTATCCTGTTTTGTAATTTACATCCCTTTTGGGCCGAAGTAAAATGAGGAAAAGATAGGCCTGTCGTAAAAATGAATTCTTGTGGCTGAGGAGAGAGGTCCTTCCAAGGGAAAAATATTTAAGAGCCAGATTGGACCCTGATTCCCCCGTTTCGTTTCCATTTATTCTGAAAGGCACCTGTTAATTTTAGTTAATCCTACCTGTTATTGCTCAAATCAAATTTGCCTGCACCAAATAACGCATTATAGTTGGTGCGCCGTTAAATTACAAACTTACTCATTGGAATAGAGGTTTGTAAAGCAGTGCCCAATGAATATGATAGACAATTATGCGTAGCCAACGGAATGCATCCTTCAACCATACACACCTTGTCACTTACTCTATGAATGTCAAAAGAATGACATCCATAGACGGCCAGCCTATTGCAGGTTACATATTATCAAACAATGTTTGCACTTAATAAAACGTCATTTGTTCACCAATGCAAAACTTATATAAGCAGGCAAGCAGGCTTGCAAATGCAACATCGCTCTAAAAGCAGTTTTTCACGACGGATAATGTTCACTAATACGCAATGTAAATAATGTATGTTCAAGCAGCGCAGATAATTTATTTCGATTGTGTTATCAGAATGAAGTGAGGGCCACACTATGTGTCACGACTGCGTATCCTAAAGCAGCATCGGACAAATACATTTGGAGCAATGTCGAAGGGAAGCTAGCTGTCACCTGGTTCACCGAGCCATGTGATTGGGTCATACATCTCACGACTCGACGCGTTCGCGATGCACCCATTGCCCATGGTTCCATGCAATACGCTATTGTACGAGAAAATTTAATCGCGAGCCAGCATGCTTTTCGTTTCAGCTTCTCATAGCTTTATCTGCATTCAGTTATTTCCAAATTAGATTTCGCAGTCCAACAAAGCATTTAGATATGCGTTTACAGCACAGCCTAAGTACTTTTTGGATATGATATCATTTAACTTACCACCAGTTTAAGTCGATGTCATGTGAAACTAATTTTTGCGCATGTAGCCTACACTTAGTTTCGTCATAACTGTGTAATTAATAGCGAAATTATTATTGTCAACATTCATTGTCGAAATAACAAGCCAATGGGCCTCATGTAATCGTCAGTAAAATACATTCATCAGTCACTGCCAGTCACAGTGAAGGCGTTAATAACGTTATGTCCGTTTGATTATCTTAACCCTCGCTAATTAGAATCGATGACATCTTTAAAATTCCACAATCAATTTGTGGTCTGCACATGTGCCTTTTGCCTGCCGTGTTCGCGCTTTATATGATAAATCTAATTACCCTGACAATATTTAATATATTAATTTTTAATGACAGTTGGAGGACGATGATTTATTCATTCTCCGTAAATATCATTTGCTGTGTCGCATATAGGTAATAAACAAAGGAGCAGAACGAATCCAAGGCCAGCAAAAATAAATTAACTTTGCATTGTCTAATATAAATGGCCAGGAGGGAATATATACAACAAGGCGAAGAGGGTTATTTGGCACTTTAATTATATTAGCGTTGTGCACAAATCAACATGAAATTGTTAATAAACATAAACCAAATTGTTTGAGCATTTTTGTTATGATAATGTCCACTTGACACTAATCTATAATGATTTACAGTTCCAAAAGTAAATTGGTGCTTAGGGGTTTCATAACTTCATTGTTCTACCAACTGCAAACTCAGTATTATCTACTTTCTGTTTTGACAAGTATTTAGCGTTCCACGTTAGAAACCTACTTAATAAATAACACATATAATATTATGCCTTAATTTTGAAACGGTATGAATTCGATATTTAGACACGAAGTTAGACTGCTCCAATAGTTTACATTATGTGCTACAATAAAACATCACTATATTTGGGCTAGACCTTGGACCACTATATGATAATTTTAAATGGATGTTAATTTGTCACGAGAGACATGGTGCTCGTCGAGAATGTCCTAATCAGAGGGGCAATATACCCTCCGCTATTACAACAAAAAAGGTCCAACGTTTGCGAGGAGCCTTGTATCGTTATCTGTCATCCGAGGAACTCTGCTAATATCCCACGAAGAAGTGATAGGCTGCCGAATCGGGTACTATGTGTCACACACGGACGCGCAAATAACAAGACTTGTCAGTTTCTCTGGTATTTGATACAGCTTAACACAGTTGGTTCGAACACATGTTGACGCAAAAACGTATTCTTGTAATGCATACGAATGTAAGCCTAACGGTGATCATGAAAACGAGAGAAATATGAAATAGGTTTGGAATAGCTGGGACAGCTTGGGCTTTTACCGGTAGGTTCGCCCTGGTATAACAACTAAGGCTTAATGGGTATTATAACTGGAATGTACATAGAATAAAAAAGGATACATGCCTTCAGTTAACCACTCCACTGCTTGTGACGCACATCATTGATTAAGGATGGAATTAAGTATTTTTCTCTGCTGATTGCGCCATTCATTTCTCATGCAATTTCGAAGAGAAAAGCGCACCGTTGCATTGAGGTCGAGCATTATGGCACTGTTCCCTCATTTGCTTTTGATCGTGCTTGACGGAAATACAAACTTTACTTAACCAATTAAGGTTCAATAAAAAACACTTTTCAGAGAACGAAAGATTAGGTTTTACATTTGGCTAAATTGGATTGCTTGGCATCATATCGACACTCGGGTTGGTTTACATCAACCATCACCAAACAGCAGTTGGACCAAAATTAATAAATCAACGGCCATGATTGACGTCCTCATAAATCTATTAATATTGTTGCATCATGTGATAACGATATCGTTGCAACCCTTACCACTGTTTCATCATACCGCGTTGCTTCTTGCCTAGGATGCCTTTTCAATATGCCAGACATATTCCACTTTGATATGTCTATGTTCTATACAGTAGACAACCATTGGGACACGATCATGCACAAAAGCCTATTAATTGGTCCCATCTAGTTGAAGTATAACACCTCTCGGGCTTATTTTATGAGGCTTATATGTACTTACTTTATGCTTCTTAAAAACTATATTATATATATATATATATATATATATATATATATATATATATATATATATATATATATATATATATATATATATATATATATATATATATATATATATATATATATATATATATATATATATATATATATATATATATATATACCTGAGCACGGCCCCCATTGTCGTAGACGCCCGATACTTGTCTTAGATAGGATACCCGATACATCTGCCTTGTACCTTACGAAAACGGTCTGTCAAGTATAGACCCTTGTACCACCTAACATTAGCCAATGAATACCACGATAGACCCTTACATAAATCATTACGGTAAGTATCACATATGCTGATGGATAGGACCACTGGATGATTACAAGATATTTAGGTTTGAAAGGGAATGAGAGTGAAGTGAAGAATAACTTTTCCAGTTATCAACAATATACAGCTCCAATGCATTGTTTTCTCACTTTGTGATAAGCTGGGCGTTTTAATTAGGGTATACGCTAAATTCATTGGCTCCCGATTGTTGTAACCGTTTGAGGATGCATCTTATATTGAGTAACAGAATATATAACTGTGTGGAGAATATCTTGTGGCTGTGAGAGTACCTGATTCCAAACATTAGGCCGATCCTATGTACATATTGGCTTCATCAGGATTGTCAGCATCATAGAGTGAATGAGAAGAAATTATTAAATTGCCATATCATAATGCATGGATAAGTGCTTCAGTCATAAAGCGAGCAGTGCTATTTATGTTGTTGCTACTCACATTTCCATATTTACCTCTTATATAATGATCTGAAATAGCGGACGTCAAAATAGTTACATGTTCTTTGCAATTAGTCATATTTATTTCGATGTTTATATATACCAAGGGGTATTTGGGAAACCCCTGGTATGAACATGTCCTTATCAGAAATTCCTTGCATATCTAAGTGTGGCCAAAACAGTAAGCAGAAAATTCCATATAATGTGTTTTGGATTTCACTTTTGATAACTGCAGTGAAATAAGCAATACCTCACCTCCCCCTGTCAAGATCTTGTCAAATAAATAATATAACACCGAGTTTCTTTCTTTTCAAAAAGGGACCCGATGTTAAGCATTTGACACAAACCCTAGTCAATGCTTTCGTGAATATCGTCTTATAAAACATCCTTTTGTGGACCGACGGTTGGATGGCTGTTTTATTGAAATGGAATGAAATTTGTTTGCCTTCTCAGAAAGAACACATGCACAATGGTGCGCTGTGGTCTGAATTATAGAGTGTGTGACGCATGTTAATGTCGCCTCCTGTGTTATTCGTTATAGTTTATTAACAATTAATTTTTTGTTTGAAATGCCGTTATAAATCATAAATGCTTGCTGAATGCAATGACTGTAGTTGCTCAAACAAGCCACCATAGTTTGAGCAGAATAAAGGAGATTCAAATTACAGTGTAAGTTTGCATAGCATTAAATGCACCATGATCACGAAGAATTTGGTCCAGCACCCTAAAGAGATGACCAACCCATCGTGTGCCTCCAACACGGCATGAGTGAATCAATATCAAAAGCAGCAAAGCTAGATTTCAGATTTCAGAAATAGTCCTTCCGCCCTCTTGTGTAACGGATTGTTTTTCATAGCATCTTTGAAGCAAGGTTCCAACCTGTGGACCATGTAGTGGACAGCAATTACCCACTCCCTGTCTTCCTCTATTCGCTTCACTGCAACACTTTTGGCATCAACCATCACTACCGCAGCATCGGAAACAACACCGACAAATTTATGTTTCCAACAATGCCTTGCATCTAGAGTCGAGTCTTTATTATGGATACAACCGCGCTGGTTATGATCTGTGCATCGACCTTGCACACCGGTCGCAAACCTTCAAATCTCCACTTTAACCTCTACGGCGTATCTGACATGTGCTACCTTCATCTTCACAGCTAAGCTATTGGTTGATCCGTCCGAAGTTAAAGAAAGAAATTTCGCCCTGTGCGTAGAAAAATCGACTTGTTCGCGCATAGCCATGGCAACGAACTTGATGAACTTTCTGGCTTGCTTGTCGTTACGATATGTGTCAGCCATATCTAGGCCTTTCTGCCCACAGGCACAGGCGCCCCCGAGCGACAGCGACATGTGTATATAATAGAAGGTGGGAAATACTGAGCGAGCTCTGAGGCGCTGTAGGTCCTTACTTCAATGGCTCGTCAACTCGATATAAATAAAAACGAGCCAGGCAAAACCGAAAACTACCGAACGCGCTCGTTGAATTGGTTGAGTGTATATGTATGGTTGCATACGTTTTGCAGCACTCGCAAAAACATTGCATCGTGTCGCAGTGAATCTCGTTCTGGTCCACAGACTGTGTTCAGCCAGCGAGAGTTCCATTTCATTCCTCTTTTTCTCTCATAATATTTACTTTGAAGCTTTCGCTTTTCTGGTAGCCAGTGCTTTTTCGGCCAGAGAGGCATGGTCTCTTCAAGCCCTGCACAACGTCTTATGATATATAATTATATTACCGTCTTGCATGGTTAGGTCCCTTCAACATAATGCCACATAGTGCAGAAAAATTGGCAATTTAGACGCTGACCATTTGACTTGGTCGACTCGTATAATAAATCGTGGTGATTAATCATGGCTAAACGAAGCCTTGTGTTTATCCACGTAAGTTCGTCGAGACTGCACATGCGGCATCGTGACACGCGGTCAAGTTCAAAGAATGATCTCCTGTCACAACCTTTCAAAAGCAGATACTAACCTTTAAGTCCTTCCTCCATGCACCTACTTAGGTAATTATCCGAAACAACAACAATAAGGTGGCATATCGCGGCCCACAGCGACACATGCGAAGATAAACAAGTACTCGAGTTAAATTATTGCACACAAATTCACGGCTGCTCGGGAGGAGTGTTTTTACTCCAGAGGTACAAACATATCGCTACGATTTTGGATGGGGTAATAAGAGAGCGATATTGTTGGCGGAGTTAGGATGAAGCAAACACAGTTACATTATATATAAAATACCAGAACATATGTATGGGGATGCATCATGTAAGTAGCACTGCTCAGTTAGTTGGGCAAGCTATTTGACATGTAGTCCGCTAAGTGAGCGACGGTATATTAACGCCCGATTAACAATATCAACAGGACATCTGAAAAAGTCGTATAAGGTGTCCAAATCTGAATATTCAATACTATGATGAAGACCCTCTAAATAAATAATCGCTGCGATTTCAGTCGGAGTTCGGGGTTTAAGTGCATATAGGTCGGGCGCTTCAGAACTTGCCGTGAGCGGGCGCATCATGAATACTTACTACCGGGCGACCAGTTTCGTAATTTCTACCCGCCCGAGCCGATATTGACATGCCATTGGCGGGAAAACGGGCGTTAATTTCAAGCCCTGGCATATGATGGAGTTTAATGTGACTAATATATCAATGTAAAAGAATTGACAACAACCGGATGCACTTGCTTGAAGAAATATTCAGGCGTAATTTGTTTTGAATACAAACACTACTGGTTATCCCATAAGCATTCAATTGCTGTTAATAGCAAAATTTAATTGATGAAAATCATGGGAGGCGTGTTTGTTAGGCATACAGTTGAAGTTATTGCTCTATCAAAAATGATTAGTGATTGGGTACGATATGCTAAGGTTTCTCATGTAAATAATGTCGCTAACTGTATCAGCATGTTCGTATTTTTCCAACCCATCCTCTTCCTGTTACTACTGTTCCTCATCCATCATCTCCTCCTCTTCCACCTCCAGCACTTCCCTTCAACCGAGTCATCCTTTTACTCCTAATTCTCTTGCTGTGCGCTTGCTTTAGCGCCAAGATCCTCCATTTTTATTATCTTGTACACGTGATCTGTGTCGGTATACTCCACGCTGCGCCAGATGTTCAGCTCTATCTTCAAAATCGATCTCACTATATGTATCCAGTGGAGCCGCCATTGACTGGGTCAGTACCAGGAACACCAACAAAACGAAGCAGATCTTGATATCCATTCTAGACACAGAGTGGAGTGATGTCAATCCTGTATCAGTATTCATGGAATTATTGTCCGGGAAAATGCCATGGTTCACAATGAAATAAAATAAGAAAGTGATTGTCAAAGCTGATATAAACACCTGATGAGATCATACCAAATAAAGTACTTGTCTGATATTAAGACAGTTATTTGATAAATTAGTACTGAAAAGCAAGTCATAGCTGGATGGATAATCGGGAATGTATGTATACAATATGAAAGAAAACAAAAGTGAATAAGATTCCCTTTTCTTTGAAATGCCTGATATTTGTGTAATCGTCATTCTTAAAGATAATGTGATATATACTGAGGCTGGGTGTAATATTAAACAATTTTAACTCAAAGTTAGAATGGACTTTACTTAACTCATGACATGTAGAGTGCGTTAAAAATATGTTTCACCATAATTTGTTGGAACAAAATACCAAATCATTTTGTGATGCCGTTAACGTAAATCTCACAGCTAATATGGGCGACAAATAGAGAAGCCTTATTAACCCTTTACTCTGAATCAAATATTCATGCCCTCAATATGAGGAGTTTATCGTTTGAGTTTAGCTTCATAAAAAATTACACTTACATCAGAGTGGTACAATCAGATTCTTGACGGTGGAGGTAGAGGCTCGTTGACAGTGTTTAGGCGAACGCAGAGACTAAATGAAATATGATTGTCAGAAGCTAAATAGCATTCTGGGCGTAGCCCTGTTTACACAACATGACAATTACCAGGCATACCTGGACGCACACGTCATGCTTCGTTGGTATTTCATAACAGCTGCAGGATTGCAGACGCTTTATGAATTCACCTCGGCGGGGCTTGGAGATCACATGTTGTTGACAACGTGACCGCTTCGATTTATAGGACCTATTTACTGCCTCCAGCAATGTGTTTACTTCCACTGTAATTTTGCTTGTTGTTATAAAGTTGAGAGAGTCGTTATTTTGAAATTGTGACAAATATTATTGCTGAGTGCAAAAGGTTAAAATTACCAACAGAAAATCATGAAAGTGTGCTTGTGTGTGAACTCCAAACGCTAAGATGGGCGACAAACCGAGAAGGCACATAAACCCTTCGTTCCAATGCAAATATTTATGTCCACAGTCCTCAATATACGTGGTTGAGTTCAGCTTCATGTACGATGATACTTGCATATGAGCAGAATGATCGTGAGGTTGAACGTATAATATTAAATGTGCAGTTTGCTTTTTTGTGTTTCTGTGACCGCGGATGGAACGAACGTTATGATTGTATCATAAGAGACTTGTCAGGTGACACTGACGTCACCTGGATGGGTGTAGTTGTTTTGAGCAGCGTCTCAGCGTTTCACTCTAGTTTGGTGTCTTCGTGTGATATTTGATAAAGTTTCCCTGTTCTTCAAACTCATAGAACATGTTACAGCAGAGACCAAATGAAAACTGATAGCCAGGAGTTAGCTAGTGTATTATGAGATCGCCCATAATAAAAACTATACCTCTGACCCCGACTCGCTTCGTGGGTCCTTAACATAGTCGCGAATTCTTTGAATCACTTACGGGGTTTCGAGTGCGCATGGTGTTGTCACTGTGGCGGGGAGTCGGAACCGTTACTGTTTGCTGTTCTTTATAGCTTGGTTAATGTCTGGGGCACTTAAGTCATGCAAAATCTTGTACGATGATACTTGCATATGAGCGGAATGATCGTGAGGGTGAACGTATAATAGTAAACGTGAAGTTTGCTTTTTAGTGTTTCTGTGACCGCGGATGTACCGAACGTTATGATTGTATCATAAGAGACTTGCCAGGTGACACTGATGTCACCTGTTCGGGTGTAGTTGTTTTGAGCAGCGTCTCAGCGTCTCTCTCTAGCTTGGTGTCTTTCTGTGATATTTAATAAAGTTTACCTGTTCTTCAAACTTATAGAACATGTTACAGCAGAGACCAAATGAAAACTGATAGCCAGGAGTTAGCTAGTGTATTATGAGATCGCCCATAATAAAAACTATACCTCTGACCCTGACTCGCTTTGTGGGTCCTTAACATAGTCGCGAATTCTTTGAAGGGGTTTAGAGTGCACATGGTGTTGTCACTTTGGCGGGGAGTCGGAACCGTTACTGTTTGCTGTTTTTTATAGCTTGGTTAATGTCTAGGGCACTTAAGTCATGCAAAATCAAAAGAGCAATATCCGAATTGTCAATCCTGTTAGTTAAGCGCGTCATACATTTTACAGTAATTCGTCATGATAAAAGACAAAATGATACAATTTGCCGAGTGCAACTCGGAACAAAATGCAGAACTTCTGCTGCGATATCATATCATAACGCTCGTGATAGACTCTTTGCGCTAATTTGTCAACCACTACAAGTTTGAATCAATGCATGCATAATGTTGCCTACTTCCATTCAAAAATAAATGCAGTTAGATAAGTTTCCCTAAAATGTAGACGGGATAATCCATATCAACTTGGAATATATATCCGGTTTTGACATTGTCGGTGAGTAACTCTAGCTGCACACGTATGCTCTTAAGCAGCTTGTCCCATGACAGACCGGGACCGGTGAAGTAGCTGGCCAGGTCCACCCCATACTGCTTCAGGCAGGTCCTGCAGAATATCTCAAACATACCCACTAGACGCAGCACGTCTATGCGCAGGTACAGGTCATGGTAGTCGCCTATGTTGTCTGCACACGACCTTCTGCACATGTTTACAGTCTGCAGCAGATCTGGCTTGCTGGAGGCAGCCAGGCATCATATTTATCCCAGCCGTCCATAAACTCAAAGGGATACACCCCCTCGCACAGTAGCAGCCGGCGCCTTGTTTTGTCCGGCTAATCCTTAGCTGATACTGCAAACGCGTCTGGATTGCTTGCAGGCAATGCCTAGTCAATATGTACTTCTCTATGTTATTTGAGATGCAGTTGATTTGACCTTTCACCTTGCTGATTACCTGTATCAAGAGTCTTAGCCCTGTAGGTTCTGAAAGACCATAGGCACGGCTGTCTTCTTGGGACTCGGCCGCAGCTTCAAGTTTCAGACATTATTGGCTGGCCCTGAACTAACCTGTTATATGATAGTGGTTGTGAATGAAGTCACTGCCCAGTTTTTTTTTCACATACATGACAGTTGGTTGCTGCCATTTGACTATTTTATCCCCACTCGTCATGTGCAAGGGAGCAGGCTTTGACAGAACTGAATTGATCTTGTGCTGTTCCTGTTGCAGGGCTGACAAGAATTTATCCACTGCGCTTCCTCTTTTGTACACTACATGGGATTCGGTCTGATCATCGCATCAGTCAACTACATAGCCGTAACCGCATGGCTCCTGTTCTTCTGTCTTTGTGTTGCTCTAAGTAAGATCAGGTGCAGGCCCTGGAAGCTTCACCGTGAGTGCCTCAAAGTTGGTGTAGATTACCTAGAGTAATACCAGCTGGTTGTGCCAGTTCTGGGAGGATAATATGCTCACAGAAGAGCTTGCGCTCTTTGTGTTTACTCTGATCATACGTGAAACGTGCTATCCTTCCCAGTCAGCATTTGATTTAGATTTGGAATATCAGGAGACTGTTTACTGATGTGGTGTATGATAGTAGCGCCTCCTTCCCAGCCAAAGACGTTCAGGACTAAGTTAGGCACATGCTTCTCCAGCTTCTCAACCTGCGACACAGGTAATGTAATCTTTACGTCTTTACCCTCCAGCAGGTCTAACAGCCCCTGGGTGTTATACTTAGATGGTCGCTGATGGTCCTGAGAGACTGGGTGCCTAGCCGATTCAATGTGATATAGAGCGCAGTAGTCGTCGTTTACGTTTCTGTTTGCCCTCTTAGCTGCCAGCAAATTTATAAAATGGCAGGTAAGAACCACATTTCAACGGCTGGAAGTAAACAATGTCAATCCACAGAGTTGCGACTGTTGTGAACCCTTCTTGGTCCACTTGGCGTTGCTCCTGTTCAGGATATCGCCAATATCTTCTGCAGAGAGAACAACCTCCTGATTATTACGCAGTGCCTGCAAAGCAAACTGACACTTAATTCCGTTCAGCTATTTAAGCTCATCAGTCAGAATTATGCACATCTGTTAACGTACGACTCTTTTGAACATCATAACATTCACATCGAGGGGGTGACCCTCAAGAACGTTCATCAACCACCCACGCAAATAGTTTTCAGCCCACTTACTCGTCTTATACTTCAGGCATGTGGGCATAGGGGTGCTTTGCGTGTTGTGGGTAGGGGCTGCTTTGCATGGAGTGGAGTCTGGGGGTGCTCTGGGTGGCACTTGGACTTGTAGTGCAACCTTTGAGCCCTTCAGGGTGGTTGGGCTCTGGTGCAGTAATATTATTCTGTTGGTACGCAAGCCTGTGGATGATCTTATCAAACCCACAATCCATGCAACTGCTAGTTTATTTTCTATACACTTCTGACAAATTTTTCAAAGATGATTAACAACTCCGGACTTAATATCATATAGCTTTTGGTCTTGGAGCCCTGCCAAAAGGGCTGGGACCACGGAAGAGAGATTTTGTGCATTTTTAGTTTATTTACCAGTCAAGTGGGTCACCTCATTGTTTATTGCAGATACAACAGCTTGCACCCGAGAAACCCACTCAGTCGACTGTTCCCCAGACTGAACTGAGACGCTCAGCAAGAGTTTGAGGAAGGTGTTCCACAATTGTCTGGTCTCGATGGACATCCACACAGCCAGCCCTGGTGGAAACCCCATGCTTGGCCGGCAGCCAGTTCAATTTTCCTATGAACCTTGGTCCGGCGTCCACCTGAGGCCAATGAAGTGGTCCTCACTTGTACATCCATTTAAGTGCACCCGCAACCTCTTTAGCCTCTTATTTAGTCAACGGCTCGATCGCTTTGTAGCATGAGGCCACGTCCACTACTGTGAGTGCATACATGTAAGTTCGGCATTTCAGGACGCCACAAGGAAGAAATAAAAAATTGGCTTGGTGAACCGTGTTAGGCCTAGACAAAGCAAATTATTGCTAGGGAATGTGTTTCGGCAATGGCAGGGAAATTGGCCACATAGCTTGTTTTGTAAGCAAACTACAGGCAACTTCCTCAGAAACACTTGCGGCTGCTGTAATCTTCTTGGTGGCTGTAATGTCTTTACAATAGATGATTTGCCTGTGATCCATTGTTATGCTAACGAGTCATAAATCTTCTGTCTACTGGGCAAGCCTGTACGCCACCAGTCCCATCACAGCCATACTGGTCATCTGAGGGCATAAGTTGAGGCTCATGCTCCAGTGGGCCGATGGGTTAGCCTGTAATTAGTTAGAACTCACGCATAACGTCGTCAACATCCCAGAAAGTATGTTTGGAATGTCCCTGGTGGCTGAATTGCTCATTGATGAAGTCTAACTGCTCCATGCTGTCTAAGCATGCTGCTCTATTGCCATATCATGGCATGGCATCCAATTGGCTGCTTCGTCACTAAGATAATAAGTAGTTGCTCACAGAGAATGCAAGGGTGTTGACAAGGGCACTTCCAACAAGTAGCGCAAACGAGGCCATTACTTTAGAATATCACCTGGAAACAACCATGTTCAGAGTCATCTTGCCGATCCTGGCAATGCATCTTCTAATGAGTCATGGTACTTGGTGTGAAAGAGCACAAACCAGCGGTTCTGCTCACATAGGTTCTTCAGCACACAGTTGTACGTTTGAGTGAGGACCCAGACACTTTGATGCGCATGGCGGCTGTAAAGGGCAGTTTGGATAACATGTCGTTTTACTTGGTCAAGGCAATGTTCAAAGGCACCAAAAAAGGGCCCTTCAAGTAGGTTAAGCATGAAGACCGCATCCTGTCTGCCCACAGACAATAGCCGAACAGGGACCATCTGTTAATGTAAACTAGGTAGACTCCGTTGACAAACTTGCCATCCTTAATGCTAAGCTGTGCATCCACAACAACATACATATAGACGTTTCATGCACTAGCTGTGTTTTCTGTGATCCACATGGTAACACCCTCAGTCGCAATCTCCATGTAGCCAGTTGGCGGCACTTGTCCTCACGTCGTGCCACAGGGCATACTTTGCTGGTTAGGTACTGTCCTAGCGATACATCCGTGGGTATACAGACAAACGGTCTGCTACTACGAGAGCTTATAGAGCTAGACAAGGCTAGGCATACCAAGAGGGGAGAGCTGGTCAACAACCTGGACCGGCTTAGCAAAATGGACAAGCAAATACCCAGTCAGGAGCATAAGTTGGAGGAGTTGCCAGACGGGAAGACAAAACACTATGAGCTGAGTTTGCAGAGCTGCCGGAAGAAAGACATATAAGACTAGTAGCTGCCTCTGTAAACCGCAAACGTTTGCGGACCCAAATCAACCGCCCCAGGGAAAAGAACAGACTTCTTAACGAGGGCACAATGCTAACTTAGCGTATCAGCACCCTATTCCAGGAGCAGGGCATTAAGATCGCATCTATCCTCACTGCGATCGGGAATGTTATCTTAATCCTGGTACTAGCTCTGATAGGTGGCATTAGTACCAAGCAGATAATATCTTAGATGAACATATTTGTGTCCTGGAGCTGTCATGTCAGTGACGGCACCGATAAAGAGCAGATTGTAAGGAATATCACATTTACAGGCGTCGATGAAACGGAATACTATTAATTTTATTGATATATTATTTTTGTCGGCCAGGATAATGCATTATCAGGCAACTATATGTATAAGCTTCATCATCCCACGCTACAACTATTAAGCCTCAGTCTTCATCCGCCCATCCAACATTAATGTGCTCTGGATAACTGATGTCACACAGGATTGGTGGCATTAGTACCATCCGGGGAACCCGCTGTCACGCCCGGTGTGAAGGAATGGATAAAAAAAACAGCTCAATCCCTGGCAAATCCGGCAGCTGCCCTTCCATGAATGATTGGCTTCATCGTATTGTAGAAGTGCAGGTTAACTGCAAAGGTGGTTGGTTGGATGGCAGAACCTGTATAGGCCGCAGCTGTGGCACTGGGGGAGTGATCTTCCAGATGCTCCGTGACCTACTACGCAGCACTCCAAAGTTTGGATGAAACAGATACTGCGGACGCTGTGGGGCTGCCCATATCATCTGGTGGTGTGTCAAAGCTTTCTCCATTAGCAGGTGCAGCATTCACGTTGCCATCAATGTTGATACCGATTTGCTGTTCACTGTCAATGTAAAAAAACGCGCTGATTCAACGTCGGGGAGACGAAGCAATAGAATACATATGACAAAAATTGGGTGCTCCTGCTTCTACACCAGCGATGATATGATTGACTCACCTCAATGCACAGAGTTACTGCATTGTGCGCTGTATATACTGACCTGTTGAATAAACGAGAGTTTTAGGCGCAAACATGAACACAAAAGGGTGTATTGCTGAGCTTGAAGGTTGCGCAACAGATTTGCAGTTAGATATATATTGTCTGAGAGAAGAGAAAATAGACTTAGAGATCAAGCTCGATGATCATGTGGAATAGAAGGATATTGTAAGAAATCGGGAGTCTAAGAAAGATGATCTTATGGACCGAGTGGAGCGCTAAGACAAGCTTGTCACCAGGTGTCACATGAGCTTGTAAAGATTACTTCAACAAGGTGTCACTCTCCTTGTTTGACTCAGAATGGTGGATAGCCGCGAAAGGAGTTGACACCTATGCCTATGGGTTTACCAATCGGCCTGACGACATAGATATGAAAATTACTCATAGAGGTTTAATCATCCGGATGCAGCAACTATCCGGCCATGTACTAAATAAAAGCTACCATTCCACTTCGAATAAGGCAAATTAAAGAATGCAACATAATTCCCTGACATGGTGATTACTTTGGAAATGAAAATAGGACGCACGGAGAATTTCACAATAACGTGGAACTCTGAGACAGCTTAGGGATATGCCATTG
Organism: Urechis unicinctus; assembly: GCA_034190875.2. NCBI lineage: Eukaryota > Metazoa > Annelida > Polychaeta > Xenopneusta > Urechidae > Urechis > Urechis unicinctus. The sequence continues at coordinate 46,646,766 of CM067353.1, forward strand.
TTCAAAGGACGTTTTGGTGAGCTGATCAGCTCATATACAGATAATATCTTAGATGAACATATTTGTGTCCTGGAGCTGTCATGTCCGTGATGGCACCGATACAGAGCAGCATGTAAGGTATATCATATTTACAGGCGTCGATGAAACGGAATACTATTAATTTTATTGATATATTATTTTTGTCGGCCGGGATAATGCATTATCAGGCAACTATATGTATAAGCTTCATCATCCCACGCTACAACTATTAAGCCTCAGTCTTCATCCGCCCCTCCAACATTAAAGTGCTCTGGATAACTGATGTCACACAGGATGGTCTTGGGACCCGATTTCTCTTTCCAAGATAATGGCAGAACCAATGGATGAACTGTCTGTATCCAGCATAAAGTTTCACCGTAAATGTAAATATATAATGTTATACTCATATACACACCTTTCCATGTGTTCAATGTATTCATACTTCAGGTTGAAAGTGTCATTCATTTGAGTAAAGTAATGAAATTACAACTTGGTGTTTGTTGTCTGTAAGTACGTACTTGTTTCTCTTGTATGATCCATAATGCTGCTTGTAGTTACCATATCGTCATTAAGGCATAGAGAATTAAACTATGAATGCTATCTGACACATTTAATTTCTGGTAAATTTGCTATTTTTTCCATCACTTTTCCGCTTCACACAGCAGATGCGTCCTGACGGTTGGTCAGTCTGAGCAGCCTCCACATTTACCAGGGTTTCAAAACCTAAGATCTAGTGGAGTACACAAGTTAGTTGGTTTAAACTAGGTAATGCACTATTCTCTGGTTTTTTGATGACCTTCTACAGCGCGGGTTTAAGAGATCGAAAATAGTTAACAGCGTGGACGCTGTCGGAGGTGACTGTTCTTTGCATAGGAATAAACGTGCTAAGTGAAAAGTGCTTGATTTTTTATAAGATGGTTGATACTTGTCTAAAATCAAAAGATAAGATAGTTACGTGCAGTGATAACAATTGCAATGCGATTCATCAATACGCGGTCTATGTTCCTATTATCGCTCCTCGGAGCACGAGAATCAGTCCCGTCACTGTCAGTTTCGCTTGTGCTGTTTTCGGACGGACTTGGTTTGAATCTGTACGGCACATAGCAACTGCATTATCTGGATAAGAATGCTACAGCATTTTAGACTCTACCACCCAAAAATTCATCACCAAATCGTCCAACTCGAATACATCGCTCTCCGAAACTTTAACGTTCGCCATTGTTTAAGATCGAAACTGCGGACCTGTCAGTGACAAGTTAATTAAGTGAAGCCACGAGACGCTGGGCCGAAAATTTGGAAAATGACTGCGGGTTACAGTTGCGCTGTGAGTTCTATAAATCTCAGTTACCTCATATGAAGATGAAATAAACGCCAGAAGGTGTCCTTATCCATCTGTTTGGGTTATATGAATAGCGTGTTTTTTTCATACGACCCTGACGCTAGCTTTCCACATTTCTAGCCGCCTGCGTCGGCTTATGCACAACCCAGGCCATTGATTTCAAGAGAGCTATATATGTTCAAGCAGCGCAGACAATATATTGCGCGTGAGTTTCCAGATTGAAGTACGAGTGACACTTTAAACTGCGTAACCCAAAGCAAACCGTGTTGTACATCTGAATTTGAAGCAATATCATACAAAGGGAAGCTAACTGTCACCTGGTTCACCTAGCCGAATAATTTGATCATACATACAATGAATAGGCATTTTGGCTGAGCAACAATTGTCTCTATATATCCATTTTAAAGTTCTGTTAGTTTGTCATGAAGGATATGATGCTGTCGAGTGCCAAATTGAAACCAAAGCTAGCCATCATCATAACGTACCCTCTCAGTCATCAGTTGATGGAGTAACCCCTTACAGCTAATATTTATTATATAACCCAGCTTGCTAGATCCACGAGTGACCTATATTTCACCTACCCCTCCTTTCCTCATACATGCCCCGTATTTCAGAGCCACATGACCATCCTGCCCAGGCAACGCACAATGGCCCCAACCCTCACTTGCTGGCTACTGCACGTTTCTATAGTATTGGGATTGCGTGCCTTAGTCGTTGAGAGAAGCACTTCAAAACGAGTTCTCCTCCGAGCTCAATACCTCTCTCTCTGACATTTAGGCAAAGTTCCATCTAAAATTCGAAAGTGGAGGTCAGCTAATTAAGTTCAAGTTCTTATAATCCCCTTCAACTGGAGTTCGAGTCTTATATCACGATACGACCATGCTGATTGAGATGGTCCCACTCAGAGGAGCACTCCACTTGCTGGATTTTTACTGGAAAAAGAGCGAGACGTTCATCGCGAGCTTTGCATCCCTATATGCCATGCGAGGATTGTTTCGTGTGGGTTCGTCCTAATACTCAAGGGTCAACAACCAGAGCTATATGGGTATCATTGACGAAATGTACGTTACCAAAACTAAGGATACATGCCTTCAGCTGGGCACTCCACAGAGTGTGAGTTTCATCATTGATTGAGGAGAAAGGTCAGTATTTGCTCTGCTGATGGCGCCATTCATTTCTCAACCTCGAATGACTGCTGCAAATGTCATAAACAGATCGGATGATGTTTGATGGGGTTTGCATTTCACCAACTACATGACTTGAAAGCAGCATCTGATAGCAAGGATTCACCTATTAGCTGACCACGCCTCCATTATATACACCCAGATAGTTTGGCAGTTTGCAGACCATGCGAATTTGACGAAAAAGACGCACCGCTATATTGATGTGGAACAGTACGGCATTGTTTCCACAATTTGCTTTGATCGAGGTCGACAGGACAACATAATAAGCCGTAAAAGGTGTTTCACAAGTCTTTATAAGGATCGAAGGTTAAGGTAATTAATTTGGTTTGGCTGTATTGCTTGACATCATATAGATACTCAAATTATTACTAACTATCAACGAAATGTACTTTTACCAAAAAAATTAACGGTCTTTATTTACGTCAACGCAAGTCTATAGTTATTTTTGCATCATGTGATAGCGGCATCATATCAAGGCATACAACTTTTGCATTACACCGCGTTGCAATTGACAATACATTCTCGCTTAGGATGTACTTTCGATATGATACTCATACTTCGCTTTGTTTTTCCTATGTTCCGACCCTGATTATATCAATAATGATTCTTGAATATCCAGAGCAGGTGGAAACAGAAAGAACAAGGACTTCGTCCGAGACGAGTAATTTGAGACCTCATCTTTCAGGATTTTTCCAGGTAATTATTATGCATCCGATCCTAAATCCTCGGAAAGGTATGTCAAGGAACTATAGCTACAGTGACTAAAAGAACTTCCGCACTGCAAGCCGAGGTTACCTTGTGTTAATGCATACCACCAATGGGACTTACGAGCACGATCATGCACTGAAATCATCACTGGGACATGAACAGTTGCAGGATAACACATATCAGGCATATTTAAGGCGGCGAAGATATACTTAACTCCTCATAATTCACATGAAAGGAGATTTGACGATGCTTGGAAGTTTACAGTATCACTAGTTATTGTCTACAAGAAAAAGCGTCAGTGCTAGATCGAAGCTATGTAAAAACATTCTTTATCAACCAAAAACGTACTATGGCTGGAAATCATGAAAAAGAGAGCTGCCGATAATCATCAACCACCCCCTCTTAACAGTACATAGAAATAATACGATACATTTATAAATGTCCACGCATATATATTTATATCAACATATATGTATATGCATATGAATATATATATATATATATATAATACACGCATATATATCTATTTATATGAGTATATATATTTATATATGATATATATATATATATATATATATATATATATATATATAATATATGAATATATATATATAAATATACACACATGCTTATATATATAGATATATATATATATAAATATGAATATATACATATAATATATATATATAAATATTTATATATATATATATATAGATATATATATATATACATATATACATATATATATATATATATAAATATATATGTATATCCATATATATATATATATATATATATATAGATATATATATATATATATATATATATATATATATATATATATTTATATATTTATATGTATATATATACACATATATATATATGTATATATATATATATATATATATATATATATATATATGCATATATATATATATTTATATATATATATATATATATATATATATATATATATATATATATATATACATATATATATATATATATATATATATACATATATATATATATATATATATATATATATATATATATACATATATTTACCCATAATATATATATATATATATATATATATATATATATATATATATATATATATATATATATATATATATATATATATATATATATATATATATATATAACCTTAGGTTTCAACAATTATTTGTGGGACAACAAGAGATGTCGATGTGTAGTTTTTGCTAGAATGTACATTACTGTAGATGGATAAATGCTTTCAGCTTGCCTCTACACACTGCTAGTGAGGCCGATTAGTGTTTGAAAAGGAAAATCAATATTTGCCATACTGATTGCACCTTTCATTTTTCGTCTCCGACTGTGTGCTACAGATATAACGAGTAGATTGAAAAATGTTTGCGTTGTGAACATTGAATGATTTTTTAAAAATAATAACTCAGCAGTAAAGATCACGCATAACACACAATGCGGGATTAATCAATAAATGGACAGTTAACTATAGACGCCCAATATTAGATTGGTTTGGTTAGGTTACGTACGATAACTGCATTGTTGTTTGCTATAGTAAACCATCATATGGTATGCCGACATATTGTATGGAATGGCGAACGCTGGTATGAAGACCACGGTACAGCGACTATTAATGGCAACAAAGCATAGTTCGACAGTGTTCAACTCAGCAATCAAATATATCCAAGCTGCTTAGCATGCAACTACGTGAACAATATTTACAAATAGGCCCCTAAGCATGATATAGTTGAGGATAGATTGGCTCTTTACATTTTGCCATTGTAAAGAAAGGGGAAGGAATTACCAACCGAGCGTAGATTACCACATTTGGGTGTCTGATTCATTCGCCCGCTTCTCAGCCAACCAGCTTACATGTGATTGACAGTAACTGACTACACCGACGGCATTCTGCGCAAAGTCACTAACCTGGTACGCATACTAAATAATAGAGGGGGCTTCCGCGATTTGAAACGCGTCTTCCTGCTAGGTTTTTAAATGCTTGGTACGCAACTTTGACACGATCACGTTTGCAAGCAATGTGCACAGTTAAATATCAACTCGCATAAATGACACAAGATAGCACGCACACCAATATTTCACACTGCTCTGGCTGACAGCGAATCGTCAACATGTTTTGTCTAGTCTGTGAGGCGCCGGGAATGGCTATTCATCACGAAGGCGAACGATTACGCACGGAATTGGTGATTAATAACGCTCTATGCGTTATAATAAGCCAGCGGGGATACTAAAATAGCACAATGCGCTAGTATTTTATCCTTTGTAGATCAATAAATGCACTGCACAGCGCAATTTAATGAAGCAGACGAGCGTATGTGCGCACGATGAATGTTAATAACGACGCCAAGGAGCGCGCGTAACAGTGAATTATACAACGGCGACATCCAGCATGCCAAACTAATGTGTAATAATGGCTTTTGCTATTTCACTACATGTCCTCTTGTCCAAGCCTATTGCATATTAGTATAAATATAGTGGCCATGTATTGGTTGCAGATATTCTGCCTTCAAGTTCTGATATAATGCAACCAATTTTGTAGCGCCAATGTTATACATGTATGCGCAACACTAGTTGTTCGATCCGAATGCAACAGAATGACCATCGCAAACGCTACCTAGAGAGTGCTCTTGTCTGTTAGTTGACTTGTTGCGGCTCATATTATTCCTAGCGTCCGTATGACTACGCACGTCACTCTTAACTTTTGACCATACCCTTCCCAAACATGAAGTGATGCCAGGCAAACCGTCCGCTTATCTGGGTTTACAGTGTGGTGCTCATTCCATCAAGAATATGGCGAGTCAGCCTTGAAGATGAATCGCGCTGCCTTCAAACACTCTCTTGAGTGCAGCAGAATGTCAATACACTGAAGCTAGATGACAGGACACATTGAATTTTGTGCTATTCATCGATGATTCATGCGACTTTCATATATGTTATCTCAAAGGACTTGATGGGCATTGACTATTGAACCATGTGATCCACGGCGTACATCATAAAGAAATCGGTATGAAATTCGATTTTGTCGAGAAGTATGAAATAATCAGCGTTAAGAGATAAACTAATGTTCCTACGGGCTTAAAGCATTATATCAAGTCTACCATAACGGCGACTGCATCATTGAGCATTGGAAAGCATATTTCTTTGACTAACGGATGCATTTATTTTCGTCTTTTGGGCAGTGAACGTAAACAGTATCGTTTCCCATTCTGGACAAAAGGTATGGCAAGAAGCATTTTAATACATCACTGTTATATATACTGGTCTTTCTGTCAAGGGATTAGTGAACCTTATTCATTGCATCAAGCGCAAATATTAAAATGGTCTAAATGAGCATCATTAGGTCGTGCGACTTGACGTGTTATCACACTACGTGAGTTTACGCCATCTAAAGCTATGAACTGGTTGTTTTAGAACTGAAACTCAAATTGGGACTCCCTGCCAACACGTGCTATCAGTGATAATTATGTCACAATTTGAGTGTACATCACAGACCGATATTGAGGTTCCTAGATGATGTTTCTTTACTGGTTGCAGAAATAAACAAAATCTACAAACACGGACCACATGGTCTTTCACACGAATGCAGAGGAGAGCAAGATCTCGTCAGTAAGACATTTATTCAGTGTTATTGGTCCATGTGAACGCATGAGACTACATAGTCTTGCGAATCACTCTACTAGCTAATGACAATTTCTAATTCTGTCCGTCTGCTAAGTAATGCACACTACTGAAAATACAAAATGTCTAGATTAGATGGTAATCGCTGTCGAAGAGTGTCCGCAACCAAGTTCGTTAATCGCTGCCGAATAGTGTCTTCATTGAAATGTAATCCCCCATCCATCTCATAAAAGCTCTCTATGGCCTTAGATTGATGAATCGCACCTTAGTTGTTAAACATATGTGAAGGATTAATAAAACAAAGCGGCTGAAATTTCGATACCATAAATTATCTAAGTACGCAGACGAGGTTTTAAAGCAGTTAAATTGGTAAGGGAAAGTCACTATATGCTAAAATGTATAAATATTTAAAGATATTAATTTGCATGTTGATGTATACCTATAAATATATATACATATATATATATATATATATATATATATGCATACAAATATAATTATATATATGTATATATATATATATATATACATATATATATATGCATACAAATATAATATATGTATGCATATATATATACATATGTATGTATATATATATGGATATATATATATATATATATATATATATATATATATATATATATATATATATATATATACATATATATATGCATATATATATATATATATATATATATACATATATATATATATGCATATATATATGCAGAAATATATATATATGCATATATATATATATATATATATATATACATACATATATATATATATATATATATATATATGATATACATACTATATATATTTATATATATATATATATATATATATATATATATATATATATATATATATATATATATATATATATATATATATATATATTTATATATATATATATATATATATATATATATATATATATATATATAATCAATACTAGAGTAAGTGTTGTTTCTTTTACCAGCTGTCAGTTTTAACTTGTATTGAATTTATATTGGTCCCATTAATGCATCAATTGCAATTTCGCTGTGTATAAGTGAATTGTCACCAGCGCCATTGTGTGAAGGACGAAGACATATATGCATTAATAAATTGCGTAGCGTTCACCATAACTCGATATGACAGTTTACTATTTGCCAGTTTGTTCGTGTTTTGAGCCCAACAAATACTCCATATCAATATTAATGCGAATGCAATAAGCTGCATGTTGTACATTTTCACATTCTGACAAGCCCTTACATATTTACTCGCTGATGGATTAAGCGAATAAGAATCGCAGTAATAGAGAAAAACACTACAACCCCCACCCCCAGAAAATTGTAACAAGTAGCCCATATCAAATCGCTACGAGCATATTCAGTCACTACTCAAATCGTAAAGAATTAACCGCATTCTGATCGATAGTCATGTCAAGCGAACGGAATCAGTTATATAACATGCCAGGACGAATATGCATGCCCGAATAATTAGTAACATTGACCGGAAATATATTTACGCTCGTCTGTTTATGCTGTATGAGACTACGTTTCACCTCGAAAAATCTGATCTCTAATTCTGCAAGCATGTCAAAGGTATTCAGCGTCTGGTGACGCAAGTCAAGGACTGCGTTCGACTCTCATTGCAAATTTGAATATACTACCAGTTCTTAGTCACATATTTGGTGCAATATAACCTCACGTAAATTCCTGCCACAAGCCATTGTGAAATTTACTGTTCCAGCTCTTAAGTGAGGCAATACCCAGCAATAGCATGCATATCCATCCAACACATTGATATATGAATCAATATTTATGAATTATCCACTGATTTATCGTTAATTCAAATCTTCCTCTTGCGCTCAAAAACGCATGTAAAGATATAAGACTGTCTCAGTGGTGGCATCAGTGCTCTACAATTCCATGCACTTAGAGCTATCACTATTGAAGTAATACAGTGAGTGTCTGGTCGTTTCATTTGTTGGATATTTATCGCTATATTGTTCATTTGCCGCCTCCTGTGTAACCGCACTAGTATTACCAGGAGTCATGGTATGCGGTGGTGGCTACTCACACTGTTGGATGACGAGCACCCTGTGGCTATGAATAAATTGCGGCAGAATTGAAGGTATATGGGTATCATATTTGCCACCCTAAGTGTGCATCTGCTGAGAAATGAATGTAGGATATATCAAATCTATTTACCCTGTCACTACACACGTCAAACACACTACTAAGGTTAATACTAAATTAAACACAATGACAGTTTCATACGAAATTATCCCATCGTTGGATATTTTATATTTGACCAGTAAGCGTTCATAGATATTTATGTCGCTGTTATAGTATATTTCAATGAGACCTGAAATACCATAAACACGAAGTCAATGGAGACTTAAACGTTTGACAGCCGTGCAATGCTGGGGCCTCTTCATTGCAAATGTATGTTGCAATTACCTCCAAGCATTTATCCGCAGTGCAAGTTTGGCTGATAATATCAGAGAAGCTATCCAATACTACTGGTTTGGGGTCTAGCATAAGATGATGGGTTTACACCTCAAAGTTACATAAGAGTAACACAAAGCGTGATAAAGCAACTAACCCACCTGGTGCCCTATTAGAAGGCCGCCTTCTGTTGCAATATATGCTTTGGTAATGTAAAATGAACTTTATGCAAAGGTGATATTGCTGCGGAATAATGACTACGCTTGTTCAGCATGTAAAAGCATAATGATAAACTCTCAACAGAACAGTAAAATGTGCCAGAAGAAGTAATGCACATCTGTGTTACTCAATCAATTGTAAGTACATTATCCAATCCTTTCGCGTTATAATGCATTAAATGTATTATCAGTTAGTATTGTGAAACAATTATATTTGGCTACTTACGTGATCTATCAACATGAGTATTCTACATCACATTGTTTTACAATTTATTCTTTCATTAATGCCTATCACTGCACAGGTTCTAGTGCTCATGAATCTCAAATTTCTGTAAATCCTTACATACACATGCAAAGAAGATAGTCCTGATTAATAATTACCAGCGAAAGTCGTTGCAGTGGATCAAATATGTGAGCCATGGTCTTACGAAACAAACTATAACTGGTAGCCTCCCACGGGTTGTCAAATTATTGTGCGATGGGTTTAATTTTACCAGCCTATAATTTGCTGTAACACCTACATGCGTTGCTAAGCTTATTGTTGTTTCATTCAATCTAGATACTGTACCCATGTCATTTGTGTGTAACATGTTGGGAAATAAGTTTTGATGCAGATTAAAAACATAACACCCAATGTAAAAAATTACAATTGCAAAATAATATCGCCATTTCATTGCTTTATATAAATGGCAATTTTGGGAATGTTGTTATTTCTTACTATTGCAAGTCCGGCTCATCCCGACATGCCTATTGGACGTTTTGCATGATAATCTCAAGGATAAGTGATGTGTTACCTTTTATTTAGCATTTACCTCCTAGAAACCATATCATTAAAAGGTTCGTGACAAGGATTCACTACAATAGCAAGTTAGACAAGTCAGTTAGGGCAATATTGAGGAATGTTGTGCTTCTCTGTGCTGTTTTCGTGGAAATCATGTTCTTTCGAGACGGAGGAAAGCAATCCTTCCTTGGTGGAATTAAACCATTTCAGTGGCTTTGCACTCAAGAACGCGGACATTTTTAGCCATGACCTCCCTCACAGACTGATAGTTTACGATACGGTAAACTGCAGGTCGTTGACGGATTTCAGGTTAAGGTAGCATGCCTCGTGTTCTTGAAAAAAAACGTCCGTGGTGTACTTCAATAACCAAGGGTGAACCGAACGTAGAGATAAACTCGAACGTAAGAACAACTTTGCCGGTGCTCTTGGACATCCCGTAAATTGTGGAAAGCTATATCAAAGGTACAGTTGCATTAATTATACCATATTATGCCAAATAGCTGTCTTACAGCTGTACTGGCCTGCCAAATCGATTTTAGCAGCATCCGAAGGAGCGGCGCAAACGATACCTAGAGATTATTCTTTTCTGTTTGTTAAAATATACGGTCCCACATTATTCTACACAACCGCATGGCTAAGCACGTCATAGTATTTGGCCATACCTTTCAGATGTGAAGGGACGCCAAGGTAAACAGTCGGCTTGTGTGTGTTTACAGCGTGGTGCCCTTTCCATCACGAATATGACGGGTCAACCTTGAAAAACGTTCATGCTGCTTGCAAACACTCTCGCGATCGAGTACAGTCGGGTTTCAATACACTGAAGCTGGACGACAGGACACATTGATATTGGTGCTTTTCGTCGATGATATATGCGGCGTTCACATAAAGCCAGTGCGAGGTCTATAGGGTACATTATCTATTGAACTCCCTTGAACTATCGGCTCCCGGGGTCCATCATAAATAGATCAGTTTTATGATTGATTTCATCGAGAAGGATGAATTAATGAGCGATTAGTGATTAACCAAAGCTCAATGGGAAATGAAGTTCGATATCATTTGTACCTTCATGGCAAATGTATCATTAAGCGTAGGAATGCGCATATCTTTGATTAACGACTACGGCTATTTTCGTCCATTAAGGCAGTAAATTTGAATAGTGGCGAAGACGGGCAATTTTGCCCAAGGGAACTATGCCGTATTCCATTCTGGGTATAATGGCCACTAAGTTGTAGAGGCAATAGATACTTGAAGTCTAGAAATACACCACTGCATTAGAAACTGGTTGTCTTAGGCAAGAAGCATTAAGACTTCCTGCTTTATACGACGTACTGGTTCACAAGTTCATAAACGATGTCTGTCTACTGGGTCCCAAAAAAACAAATCCTACAAATACGATCACCTAATTTTGTACCACGAATCAGAGGACTGCAAGATTAACTCAAGGACGGAATTTTATTCAGCATCATCGGTCTGTGTGAATGTGGGAGGCACCGTGTTATGGCGTTCTGTGGATAAAGCCGTGTACGAAGTTGTATTGCTAGGTGGTCGTCAAGTGAAGCATTCCGGACTCAAGATACCGTTAAAAATGGCTAATGCCTGTTTTTGTTTAGAACGAATTAACATTATTTCTCTACATTAGTACAGTAATCACAATGGCATGGTGTGTAAGTTAATTCATGGTAAAGGACGAATACATATATTAAAGCATAAATTCGGCAGAACTCGATCTGACAGTTTGCTGTTATACATTGTTCTCGGGATGAATGTTAATCTTCTAGTAATTAGCCATTTTCGGTCGACGTTTTGATCTTGCCCTGTCCCACAAATATTACAAAACAATATTTATGCTAGCGAAATAAGCTAGTTACTCGTTGTAAATTCTGTTATACAATCACAATTCCGCTCGCTGATGGACTGATAGACTGATAGCAGCAATGGACAGCCCCTATCAGATAATGACGACGCATAATCTGTCACAGCTTCATTGTTCAAGTGGTAGCCGAATTCTGATCATAACCGCGTTAAGCACGAACGGGATCAGTTACATAACTTGCCAAGACAATTATGCAGAGCGAAACAAGTTTCAACATTGATTTAAGTTATATGTACGTTGGCCTATTTCTGCTATATAAGGCTATGTTTCACGTCAGTACTTGTGATCTCTACCTTTACTAAGCATGTCGTATGTGTCCTGCGTCTGGTGACGTAAATCCAGGGCTCCCTCTCTCTCTCTATGCCAATTTGCATATAGGTCTAGGTCTTAGAATTCGTTGGGTACAATTATTACAAAAGAAATGAGCATAAGCTAGGTCATAATATCCGACATTAATACCTTGCATTGCCGAAGCCACTTTTGAAGGCACTTTACCAGCATATAGGTCATGCCATATATTGCAATTGCTGGCATAGAAATGCACCATATTGATACATGTATCAATGTCGGAAATAATTATCATCGTGCATGTTAAAGGCTGTTTGGCCGATTTATGCAAATAACATATTCACATCACTGCAAGAAATTATATTTTCAATTGAAAACTCGCTATGAATGCATTTGTTTACAATCGATAATGTTCGTTATCAAGGATTGTAAATTATGTATGTCCACGCAATGCGGAGCAGTTATTGTGTGTGGGTTATCAGAAGAAAATAGAGGCCACACTATCTTATGCATGCTGCGTAACCCAAAGCAAGGGGTGCCGCGCAGCTGAATCGGAACAATCGCTTGAGAAGGTAAGTTAGCTGTAACTTGGTTCACCGAGCCGTGTAATTGGATCATGCAAATTGTCGCAAATCGCAAATTGTCTCTTCATTGTTCTGTTGCAATTGACTGCTGTATCACAAAGATTAGTCGCGAACCAATATGCTACCCGCTTTAGGCTGTTGCATAGTAATTTCCAACTGCGGTTTCGTCGTCTTTGTAAGTTGTTATAATTGCTGGTGCGGCGTAGACTAAATAGTGTACTATGTAGCATATATCATCAGTAATGTTACAATTAAAACGCACTTGATATTATAATCATTCATTGATACATGTTATGAACCAAAGACATAAATATAACTATGGTTTTCTCGTCGCGATCTAATGGTTTCAATCGTCTCTTATTTTATGTCTGGATTTTTTAGCCATGCAAATTAGATATCCTGACACGATGCTGATCAGATCGGACTCGATCAGAACAGCCCTTTGATTGCTAATAATCCAAAGACACTAGTAACGCTCTATGGGCATTGGATCACCATGTGTTCATTTGAAAGTGATGCTGATTCGTCACGACCGACGTGATGCGGATCGAGACGGTCTCACTAAGGGTAAAACATTACTTGCTGCAGTTTTGTTTGTTTAAACGTCCGCCTGTTACACAAGTACTTGCACCCATATATGTCACACAAAAAAACCGCGCCACTTGTGTCATAATCTTTGTAGCGGGTTGATGGTACATGATACAGCAATGTGCAGGACAATGACGGATTTACAAATCATGGCTTTGATATGAATATGACTATGTACCCCAGTTAAAAGTAACCGCTCGTTTGTTCTTGAATTTTAACTGTGGTATACAAATAACAAAGCTATCATATTTTACTTGTGCTTAGTTTGTGTGTTATCGTGGTCTCGTGTATATTGGCTCGACGCGCAGAAAATAAATTTGTTTCGATTAGCAGAATAAACTTAAAACGAAACATAGCTCTGCTAAGTAATTTAGCACCTAGCTTTTTGTCGACAATCGATTTTTTAAGAACTCGTCATTCTGACCACACCACCTGAGCTGTCCCAAAGAGATTCCACAGAATTGCACAGAATCTTTGTCTAGGTTTTAATTATGACCATTTGCAATTTTTAATAACGATTATCTCCTGCAATTTGCACTGATGACCTTTGATCTCTGCAAGTATATATATTGGGTCGGTCCTGCGCAATGTGTTTTACCCGCCAACTACAAAATATCTGATTGCACAACATAGGACCTTATTGCGTACTCTTTCTGGAATATGAATTACCGAAAATGGATATATTCTTTTAGCTTGCCATTTCGAAGGATATTATTGACTTAAAATGGAAGAGAATAGTTGCTCTTCTGATTTTTATTCGCTCTCAACTGAAAGCCATAAATATTTAGTCGATAGCAAAATGTTTGCAATGTGGACGTTAAATTCCTTTCTTTAGCATAATAACCAAGCTGCGTCTCTTTAATAAGATGAACGTTTATAGTTGAGCATAGAAACGCAATATTTTTTTTGTTTTGGTTAGGATATATTTGATTACTGCCTTTTTTCAATAATATAGCATCATATAGGATGCCTACATATCGATTTGATGCCAGTAATACGCTGTTTGACCCGTGTTACAGCGACTATAAATGGCAAAACAGCAATAAAATGTAATTTTAATATACATATTTAGGGTGTTAAACGGTGTTAAATGCAGCTGTTATTCAAACCTATTTCATGTGTATCGATTCGTTAGTATACAAAAGCATCAACAATATGTTCAATTAGACCCCTAACTGTGACATTGTTTCACATAAAGGGGCGGAGTTTGTGAAAATAAATAAGAGCCAACACTATTACATTGAATGGCATATAGTCAACCGTGCGTCGCCAAGATCGTTAGGGACAAATCGGGATTGACAGTAACTTTCTGACTGACGATCTACTAAGTATTGCCATTAATCTATTCCGCATGTTACTTGGGTTGCCACGAAGTGTAGATAGGGTGGGAAGCGATATGTAACCGGGTCAGTATAACCAGGAATCTAGGTAAGCCTGGCTGGCTTATCACACCTGCTGGTTGATGAGCACCCTGTTGCTATGAATAAACTGCGTCAGATCACATTGTCAACTAAGTATGCATATGCTGAAACGGAAATGTAAGATATATCAAAGAGAGTATCCTATCGCTGCACGTTTCACACAGGATATTAAGGTAAATTCTTAACATAACACAGTTGCCTAGTCAAGGTCCCCCAGCCTGATGGCTGCGGGCGCTGTTTACATGTTATTGATATTCAATAGTCTCGCCTTCAGGACTGGGCGAGCTTAATATCTTGAATTGGACAGGCATCCCAGATTTGGGATGCTCCAATCAAAAGCCGTGTCTCTGGGTCACTCTCTGATACTTTTAAGTCGTTGTCTCTCATTGGTCAGTTCTACAAGTTCCGAAGAACTAGTCCAACCGGTGGAGTGATTTTTATGAGCCGGGCACACATTCTATAACACTCCGATTTGTTGTTTCACGCTGAGTGGCACCGTTAATCACACAGTCGGCGAGAGAAGCAGTAAACATACTATTGCGCAGCTAAGCATTAAAGCATTTGTTGTGGTGCCAATTTGAACTTTTGAGACGCCCCTTAATTCCAGAAGACATTCAATGTGTTCTCATTGGACGCAGACCACTACAATGTCCATGACGTCACATAGAACCGAGGGTGCGTATCACAAGCCAGACACGCGCAACTAAGGCCAATCCGGGTCACAACCTTTGCGTTGATTGGTCACGAAGATTAACGAACGTGTCTAATGAATATTCGGACGCGCCAATCTAAGACCTTATCTTCTCGTAGACTCTAGGGCGAGAAGCGTAGCGGAACCCCTGGAGTCTGGGACGCAGACTAACAGTTGCCGTTCCATGGTGAAATCACCCATCTTTGTGTATTCTACATTTGACCAGTAACCACTCACGGACATTAAGCGGGGGAAACATGATCCATAACTTGATGCAAAAGGAACCGATTTTCCGTTTTTCGCAATCGTGTTTAAGCAACTTGCTCTTAATTTGCACTTCATTAACACATTAGCTATATTTACAGTCATCTGATAACCACCTGTGTGATGTAGCACTTTTAAATTGATTGTAAATAGCAGCTGTTATAAAATATTACATGTATGATTAACAAACAGGTTATGTGCATTACGCATATGTTTCTAAGAACTTAACCTTATCAGGAGTATTTATTTGTGTGGCCTATTATCAAATTATTAAGTAAGTTTATAACCCAAGGTCGGTATCAACCAGTGAATATTCAGGAACAGCAAAACGATTTGGTCGGGAATGAGGCAGTATTTAGGTGTTTATCGCTTTGTTGATAAAACTTACTCTCGACAGAACACGTGTGTCAATACGCCATATTTGTACTGCACTATTTGCTCTTAAAACCACATGGAATATATGGGAAAGGGTCGCCTAGATTGGAAGTCTTTATTACTTCAACAGTAACAACAGTCCCATGTGGTTGGTTTTCTTTTATGGTCGAGCAAATTGACGATGGGCGTTTTAGGAATGACAACCGCACAAACCAATGAGAGTTTTCTCTGTTGTCGTAGCTGTAGGCTCCTTGTTAGCATTGATTCCGTTGGTTCCATAGCGCCCGATGATATAGCAGCGTTGACTTAAACGACACAGACAGCACTGCATTACGCTCTTAGCAAATCCATAAAAGGACATACCAATGGCCAAAATGTCTAGACGAGTAACACCATACCCAAGGGCGTCAATACCTAATTGCAATATGATCTCAGTAAAAACTAACTCTATTGGAATCTGTTTCTAGCTACGACGGTGCGGTGGCTATCATTTAAAAAACGGGACTAATCTACTGCAAAGCCAGAGGCATATCGTAAAGGTAGAACCGCCTCGCGAGGTGCCCACATACGTGAACCACTTTTCTCACGCAGGATTAATATATATATATTTATATATTCCGCTTTAGTTGCTTATCAGCTGCGGCTTTTTTACAAAACATTTTCCTACTTTTTAATTCTACATCAAGAAGGCTTATTGATATTGATTCTAGCACTGAAGCTCAAATGCGCTTTATCATCCTCTCCTCTGAAAACAGGCAAACAACATTGACAGATCCTATACGATGATATTGAAGCAAAACATCGATTTGATCTTTCATATCTGATTACAGATGATTCTCTCTACTGGTTTCTCGGTTTACACCGCGAAACATCTGACGGAGGTAATGACATTTTATTTTCAGCAGCACAAGGAAGGGAAAGTACATCAGGCTAAAAAGATCACACATCATGCCGATGTTATCAAGGGCGCCGTCGTTTTACTACCTTTTTATGAGCAATATGAGATCAATGAGATTAGATACGGACCAGTCTTATCGATTGAGCCGCCAATATCCAGTACTAAGCTCCTTTATTCCATCCAGCCATTACGCACCATTGCACTCATGCTGTTGGTGATGATGCATATTTTCAAAGACGCACTAAAACCGGAATATAATATTACGATAAACTATCTTGATGAATATGATAGAGGAAAACTCCTTGGACTAGACTTATAAATAACCAAATATTTGACAGTGGCAATGATCATCTCGATCAGGACGACATGTGTTTCTTATATATTACGTAGTTTACTGATACAAAAGCGCCGCAATATGTAAAATGAGAGCTACTGGTACTAGGTTTGAGTTTGGGATCTGAAAAACGGGTCCGTAATCGCTAGCAGGATATTTTGAAATTCAAGATTTGTGGGCAAATATTTGTTATGACGAACGGCGGAGGAGCAATAAACGGGCAGATATTAGTCAATCGATGATGATTCATGCTACTTAGTGATAGAGTAAACGCAGTATCTTATGCGCAACTAATTATCATTTGCCCTAGTCCCTTTATCGCAGCACATTGATAGCCCATCACGATATCATTACATTAAAGTTGATACAAATGTGTAAAATACAATGTGTTATTGTGTGCCAACAAAGCTTAACTCCGATGATATAAGGTACTTTCTGTTGAAGGAATAATATAGAATAATACGTATTTGTATTCATTGGATTGAGTAACATTCGTTCATGTGTCATATATGCGACCGTCTATGATGTCTGATAACAATTAGTTCCTCTCCCCAATCGATTGCATTCGTCCAGATACAATGAAACATAATATTTCCTACATAAGCCAGCTTATCTGCCTAAAGCAGCTTAATATCTTTTGCAAACTGCAACCAAAGCTTAAATTTCTCATTGAGTATTAGGTAATCCGAATGTTCCTTTCTTCGACGCTAACAGCTTGACGTTTAGGCATTAAGGGCTTCGAGCCCCAGTAGGATAAAGCTGCTAAGTAAATGATAGTGCTTTGATTTGAAAAATAAATGTTTACACATTCTCTGTCATAATTGTACAGCCTTTTTACGGCCCTTCGGATTTGTATTCGACCAATTTAGAGATAAAAAGTAGGTGATTGGATAGCAAATGGTGTCATGGTGTCTAAATATTCACATAATTATATTATCTCAGTCATTTTATTATTGATGCGATACCTTAGACCCCTTCCAAATTATGCTCAGATAAATTTGCCTCATAACGCGAGCTGTAGTAAGCCATCCCGATTGGTCGATATGCATCGTCCGCCTCGAATGATCAGCATTGTCGTGTAGCATAGTGGTCGCTCGATACAGTCATTATCTGCTCAATATTCGGCTGCATAATAATCATCTACTCTCTACATCCATTGCCTTGGGAGTGTGAAATGTTGCGTCTTATGGGACCCTATTACCATCTGAATGTGCATAACGGATTATGTGATCGGGAATCAGATATTCGTGATATTTGAATCATGCACCAGGCATCCGCAAGAGAGTTGTTGAAATCCTTACTCCGTAAGAGCCTCATCTCGGCATAGGTCGGTATGTTTATGGAAAGCTAATAATTTATGAGTATTTTGATTAGTAATATTCTTAGCAGGGGACGGATAGGTCAGAGTAAGAACTTTTTCAACTAAGCCCCTTTGAGCAAAACTGCGATAGTTTCAAAATACCACTTGTGCGACAACAAAATAACGGAAAGCGTACTATATCTGGAATTTGAATAACTGTAAATTGATATATTCACCCCGCTTACATTATATTTGCTTTCACGATTGCGCCATTTATTTTCGTCGTCGATGTACTGCAACAATGTTATTAAAAACGACATGCACACCGCAGGTACTCAGTTGCTCCTCGGAGCTATGGAATATTTTTGTGGACTATCCGATAAATCAATAGGTTAGTGTAGCAGTGCAATATGTCATTGTGTAGGACAGTGTGTATAGTAAACAGGGCTGCATTGTTACTCTGTTTAATATAGCATCATTATGTATGCCGAAACATCGAACTGAAGCCGATTGTACCCTATAAGCTAAATCGTTTCGACAGATTCATCAAAAATAAAGTGTAATTACATAGTGCGTTGTTGTGTTGCAAATATCTTTTCGGCGGGGCATCATTTTGATCGATATGACTAATGTCTAGTAGATTGCACAGCATTTGTTTGTCAGCAAAGATAGTTAGTAAATATGTGATCAGTTCGTAATATCGATGCAACTAGACCAATTAAACTTGCACTCTTGCAATGCTTAGGCATAATGTTGACAATGGATGCTGAACAAGTTTATTTGGCAGTCACATTGCAACATCGAGTCTGCGATTAATCAAATGACCGATGTGCTGAGCCGTCATACAAATTGTATCAGCATAACCACGTTAAAGACTGCTTATTACACCAAGCAGTGATGTATGATATATATTGAGGACAAACAGATCGTTAGGCTCACTGGCTATCGATATATCCTCTTTCTGCTTGCAATATTTGACAAGCACTTAAATAGCGAGATGAATAATTGATGATCGAATCCTCACAGAGCGTTGAATGACTGAATGTTCTTAAGGGCCGCTTATTCAGGCCTATGTTTGATTTTGCAAATGAGCTGACGTTTTTATGTGAGTCTTCACGGTTTTGAAAACAGCTTTCGGATCTATATTGATATTACATCTATTATATTTGACACGCCAAGTTGTGTGATGAAAACGTCGTGGACAAAAGGTGTGATAATTAGCATAAAGCCATTGAGTCTCAACATCCGATTGCTAGAATCTGATAACACAGTGGTCCACTGGTGTGGTTACATTAATCGCCAATCATTGCATATTGCCATACAAATATGATTGTTTTGAAAAGTTTACTCTCTGTAGAGTAGTTTATGGAAAGAACCATCAGTATAAAAATGTTGAATGTATTTTGGATAAATATCCTGTTATAATGGTTTCTGATAAGAATCGCTTCTGACAATATGATATCCAATTTATACATATAACGCAAAAGGTTGTGTTGAAATTCATAGTGGTACCCAGTATGTGCTTATTTGCCAATTCGCAACAGTCTGTCTCTCAGCATTAAATATAGTCTATTGGTTGTCTGGTCTGAGGAGGAAAAACTACTAATGTGAGAAATAGTGGCATTATTAAGAGCACACCATATAAGAAATAAAAAAATAACGGCTTCGTTTCAGAAACAGACTGACCATTACATAGGACGTTTTATATCCAAATGCAGACATCGGAAAACCTTTCACTGTAAGAGTGCTAAACGTACTACAATCACCAAAGCGTTAGAGCATTACTGCGTCATGCCTACCGATCAACACATTACCGATGCAAATGTCTGAACGATGTTCCAGATGAGTGGGAAAATATTAACACCAACTTTATTCAATATCCCGTACTATGATCTATACAACACATGACATAAGTGACCTAAGTTGCTTATTCATTTGCAGTTTTTTGTCCTGGTTAGCATTGTATAAAACATATAATAATTTATGGTAACTTAAGAAACGATCGATTGGATGAATCTTAGCAACAGACAATAAGGTAACCAAACCATGCACAGGTTTCGAACATTGACGATCTCTAAACCCAAGTATTTTCATGCTATAACTACTAGTCGCCATGATTGCTCGTTGCTTACTTGACCATCAGAGCGGTTTCCTTCTTACGATGCGTATTTACACTTATGCAAAGCCTATCAAGGGATGCGTTTCTATTTTGCAATACCTCTGATCACCGTTTTGGTTGGGAACGGCATGGTCAACAATAATCTGCTCTTCCTTTCATCTTATCAAAGACGTTCCGAATGTGTTTATCTCCGTTTGCGATAGAGTCCCTTAAGGGCTGATAATAAAACGAGCTGAGCGATTTGCCTTATTCTTCAGGGTCCCTGTGGTATCTATGCCATCGTAATATTGGGCACTCTAACGTAAGCTTCGCCTGTGATCCAATCCGTCTTCTGAATTGCAGACTCCTGAATAAAATGGCATGCAAAACTCCATGTTATTCATCAATTTATCTATTAGCTTTTTTCATACGTGATAGCAGAAGGCTGTTTCTGGTAATGTCTTCGTAAGCAGCGCGTGATAATGACCGATACCCCTCAGCACCACACGATACATAAAACCTTAAGAGCCCTTAAATGCCATATCTGTTCCGTGCTTGCCAGTGGGCTAGTGTTATGGAACCATTAAAGCAGGTGTGAGAGATCTCGGTCGTTATTTTATCGATATAACGCAGCATTTAAACGTCTCTGTTTGCAATTCCTTACCGAAAATATCCGTGGTAGTTAACTTCAAAGATGCCGGTAAGATGTTTACCCCGGGTGATGAATGTTTTGGCGGTGTTACATTAAAACTTTAGAATAATTGCAAAGTACAATTAGCCGCCCAGTAATGCATGATACTGCTTGTACAAAAAACACAGCGGCTCCGTCTTTCACTCACTAATCATGTTTTATTCATTGTCTCTTTTATTGCAGCATGGACATGAAACATGTAAAACGGAAAAGATTGCTTCTATTATTAATAAAGGCAAAAACCCCACAACCTCATTACTCTTATGACTATTATTAGGTAGGGTTATAACTCCGTAACCTCATCACTTACAGGTAATGATTACAGTAATTGAAAAGCAAACGAACAATAATCGATAATATATACTGCTGCTTCTTATATGCCATATGGTTCATGCTGTTTTTAAAGCAAATATTACCGGCTCATCATATACGTCTTAGCAAACGCTCTAATATTGAATGAGACGGACGTCGAAGACGTTGAGGCCGATGTAACACATATTTCCCGATACCAGCTGTAGTCTTACAATGCTTACGGTTAGCAGGGTTATATATCTATTGAATATGTCCGACCAAAATGGTGGTCGAAATTCACCTGGCAATATTCACTTTGTACCGCTGCTACACTGATCTTGCACTTGAGTTTCAAATATTTTTTATCTTGCCTAGACACCTCGTCAAAAGTGCTCGACAGAATGTTTGCTTCCATTCGGTTGCGATATCACGGTCACGGCAATGTGATACTCTTGTTTTAGACCATAACATAACATATCGTTTCGCCTTATATTTCGCATTCGAAAATACCACTGTAAATCTCTTTCAGTACAGCTGCATCTTGGAAATGATTTACCATGCAAATCAATCGGTTTGGCGTTTTGTTGTAACGTTGGAACAGTGTAGAAAATGTTACAGTTATTAAATGTACTTGAGATGCACAGAGCTCTTTTAACTATATGTAATTTTCATTGAGTAATTGCGATTCCTGGACTAAGCATTTCACTAAAATCGCATCTAAATAATTGCTATGTAATTCATGCACGCTGTAAACTGTATTTTGTGTTTATGCCTGGTAAATGTTCCTGGTACTAGTTACCTATAACGGGTCATCCAGCGGAATAGGCGTTGAAGCATGGTTTAAATGAATAATACTATTTGCCAAATGGCCAATGGCGATACTGGTGACGGTTATAGTCCACAATTATCATTTGAAAACGGTCACATGTAACCGGTTCACAGAATGGTGAATATATAACCGAGCATCAAAACAAATTGAGGCAACTTGTCGTTGGGATAACGTTCAAAGGAACAACAGCCTCGGTGAACCCCTGATTGAGATAAACCCTATCCCACCTAATAGGCTATTGCTGATTTGGGTGACTTCAGTGGACTAATGTCTGGCCTTCAGCTTATATACCACGCAGCTACATATGTATAAATGGCACAATATGGTTGAATTCAATGAAAGGGGAGCATATTGCGCCGACGGTGCTCGCTATTGTCACATATTATTTATGAGTATCAAACATTCGGAATTAAATTACTACGGTAGGGAAATTAACATCTTATCTTACGACAATATTAACGCTAATATCCTAAATGGGTACTTAGAATATCATATCCACACACTCACATATATACATATGATATAGGTCATAGGTCTACTTGCTAGTGCTTTCAGCATTATTGCTTACTTTTATGATTAATCTTGCCAAGCATATGTTAGCAACAACCATATTTAAACTATACACTAAATAGACCGAATAGAATTCAGTGCAATGAAAAGGTCAAAGGCAAAATATGCATATCAAGACCCTTTTATTGTCAAGAGGACTTTACACCTCCAAGCTTTATATACTGTTAATGTTAGTAGCTACAGGCTGGTTTACGTAAAACTATATTGACATCGCTTTTAATTGCTTGCCTTGGTGGCCACCTTTGCAACCAATCTTGCATCACTAGAGTACGTCTCCGGCGCCTTGCTTAGAAGCCGACCAGACCAGACCTGGCCCACCAATAAGATTGTATACTGCCACATAATTATGATTAGGCTCAAAGAGTACATTTTATGCAGACGTCTTCGCGAGAAGAATCTTCAATATGCAAAGGGTCCTTCGTAGTGCAAATGTGACACAACACGACAGGTCAAACATTTTTTAACTATATGTTGCATGCTTGAAAGCGTCTTTTGGATCATTTAGCCTTTTCGTGGGTAATAGGGCATCATTTTTTATCAGGAAACACCACGAATATGTATTATTGGTTAATAAATCCTGCAAAAAATACCCGTGTCCTATTGAGAGGATATTGGAAAGAAGCTAATTGAGCAGTACAGATTACGATTCATATACACATGCACTCAATCCCGTCGTTTTAGGGAGAATCATTTCCATCAAAACCATTCTATATAATTTGCATAATAAACACACCAGCTTACCGTTTTGCCGAACAAATTGGTTGGGCATTTTAGCAGTATACTCCCGTACTTTGTTTGGAATTGATGAAAACAGAAATATGTCACTATGCAGTCGCATTTTAGATTCGTACCAGATATATCAATATCGCGTGATTCTAAAATAAAGCACCAAAGATGCGGTCAGATTTGCGACTCGGATACCTCTTAGCTGTGGTTGTAGATGTAGTTGTGTACTAATGTAAAAAGATAAAACACTCAACTTATTATAATTTCAGTAAAATATGGTAATGAATGTATCTCTCATAACGCTGGAAGCATTCCATTGTCTAATATTGTCTTTTGTTTATGCTGCAAACCTGCATATATATACCGTGTTACAGAGAAAGCAAAACAAGAGTAGCATAACTGACTTAACCTGCTCAATCATTATTGACATAATGTGAACATCCATTCGCAGGTATGGAGCATTGACAATCCCGAAACCGAATTATGTTCAAGCCAAGGTTATATATGTGACTCTTCAATGATTGCTCGTGGGTAACCTTGGTTAAGGCTATCCTATGTCCTGGTCGGTTAAGAATAACACCAATCAGAACCACTGAATATCTCTTGAGTAACATATATAAGTAATATAAGTCTATCAAGGGAAGAATTTCAATAATGCAAATATGTACATATAACTGATCACCGATTGGCGGACAACGTCACAGTCAACAATAATATGTATCTTCTTTCATCACATCAAAGACGTCAATAATGCTCGTCTCCGTTTGCAATAGAGTCCCCTTGAGACTAGTAATGAATTGCGCGGAGCTCTGCGTCCTATTCTTAAGGGTCCCCGTGGTATCTAAGACATTGGTATAATGAGCACTCTAAACGAAGCGTCTCGTGCGATCAAGCCCATAACTGCCTCATCTTCTGCATTGCAGATGGCCTGACCCCCGAAAAGAATTGCTTGCCAAACCCATATGAATGAGCAATTTATCGATAGAATTTTTTAGAATGTATTAGCTAAAGATTTTCTCTTGTAGTGTCGCGTGATAATGGCAGATGCTTCCGGCACCACACGATTCAGAAGTCTGTATGTGCTGTTAAACTACGCACTCTGTCCATGCTTGCGCGAGCACTGGCGTTGTGGCACAATTCTCACTTGTCATATACGGACCAGTTTCATCGATATAATGTAACAATATAAAGGCCTGTTTGCGATTTCGAAAAGGCAATTTGCGTGGATGTTGTCCTTAAGGGTGCCGGCACGATGCACAATATGGAATGAGAGTTTGATGAATGTTTTTACATCTATACATTGAAACATAAGTATAATTACCTGATATAATAGGTTGCCCCTCCAGCAACTCCATCAAGAGGGAAAATCAACATTGCAGTTATTAATTCAAGATTCCGTCTGTACCATCATTACGCGTGAGGCACTGCTACTGCAACTGATAAACCAGAAATAATATATTCTCTAGCAATTAACCATTCTGACTGCGTCGCTTTTATTTAGTTGTATTTTTTGATAATCAAAAAATATTGCATCACGGCTATCATGTGTATCTCGTTTATGCAGCGAAAGATTTGAATGCACATCGTTGATTATTTAGCTTACAACTTTGAGGCTACATACCGTAGCATTGGCAAAAGACTCATAGTAAAACTACACCATGATGTTGCGTCACCGAGAACCGCAAAAAAATGACTTGCTTTGGAGAATTATCAAACAGTAACGAGCAATAATGGACGGTGCGATTAGTTGGAGGAGGTCGGTTTTAAATACCTTGTGAGATTAATTTATCTTGATGTAGAGCGTCTTCAAAGCTCGGGCCAGTATCAAATCATAGGCTAGCACAGATAGCTATTGGATAGATGCTTAGAAGTAGCACATTAGTCCCTAAAACATGTTAAAATATTTAAATGAGGAATAGCGTAGAGAGTTTTTAAGGACTATCAAACGTAATTAGTTGTTAGACATGATTTTGACCATCAAAAATATTTAAGTTGGTGTATGTAGTGATAAAACCAAACGATCGCGCGCACGTTGAAATAAGGACATATATTTGGTTTTTATCTAATGTGATAGGGCTCACTTGGAATGGCTCTGCAATAATCGCTTTACCAATTATGATACATTTAAATCGTAAGGTTGTGCAACCGTGACACAGACAAAGGCACATTGGAATACTGGGGGGGACGTCACTTGGATTGATGAGAGCGGGGAAAATGCCGTTTTTGGCAGAGCCCTGCCGCATCCAAAACACGTCGCACAATAGGCTTATTTGTAGCGAAAATAACAAGTACACTATTTGATCAAAAATCAACTTGATTAATTACCCGGTCTGAGATGCACCAATCGAAAACAGTTTGCTTCTTACAGCGGATACGCTGTTTACAATCCTCGATCATCCGCCCTGTGGACGGTTGTTTTAGACAGTCAATAACTGTCTAGAGCAAGGGAACTGTCATGGTGACGTTATTAACATTTTATTGCATACCAGGGGCATATGAAAGTCTCGGGCAGAGAGCTATGCTGCGTGACGATTATGAAATTACGCGCAAGACATCGTCATCAGTCGACGTTAGCATTAAATCTACAAAAGCCGACGGGACAATTGATCCAACGCCTTAGGGCTCGGCGTCTTTTTAAAGATATGGAGTCATTGGATTGGACGAGGCGACTGCAGCTCCAAATTATACAAAGAATAAAATTTGAATAATTGGGACTGTTTAGGCCTGTACCTCGTATGATGTGTATCTACTTAAATCAGCTTATGTTTACCAGCTGTGGCCTGAGATTGCTGGCTGAATCATTCTGGTAGCTCTGTATAGCAAAGTATCATATGTACGCAATGAGTGATGCTTAACCTATGCTCAACGGAATATATAAGAGGGGAATTTAGCAGCATAATTGGTGTGCGCAGCTGCAACTGAGCAATTTAATTGGCCTTTTCATTACGTTAAATGCAAGGCGGGTTATATTAGGAAATCTCAGATCAGCATATCCTTCTTTAACTAATGTTCTCATCAACATGGTCTCATTATTTGACGATATATTAACACAACTAATGTACGATCACTGCGGGCATACACTGGATCAGACAAAAAACCCATTCTTTCTTGTCTACACACGCATGCTAAACTTAATGTGGGATGTATATACTAGCATAATATAGGCACTGGACTAACCTGTAACCTCTGTGATCCTATATTTGCTTTAGTCAGCCAAAGCAAGTTAGCAATATGCATAATGTTTATTTCACCCCTAACTTTTGCCATGCATCCCGTTCTCTCCTTGAAGCTCTCTTTATGAGCTAACGCTAACTTTTGTGAAAAGCATTTTAACTCACTTACGCCAAAGATAATTTACAGCAACCCGACACCCACCAGTTAAATGTTGATATCACTGCGTTCGTCATTTGATGAATATAATAGTTATTTCATGGACGTAATATATTGGAATACATAATAATCACTGCATCGCACACGGACAGACAATGTGTAACTTGTTACGCAATCTAGCATATATGTAAAATTCAATCAACACTCGCGTTTAATACGCCTGCAAGCGTCAAAACATTAATCGAAGTTACATCACTAGCTATGCAAATTAAGCACTTGAAAAATTTACAACAGGCGTGTTTCCCACAAAACCGTATTCATTCAATGTGCAGGGAAATGTGATACTGTGATTATATGAAGTAATCTTGATACTTGAGATTTACTGACAAGTTATGACTATCTGCTGCTATTTTCCGCTGTAAGCGACGCTTAGAACGATGGCGCTGAATGACAAGTTCAGTAAACACTTACTCATTAGGCTAACTGTTCTATTTTAGAGTGTTTGCGATCCGATGGCGTTCAACAGAGGCACAAAAACGCTATTTGTCAGGTGCTGTAAATGCTCAACACCAATGTCAGAATTAATTCATTTAAGCAATTATTGGACACAATAAATGAATGCTGGCCATCGTACGGCCAGAAAATATCCTATTGTAAGTGGCTTACAAGAAAACCTTTCGCCTTCATTAGCGGTTTTGTCGTAGCGCAATACAAACATTTTTACCCATCGATCGCCAATCCGAGAGTGGACCCCTGTGTTATCCAGGAATAAACGGTTTAGTCTTTACAGCGTGGTTGGTGCCTGAATGTAGTATGGCTGTATGCGCATCAATAGTTTTTTTATGACCAATTTTGCACGATGGTTCAAAGGCGGTTTTTACATTACAATCATCACAAACAGTGTGTATATATATTTATATTTCTATAATCTTAACTTTTCCAGATCACATTTAATGGGCATGGAATTTTCGTTAATACAGGCGCCAATGGCATATTATCATACCAACTACAGCTCGTTGATACCATTGCATGTATGATTTTCCCTTAAATCACAAATGTGCGTCAGTTGTTACAATCAAAGACATCGACAGCATAAAAGAAGCATGCAGAAAATAACAGGGTGCCGGTTAGAAATATATCTGACAGCAGTTGATGAATAACATGTCTATGAACTTTGTCATTAACTTGACCATGTAAGCCACATATATACTATGTAATTAATGTAGCATATATCTTGATGCATGTTATTGCTTGTACCGTTATGGAAATAGTGCCTCTGAACTATTTAGTAAATAAATATCCTGACTATCCCCGATGTAAGATAATCATTAAGCAACTACTGCATTCCAGTTTTATTGGTCTCAGGGGGGCGAAAAAAGGATGACGCAATCAGTGCAGCAAATATTGACTTCCATCATGAATCGATGATATAAATTGTTAGCGACCTAGAAGCCGGCGAACTGAAATACGATTTCATAAAAAATCGCTTTACAGAGATAGCAACAATCAGCTCTTTTAGGTTCAGTAGTTGGGATAGATTCTCGACATTCTTCTATTAATATTATAACACAACGTAAGTCGGGACTTATCTATAGTTTGGATTGTAATATACTTACCTATCTGTGTGTAAGTGACGCTTTCAAAGTTGCAATACACATTCAGCATGCAGTGACGTCGCAATGCAGACGATTTTACTCTATAAAATTAAAGAGTTACTGAATGTTTTACTTCCTAAAACAACTAACGTACATTTTCTTGAGCTAAGCGTAGTCTATATCCAAAATGAGACAAATATTTGAAATAGTTTACGCCTATTCAATGTTGCCAAAAAACAACGGATACAAGCGGCTGACCCTCTCAAGGCAGTCATGTGCTCTTTTGGCTGGGATACAAAGGGTACATTAGCTTACAGGCTCCAAGAATGCTTAGGGATAACTGCAGCCTATTCTGAAAGCAGAATGAAACCGGTAATTAAAGCTTCTCCCGTTAATACCCAGTCGATAGGGGCATTTGCTTTGCACTACATTCAACACCAAAATTATCGAATTGTTTGTTGGGGTTTTTGTGCGAGTGGTTTTGGCAGTTAAGGCCATGTACCACTACTAAAACCTACATAGCTGATAGGGTGTCTATTTATCTTGCATAACAATGTATCGACACATGTCAGTGAAACTATTGGCTCAATCTGTGACTGCATATTTCAACTGATGCACAAATCCTCCATACTGCTCAACAGGAAAACGCTGTTGCTCATATTTTATATGGGCGGTTAGTTCGTTCATTCGAGTAGATGGCTATATGAAGGGTTTTGAATATCAACGTCAAAGTGCTAATAAAACATATAATGTGCTTTGGAACGATATGAATATTGCCGCCTAACTTCTAAATGTTTTAATATCAGGTTAAACGCGCAAGTATTATATGTAGGCTAAACTATGCCAATTCATCGGAGTTTGATTACATGTGTGAACCAGCTGAACGACCATAACGTTACGTATTGGATTTTCCCATCGACAATACTAAATGGTGGTTCATCATAGTGATGTAAAGACACAACTCTCATGTATTTACTGGGATAAGAATTGAAGATACGCGAAATGTTATAAAGTAGTACAATAGATTAAAAGAGAGAACGGGATCGGGCGCAGTGTACTTATGATTGCAGTAAAGCCTATTTATTTGTAGATAAACAGTAGAATAACTTAATACTTGTCACTTCGGGAATGTCTCTATGCAGAAACCGACGCTAAAACACCTTTAACGAAAAATAACAAGGTATATTGCTGCGTGTACTATGTGACGAAGTCCCAGTAGTTAAATATGATCGTATTTTAACACGCAGTGGGTAAATGTGTTATCTGTGCACAACAGCGCGTGTTATTATATATGATTGTCATAGGATTTGCAAAGTCCTCTAGTTGAGAATAATCAAAGTTATCAAGAACTACAAAATTTATGCGGCTCTAGCCGGCCTATGGTGATGTGATGCAGCATTTTTTAAACGTTCGTTCTTAATCAAAGTCGATGATATCATAAAAACCCAACCCCTTTTTAGAGCTATTCTGCTATCTAGTTTAATCATTCGCAAACTTTGATTGGATGTACGTGCATTTAATTAAGTAATGCGTATCTTTAAGTATGTTTATGCGCGGCATATATTTTATATACATTTCATTGCCAACTCAAAAAAGTGCAGTTCGGAATGATAGCAGCAATTATCATAAACATATTAATATATACTATTACCAGCGCAATAAAAGCTTACACCACTAACATGTAAGCAGGATAGCATTTGGAATATCACCGCAACTTATGTTACCCCAACAAGACGGGTCAACACTGATATGGCCATATCGTCAGACGATGAAATCTTCACCTGACCTTCCAGCGATTCATTTGGAGGACATCAGGGTGGATATCAGATCCTGCAGTCCAGGAATAGGCGTCATACGCAAAATACGGATCATAGGGTTGATAGCATATTGATTATATTGTACAGTCCACTCGGTCAAATGTAGCTGACACAAAAATGCTATTTCGTACTTGCTGCTCCTTAATTAATTTTGAGATCAAGCGTTATATCAAAATAATACCAGCATAACATGACAGAAGAGTATAAATATCACGAAATTAACTTTCGCAGAAAAACAGAATTTGATTACCTCTGTCGTATTCAGTTATACGACAGCGAGTCTTTGAGACTGATGGCTTATGCAACCTCGAGCCTATATAACAAAGGCGTCTTTAGGGCTACATTGCTGTCGGATGCACTGATACGTGATTTCTGGTCAAGCGCTACACATCGGTGTGTGCTAGGTGACGTGCTCATTTTACGATTCCCTGAGCCGCAGGACAAAACAAATGAACCCTCAACTTCAATCCCCATAACAATTAATTGCAGAGGCAATGTTAATCGTGTTTTAAATTTTCGACAAGCAGTCATACTTGAACCAAATACAACGTGAGTGAAGAGGCACTAGATTATAACGGATATCTATGCAGGTTGCACCACATGTAAGTCTATCTATAACATAGCATTTCCCCCGTGATGGAATGAAAGATTCACCGGAAACGAAGAAAATTCATATTTGTACATCGACTGCTCAGCAGATCAAACTTTCATGCAAATAATTGTATATTAATAGCAATTGTGGAAATCTCAAATAGCAATAGAAAGCGTAACAAAACCGCCGGCTAGGTAAAAGCCACGCCCGTTGATTCACAAAACATGTCTGCCGGGTTTTGAAACTAGTGACCCCTTTGATCGGTTAGGAAAAGTCCACGCCAATCAACATCGACGTACTGTGTTTTTCATGCAAGGCCCATGCCGCTACGATTCGAGCTCTCTTCGAATCAAAATGTCAAGAGGACGGCCAACCGTATTATTGAATGTGCAACGAATGCAAACTCCAAGTGTATTGTT
The DNA here is from genome assembly GCA_034190875.2 of Urechis unicinctus. Classification (NCBI taxonomy): domain Eukaryota; kingdom Metazoa; phylum Annelida; class Polychaeta; order Xenopneusta; family Urechidae; genus Urechis; species Urechis unicinctus. Next base: position 46,678,680 of record CM067353.1, read on the forward strand.
AAAGTGGTTATCTGTACCCTTAGTTGATGTCGATTTGAGTTGTGAGAAAATGGTGAATATTATGGATACAACCAATAGTTAGAACAGGAGATGAATATGAATATTTAGCATGCACCAGCGGCAGAATATGATTGCAAATCATTTCGCGCCGATGCTGCGTGGCGATTGTTATAAACCACATGCAATATCACACAGCGTTTCTGTAGCATTTATATGCCGCGGACCCGGCAAGCGGACGCAAAATTACGTCTCTCGCAATAACTGGCGCCAATTTGATGGCATGCTGGAATGCTTTAGTTTTAGTTTGCCAAATCCAATTATATAAATATCACATAGTGTTGGGTTGATGAGTTATTTACAGGGCCAAATGATTGTCTCGAGAATTGCACAATAATGCAAGAAGTGCCTATCTAATCATGCAGTCTGGATTGTTTTCTGATCTCATTTGTTGTAATCATAAATGCCTCTCATGGTTCTACCAAATTATTCTTTTCTTGAGCAATTTTTTTGTAAAATAAACGAAAATTTGCAACAATAATCTAGAGTAGTTGCATTTTTACAGACAATACATATCCGATTAGTCCTGCGATAGAAAAGCAAAGTATATATCGCAAGCGCAGAGTATTATTTTATCACAGCTATAATTGGAAGCATGAATGAATTTCTTGCGCGTACAAAATGTTATTATGCGGAAGCTCTGATAGTCATCGGATAAAAAGCCCATTACTAGCACTAATACGGCAATCGGAAAGCAAAAGGTTGAAGCAATTTAGCATGTTTCTGATTTTTTAGTCAGTGGGCTACATAGTATGACAAATTTACACGTTTTACAATAATGCGAAGTAGTGCTCTCTTAATTAAACAGATACAATTATCCACGAAGGTGCACATACAACTCCGCTACCGTAACGAACTTATCAGCAAGTAATCAAACATAACCGGTAAAAGTGACTGTTGGCCATACAATGAGCATTATATTTCCCAAAACACTAACATCACAGACATATTATGATACCGCAGGTGGTATCATATTTTCAATGACCGCTTTTCTGATCCTGTGTTACGGTATTAAGCAGCATCGCATAGAGGGACTGGGCTCCGTCGGCATTCAATATCACCTATATCAGTTATTGTATTATTAACACAGAAGGATCTGTTACACTTTCTGCTATCATTCCTGTTGGTTCTGATACACGAGCCAAGTGACGGGTCCGCAATTATTGCGCTTGCGGTATTTTTCAAAGCATTAAGGCAATATAACTCGTGGTTACTTCGATACCATTTCGCATATATTTTCATGTAATTTTAAGCTTGGTAAATAAATGTCCAAGTGATTTAGATTGTGCATCTTCCCATATTACCTCTAGTCCGACGCAATTTGGCTGCAAATTTGTAATGAGGCTAAAATCATGGAGACATGCCGAGTGGCATACCTCTAAACGTTAACATGGCTTTTTTCCATAATGTAATAGTCCGAGGAGCTTCAAGTAGCATATGCATTTACCATGCACTGCGTGCCATCTAGGCAAACTCCCTTAAGATAGATTGATCTAATACATATTGGATGCACCCGTCATCTGGCCAATTATTGTACGCGTTGATATAGTATAGCCTACTGTTAGAATTCAGATGGCCAATTACTGTTATCATTCTTGTCTAAACACTTTGCAAGTCACGAAAGTCATATAACTAAGTGTTCATTAGCAGAGGCACATCATATTAATGAGTTTAAACGTGGTCACTGTAGTGATGATCTGAAGTTTAATCAGCACTTAACAAATGACGTCATACCGAACAAAGTACGGTTTTTCTCTATGAAGGACGGTCTTATGTATTGCTGTAAATATTACTCGGTCTCTCAGCTTTGCGCTATTCCATCTCTGTTTAGCTTTTAAGATTAATGTTATGATCTATGAAAAACAATACGATTATGTAGTTTACGTACTTATCACAACAAATATCCAAATACATTTTGACAAAAGGTAACGAAAGTGTTATAACAAGGTCAATAATGATGTAATTAAGTAAACGCTGTCTTTGAGTTCTGACTCAACCATTTTGGTACATCAATTTGTTTATATGATACAACCTGAATATCTCTGCAGCAATAACTGAATTTATTCATGCAGCAGAATATTTGTCGGTCGTGGTTTAGTTGCGAGGCATAGTTCATCAATTGCTTGAGAAGTATAGTCATTAGCATGTGCTAAGTTCTAAGGCTTAGCCACCGTTGCTGCATATCTATATTCACAGTTAAAATTTGTGGTTGACATTATGTATATACATTTTCTTGAGGGGGCACTATGTGGAAAACAAGATTATTACATAAAGATATATCAGGATATGGTTGAATATATATTTGAATAAGCGTGCAAAACACAGCTATATAATTTTGTCTTACTCCGTCTCGGATTTACATATTTTCGGCAAACAAACGCGTAATCATAAATTTCGTCATAAGTGTTTACATAAGGGTCAGCTTATCTGCAATGATGGACATGTTTATGCATTACCCGGATTTAAATACATATGCAATAAAATTATTTATAGTGGACTTCTATGGCAGGAGAATTGACCGGCGCCTAGGCATATACATATTCCGACAGATGCTTAGGAATCTGCTATATTATTCAATCATTCTGTCCATTAATCACAATTAGAGCCCTTGCAAATGAGGTGGATTTAGGCAAGTGACGCTCCATGCAATTTACACTTGTCAGTAACACCTCTAGTACCCATCGAAATTTAAGGGGAATTGCAATTCCGTCCGCTAAATATTTAATCCAAGGCGTCCATATTGTGCTCTCAAGCGATATTGACTCAAAGTGCTCACTGAATTATAGAGGATCACTCCAATTCGTAAATATACTGCATTTCTACTCGTGAGAGACCATCCAGGTCATGCTGCATGATACGGAATGAGAATGTCAACCAACTAGCATAAGCGAAGAAAGGTTGCTGCAACAATTATTCGGCTTTTTATGTTATTCATTGGATAGGGTTCAGAGTTGTTAGTAACCTCTCCGGGAAATTTCGGTTGCTTTGCTAGATCTACAGGCATGAGGCAGTGGGCCACAAAATAGCTGCTTCTAGCACTGTGCCGGTATAACGCATTAGCCCAGTGATAATGCAAGGATATCGGTCTGTTTATGGACAGCCGGTTGTTGGAAAGATTGCAAGTCAAATCAATAAACCGGCGCATGATCTGCTATTCATGCCTAATATCGACAATTGCAGCGGGAATCTCGTCAATTGCATGTATAGGCTGTAAAGTCAAACTCTATGAGGCGTTACGAAAGCACGCACTGTTGAGCTAATAACCTGGTTATCTTCTCACTCACTTCACAATGAAGCACCTTGCTTAAACATTTTACAAGGATTCGGCCAGACCATTTAGCTAGAACAAAAAACACGAAACTGATGTTCTGCTGCAAACCTCAGATTTAGTTTAATATTTTTTTGATGCATGAACATGAAATAGTCTCTATTTCTGATAATAAGGCACGAACCCACGTCGTAGTCTGTTTATCACTATATGATTTTGCCCTCGAGGCTTTGCTAACATATATTGCAGACGCGGTCATATATATCGCAGTCAAAACTAATCGAAAAATCTTTTGAAATAAGCGGTCCAAACCTCTAATCAGGTGAATTCATTAGATAATTGATAGATCGCTACTGACAATCGTAGTTCGAAATATTTTCTGCATTTAACAATCTCACTTAAACAATCATGCGTACGAGGACATCTACTCCTTGTTTTTACCACCTCTATCATCTGTCCCTCATGTTAGTTATCAAACATCGCTGTTTTGCAGGGCAAATCATAACAGATGTAGATTGCGCGTATGAAGTTCTGATGAGTCCATGCAACTGGATAAGCCATGCGCAGGATTTCAGACCGAAGGATGTTTCAGTTGAGTTTATCCAACTTAATCAATGCTGATTTATTACCGGGATCAAGAGTTTGCTGCTGCTAAATGCAGCTTTAGATTAGAGTATGCACCCACGCGATTAATATAAAGCACACAGCGAAAGTATACGGCCTTTTGCACTTAGAAAAGAGCATTCAATAGGATTTTGATGTACGTTAACTACCATTGAGCAATGAATGATCAGTAAAAAGGGATGATTCTGTGTCGCTGTGTGATATCAGCTGTGTGCTTATCATAAATGATACTCGGGAGGTTGGTGTGGGAAGTCGATGACATTGTTCATATTTATCTACACACAGGTTCGATATCATTGTATATGTGAACGTAAATGGATAACAAAATAATCGATTAGTTACTGCATTCGACATATTTGAGATTTTTCTGCACTCGTTTTCTATCATGTCTTGAATGTTTAGAAAGAAACCGGAACAGTGAGATCATATTATTCCACCTCATCAACAAAATATGTAAGTAAGGAATATCGCTCGTTAGGTATTCACCCGCGAGTTGGCAACTGACAAAGCACCATTTAAGATAGTAAGATGGCATGATGCATTCAATGCATTAGCCGTTTTGCCAATTATTATGTCAATTATAACACCAATGCAGCTCGTTTTTTTCCCCAAAATGTGTTTATGATCAGGCGGTTTATGTTATCCTTTACAGCCCATAGACTGTTGATGCTCTCACGCACACCTCGCCGCACATCGATTCGACCTGAGTTTTCTGTCTATTGTCGCAAGTATCAGTACTGCTAAATGAATATAATACAATAATGAGTGTCTTTTTCCACCTAGCCGTGATGCTATTGGCAGCTTGTATCCTGCAATGCTTCAAGTAATGGGATGGTAGGATTATCGGTGCTCAAAATATGCTCAAAGTAATACATTACTGGGAATCTTTGGCCTAAGTGTCATCTGCTCTGCGCAGCTGCAGGTCAGCTGGTACACTAACCTTGCTGATTATTGACTATATTAAATGCAAGGGTTGTAACACGTGCGAATGATCTGATTAGCGTATCAATGCTTATGTTTCATTAAGATGGTCTCACTATATACCGCTGCTTGTTAAACATACCAATTTAAGATCACTGTGATGATTAAATCCGGAAGACGGGTCCTTCTACATAAAAGTTTATTGAATGTGCCATGCATTGTGCTTGTGTCTTGCCATGAATTGCGCATATATGCAGTCTACCATATATTGAAGACTGTCCAGCTGCAATAAGACTATTTGCGCTAGACGATGCAGACTCGTTACTGATTTAATTTCCTCAGCAGCTTGCAATTTCGTAAGTAATTGCAGTGTAAGGCTGCAATGTACGAGGCTACCCTAGTTGACACAGTGGATTTCAATCATTGTGCTACACAGCCATATGGACCACTCTACAACCACATGGAAATTATATTTCCTTTGGTGATTAGGCGGTTATAAATCCCACAAACCCTTTTTTAGAAACATTAAGGGTGGTAATGCTCAGAGAACGTCTCCCTTATCGAGGCTAAGGTCCATTGTTACTTTTCCCAAGCAGCGGAAATGGCATGATTCAATATTCATTGCACTTAATTTTGCGTCTTTAGGTTTAGCTCCGCACTGTATACCTCATTGCAGTAACTCCGATGGTAGTAATTGGCTCAACTCGACGGATAATTAAATATCGACTGTTCAATTTAAAATGCAACAAAAGAAGTAACAAAATATGCTTTCTTTTCCGTTGTTAATAAAATGATATTTTACACAGGTAATGCATTGAAAATGGTGCATTATGATTTGCTATTGAATTATAAAATGAAGTATTTGATTGGAAATCCTGGGGTCGTTCTCAATTAACTCTGAAGGAATGTCCGGACGAGTCGAATGTGTCAGTTGGTGTCAGAATGATTTGTTTTTACATTGATGAATCACAATACTCAAATATGTGATCTAAACATGTTGTTCCATGAAAAACATTCGTAGTTATATAACACGGCTCTGTGAAGCGTGAAATGAGCATCCCACATTGCGCATTTACTTGCATAGTATACAATACAGTGACTGTAGGGAACGCTCATGAAAACAATTTGCTACGCATATTTATATTGTTCTGTGGCGGCTGTATGTATCATATTTCTAAATGCGTTTTTATACCGTGCTATTCCACAGAAAGTAACCAGTACTACTCGTTGCCATGCAGTTTGTGTACCCTGTAAAGCTTTGATTTTGTTAGATAGAGGTGCTCTTGAAATGGTGTCTTGAAAGCCCGTGAAATTTTCGCCATTTGAATAGTTGACATATATTGATTGCATGAAAAGTGTACTTTTGAATACAGAACACCTATAACAGGCTTCGTCAGTATACTTACGTGGGCGAATGTGCTTAACAGGGAATATAAATGTATGCTATTGCTGAAATTTATTGTAGCAAGAGACAGCCACATTATGATAATGCGTGTTTAACAGGGCCAGATGAAGCACCGTTCACTTGCATATATCACCAGGTCATTTCTGCAATTATTGTCATAGAGCATCATTGAACGTCAATGTATACTGTGTCAAAAGAACCAAACTTTATATAGGTATGAAGTTAGTTTAGTATTTACACAAAGTGCGGACCGCTATGTTATCCTCGAATTACCGGTTTAGACTTCATAGCGTAGTTGGCGCCTGGATAAGGTACGACTTGAAGCGCATTCCTTGTTTTTTATGACCAATTTTGCATGTAGGATCAACGGCGGTTTATATATTATACCTGTAACAAAATGTTTGCATGTATCTATGAGTTAGCAAACGAAATTTACTCATTTATCATTCAAAGCGCATGGAATACTCGATTATACAGGCGCATATGGCTACATAATCAAAGCTTTTTTACGTCATGGTCACCATTGGATATAAGCGTTACTTGAAACCACACGTTTCCGTCAGTTATCACAATCAAAGTGAATGACAGCATAACAGCAGCATGCAGAAAAGTGTGAGCAAAAAACTGTCAGCCGGTTGGAAATATATCAGAAAGCAGTTGAAAAATAACATGTCACCAGCTCTGAAATTATTGTAGCATATTCCTTGCCACAAGTGGTCACTGTTTCTGTTATGGATTTATGCTGTGGAATAATGAAGCAAATAACAATCATAACTTTTCCCACGATAAGACAATCATCAAGCTACAACTGTATTCCAGCTGTGGTGGTGGTATATGAGGTGTGCAAAATTAATGTCACAATCAGCGCAGAATTTGTGAATTTGTAAGCACACAAACGAACTCGCTCTGTAGCTACACACATCTTTTGTAGGTATCAAAGGAACATCGCTCTAACCCCAATTAGAGATTTACGCTACACTTATGGCCATCTTTTGTCTGGTATTTACATTATTGCACATATTAGTCAACTTAACAGCATATTTTTTTCGTTTGGCTTGTGTTCATTTTTTACTAATCTGTGTTTCACGCCACGCAATTTCTGAAGTCGCAATTGACGATATACACATTCATCGCACGCTTAAAAGAAGTCGGAAAACTACTTGTCTAGAAAACGACGCGATATTAACGAAACGTTGCCGCACTGTGTTACTGACACATACGATTTAAATATAACCTATGTTGTCAGCTATTTCGCGCATCCTGTAATTGTTCCTGTTTGCGAAACAGCAGGGTTTTTTTTGGTATATGGATGTCAAAGGCTTAGCTACAGCCCTTCATCTGCGATAATTTCAAATTATCAAAGTCTACAGATATTCATGCCGCTCTACCAGATCTGTTTTAATGTGATGCTATTATTTTAAGCGTTCTTGCTTTACGCTAACTGATATGCCTTTTGCATCAAATAGCTTGCCATACAAATGATAAAACTGAATCCTTTTTTTATCCAACTTCTAAGTACATCCATTTACTAACATAGGTGTTGATACACTTGCATTTGATTAGGAAAAGAAATATTTTTCACCGTTCATCCGACCTTATGCGGCATTATCAGTCGAAATAAGAGTAAAATGAAGTGTTCTTCTTGATAGATGGTGGTTGGATGCCTCTATGATACCCAATTATTGAACTTGTGATGGATGTAATTAGAAAAATTGTATTTACATTGTGGTTGTCTTTTAATTGGGATTACCCAGCTGCAGGCGTAGTGACTCATCAACATCGGTTCTGTTATCATGCAATATTTACCCTTATTTTATCAAGTACACAAGGTTGTAAGTATGTGCTGTACAAACGACGGCGTAAATCGGATACAATATATTGCCAACTCATTAGAGTCTTCGCTTCTTCCACGTTTCATATGATCCCCGAATCGCATTATACCAGACACAGTTCGCATTGATAGCAGTAGTTATCATAAACATATCAACACCCACCATTATCAGCGCCATAAAAGCCTACACCGGTAACATGTTAACAGAGTAGCACCATCACTGATGTTACCCCCATAAAACGGGTCAAAGCAGTTAAGAGTATATGGTCAGAAGATGACATCTTCACCTGACCTTCCAGCAATTCACTTGTTATGGGCTGTCAGGACAATCATCGGATCCTGCAGTCCAGGAATAGGCGGTATGCGCAAAGCACGAATCACTGGGTTGATAGTGTACGCAATTATTGCTCGGTCTACTCGGTCTAATGTAATTGAAGCAACGATGCTTTTTCTTATTTGCTGCTCCGTAATTTATTTTCCATCAAGCGCCATACGTTATGCAAAATAGCCGTAGCAATCATACTATCGTAACTCAACTGAACAGTATAATATATGCGTCTCTCTTAATAATTTAAGCCAATTTGATGGCATGCTAGAATGCATTACTTTTATATATAGCCGAATCCAATTTTATCAATATCACATTAAGTTCTGTTGATGCGTTATTTACACGGAAAAATGATTGTCTCGTGGATAGCATGCTCATCAAATAATGCGGGCCTGGTGTTCTCAACTCATTTGATGTAATGATTAATGCATCCCATGGTTCTACCAAATCATATGCGTCGTGAGTAATGTTAGTACATATAAAATCAACAGTTGGTTGCATTTGCGAATCTGACATTATACAAAGACAATGTACATAGAAAGACAATGTACATCTCGAAAGCGTAGATTATGATTTGGTCACAGCTACGGATGCATAAATATAACTACAATCAGTTTTAAAATTATCGCGATTCAGAGATCTCATACGACATATGTATAGTTTATCATTTATTTACATATTTCTATTGAAATATTCCACACATAAAAAACATTTATAATGCGAAAGCTCTGATGGTCACAGGACAAAAAGGTCATTACAGGTACTACAACCAAAGCAAAAAAAGTTGGGGCAATTTATCATTCTATATGGTTTTTTGAGTTAGTGCCAGCCAAAGGGTTAAACACCATTATAAAAAAAACCAGGCCTACACGTAGAGGTGCTGTGCTTTATATGCGTAAAAAGGTATCCTTATTCTATATCGATCGGACATTTCTCTCCTCTTATTGAACATAAGTTATAGTTCCCAGTAAGACCCTACCTTACAGATCTCGAGGTTGTAGTAGGCCCACTCATCAAACAAAATTTGTATTAATACGCAAGCTCAGTGGATGATATGGCAGATGAGAATAACGACCGACGCCTATTTAGTCAAGATCATGGATAATCAAGTGTTGTGTCTCAAACTGTTCTTTTATAGAAAAACAATAATCTCGGTATATGATGGAAATAGTCACTAGTCTTTCGGTTAGGTATTTCTCGAGAAGTGGCTAGCATCATGTTCTGCTGGTATGGTTTTCTTCGGCAAATTTGCCTATGTAACTGCGCTAAAAAGAGTAGTGTTTGACAGGGAGCTATTAATGTACTGGTCAATATTGTAAAGATTATGATAATAATAACGTGCAGGCTAAATTCACTATCATTGTTTGAAATCAACTATGAACTGGGCAGCCATGATGCTGTAAGGTCGTATTTATACTCATAGTTAATGCAACTGTTGCGAGAATCCTTGGCTGTGTAAAACATGATGAACAGTGATTAATGAAGTGCGAAGAAGGCAAGCGGACACACAGTTGTGTCTATCCTAACATCTGACGCTAATGAGATAGCATGCTTGAATGCATTAGCTTATGATTTCCAAATCCAATTATAGTAATATCATTCTAGGTTGCTTTGATGCGTTTTCTAGGCGACAAAATGATTGTCTCGAGAATTGATCAATGATGCACAAGGGGCCCCTTAAAGCACCCAGTCCGGATTTTCTTATTTCAGTTGCCGTAATGAAAAATGCCTTCAGGTACATAATGATGATATGCAGTATCTTTGATCATCGTTTGACCAAATTATGAATTAATAACGTAGTGGTGCTCCTTGAATATTGCGATGGAAGCAGCGAAATATAATTCCCCCCCCCTCTGTTAGCCCCTGGAGTTGAAAGCAATTCGTAGCAGCAAAGTTAATAAATCTAACAAATGTACTTACGGAAACACTAAAATTCAATATTGAACTTGTTCCGCCTGAAATAATGGCATTTTTCTATTATTAAGTGCACATCAATCTTTAGCCGTTTTGCTGTAGAATTCTACATACTTAACCGGATATGAGCGTCGCTCTGGTTATAAATGAAACTGAAAAGCTCTTCCGAGCTACAAGGTTCTGATCACTAAACAATTCGCCCAATGGCATAATTCTTAGTCCGTCACTATCGTAAGAGAAATTGATCGTTGAGCTCAAGCGATATGAACAACCCCTTAAGTCATACTGCAGATCGGCTCTCATTAGAAAAACGGGATAAGCCGTGAGGCTCGAAATCATGTTCTGAGCGGTACAATTTACATACAAATTTCCGGTGTTTCCTTGTAAAATGCATGTAAAAACAATGCCGCGTTCAAGCTCGATGCTGCTGACTGCAGCCGGTATAGCCAGCACCAATCTTACCAAAATATGCTATTCCTACAAACAATTCACAGATAGTTATTTACCCGTTATAGACTTGTAAACTTACAGTCATATAATTGCGAATGGTTCATATAATGTCAATTTTGAGGCACTTTGTATTCAACATTTAATGTACTCTTTTGTTCCGAATGCGTCGCAGTATTAATACAAAGTTTTAAGTTTCAGTTTAAATTGATTGCTCATCTCGCTCTTCCCTGTTCAACATTGCAAAGCAGCATCGCAAGCTGCAAGCTGATATTAGTCGAGTTATGACATCAGATTGATTAATTAGCCAAAAGCATCAATAATTCTTTATCCAAAGCATCCTGCCGGATCATAAAAGGAAACAAATTGTCTGATGGTCGTAAATGAATGAGTCGAATTTAAAAGTTAATATATATAAACATAAGACTTTATATATTGCCTTAGTCTGCCGAAGCTGGCTCTACTTAGGTACAAGACGGCATAGATTCTACATGGTAAGCCTAAAACACTGCTATTGTTCTTGAAAGGGAAACCCTATCATGCACACTATTTGCTTTTACTCTTTTGATCCATTCAAATATCTCATTATAAAACATGTATATCAAACGCCCCATACAAAGCTTTAGCTTTATAGACTATGTATGTATGTAACAAATGTGATAATCAGAACACATACCACTAAGTGCTTGTATGGTGCTGATGCTATGGTTAAATTCAAAGCAGTGTTTAACACTGCATATCCGCAATGCCCAAAAGGCGCAATGCAAAAAGGCCTCTTTGGCTACCGCCGATATCGAGAAAATGCTAAGGCGAGATTGAGGGAAAAATAGTACGAGTGACATGGAGTGCTGTAATTGCTTCCAAATCTTACAATCCTGTTAGATTAATCTTTGTGTTGTGATAAATTTTATACAGATTGGTACATCCATTTAATGTAAACCAGAGAACAGAACAGTTAAAATTATACAAGGATTCGGGGTGATATGTCCGCTTACACATAATGTTAAGTAGTAAAATATCCCAGTGCCCCTAAAATGCTTCGTTGTCAGGGACGATGTCTTTGTCAACAACACTTGTCAAAAGGTCATATACCAGATATATTGTTTTCATGGCATTTCATTTTTGAATATAACTACGTCTTGCTTATTACAGCTTTAGAGGTTGATTGTTATAAGAAACGTTCTTCGTTGTCGTGACATACTTTGTTCAATCATAGCAATATCGTTGCTGGCCTGAGCTAAAATATAATAATTTGCAACAATGATATATCGCAGTGCTAGTAGTAATTCTTATAGTACTCTTGAAGCAAATCATATAAGAGGCAGTATCATCCATAAAACAAAGAGGTTTTAGGTAAAGGCAATCATTTCGGATTAAAACGCAAGTCATTGAGGAATAATATTGAAGTTCTGCTGGTGATCGGTTGCCAAACCAACAACTCAATTCATGTTGGTAAATACATTCGAATAAATAACACTCGAGCATTTGAAAGAAGAGTCCCAGATGTAAACCTAGCCGCATTATGTGAACACGCATTTATTCGCAATGTATTAGTGTTGATATTCAGAAGCCCGTTAAACCAAATAATGTGATCTCATGTGTGTAACTACGTGGGCGTATAGCGGACTTGCTTCACATTTGTCCTATTATGCAGATACTTGCTTTGACTTGGGCTACCTTGCATCTGCGTCATCGCATGCTTTATAGAATGTATCGTTTAACTGGATGATGGTTATGCTCACAAAATATTGCTTTAATTTTCTTTGTATTGAGTTCATATCAGTTGAACATCAGCTGAAACACATATTCGCGCGGATGTGATTCACTTAGTAGCACAATTACAAGACACCTGCTTGCGTGACATAATAGATGACGACACCGACGCTTGTGAGGTTTGTTTGCCACCACATGTGAAAAAAAATGCAATAGTTACTTTTTCGAAGTTGGTTAAGTAGTACAGGACGATCATTTGAAACTTCAACAATAAACATTTCATACTTCATGCATTAACTGTTTGCAGGTATAGTATCACGTATGCAGAGGGCTTGCTTATAGTACCCTATTCTGGTGCAACACAAAACAATGGCATATCAATGTTGTTACATTCAGTTGATCAACAATGGCTGCATGGCCACAAAACCTAGGCTTATTGTTATTTTGGCGCGGTTATTCCTGCTTATATATTTTAAGCTGTGTAAGGGTTATTTAATTTAATTGATTTTATTTACCATATCCGTAGCAATTAAATCGACACTCAGCGCTTTGCATTATGTATTTGCTACAGCCATATCTGCAACACTTTCTGTCACATTCAGTGTTAGATTCAGTTTTAGCTACAATTCACAGCCTCGTAGACATGCAACGCATATTTACGAGGTAATAAATCAGCTATTGCATGACTGGTTTTCAAAGTAATTATTTTGCAGCGCTCATTAAAGGGGATCGATGATTTTCAAGATGGTGCACCGACATTTCTGTAGTCGACATAGCCTTATGCTATTTTAATCTATGTTATTCAAATTTTCCAGTTTAGGTTTGTCTTTGTACAGAGTATCATGTTGACACTTTATTATTAACTGTTGACAGATGTAACGGCTAGATTGTTGAATGCTTTGCACAACATTGCGAATTATATTGTAACCAGATTTTCGACACTGCAAAATCTGGTTAAGTATAGGAAAGAAGAATACCTATGAAAACCCCGGCAGCGCTAAACAGTGGCGTCTTTAAAGCAGTGCTATACTGGATATATGATAATGATATCAGGGTACATCAGTTTGGCAGAATCTAACAAAGCGGTTCTAGCTCAACTCGCTGTATCTGGTTTCAAGATTATATTATTAATCTCATATCGTAAATGTTTAAAGCAGGTAATGCCCGCGATGGATTTCCCACGTTCAAACAACCAACAGCTAAGGTCACGTTTGAGAAGTAACCGAGTTAATTGCAATAGGCATTGTGTACATACATTTCTGGACAACCTATGTACCACTCTGTAACTACTTATTAGATGTGGTTTCAAGGTTATTTAGTTGATTGTACCATACTATGCTATAGTCATGCACCAAAATCAGGGAAAGCCGCTGTGGTAAATAAACCTAACACATAACACAGATACCACGAGCCAATAAAATATAGTTGCAAGCATTATACCGGAAGATTCATCATGATCCAATAAATATACAGCTTTTGCAGTCTTTGTCCACTGTAGAGAGCTCTGCGTAGTATAACGGCGGCATGCGGGACGAGAGGAGATGTCCAATGCAGTCGAATCGTCAATTGGCTAGACGTTAAATCAATGCATGTCACGTTCTGGTTAGTGCCGCCAATTAAGTGTCTCCTGCTGAAAACAAATTTGATGATTGACCATAAACTCCCGAAATTAACATTAATCACTCACTGTGACGGGGATTTATGCTGATTATCGGCAAATACCAATGGTGACCACACAGATCGATGCAGCAACCGTTAATAACGTGCTTGGTTGGGTATATGGGATTACTGCTCAATGCATGGCCTATAATGTGTAGTGGCATTCATTTATTGCTGTACCATAACATACATCTGTCATACATCTAAACACTTTGTCGTAATCATTGCCTACTTATGCTCCCAATTTGCGGAATGAATTGGTCTGTTTGGCCAAGTAACAGGTTTAAGAGATGAAAGATGTCGTGTGAATCAGAATGAGCAAAATAAATCAGTGAAAAGAAATCGAATGTTACATTCTATCAATACAAGTCGCATTATGACGGTAAGGACTAGTTGAGCATTTTCGATCATGATTACTAGCGTTAATATTTATTACGCACTTCTTGAACGTCTTATGTTGATTAACGGGCGAGAATACAATATCCGATTATGACCTAATTCGATGTAGCAGCTCAATTGTTTGTTGATTTTTTTGTCGTAAAATGTTTGTCGACAAAGTTTGATACAGCTCATGTTCCAGTTAACCGGTAAAAACAGTAATACCATATTAATCAACGCGAAAATTAATTGTTTGATTTGCTGTTGGATCGCCCAATTTGTATACAGAATGAGGACAACTTAGCTGGCGTCATAAACTATGTATTGGAGTTGGAAGCAGTGTCTGCTACAGTTTTCCTGCTCGGTACATATGTGATTGGAAAAAACAATAAGGGTTTGACAGTCTGCAGTGTATTTGCTTAAAGACGTCATCGCTGCTGTTATTTTGGATTTGATAGCGTGAAGAAATTTTGAAATGAATTGCTTTGCATGACTCGTTAAATCAGTAGCAACAAATGAAACAACATATCTCTCGTATGGTTTGTGTCAACATACCTTTGAGATGCTACATCTGATCATTCCTAATCCTCCTACAAAATGATTATGCGTCAGTATGCAACTTCATTTGGCGTAACATTTAGCACATTTATTCAATCAATGGCTTCGTTCACAATGGCAATGTGTATTATTGGTTAAAAAGATCTGCCAAAAAGCTACCTGTGCCCTATTAAGAGGATATTGGAAAAAAGCTAAATGAGCAGTACAGATTACGATCCATATACACTGCACTCGATCCCGTCGTTTTAGGGAGAATCATTTCCATCAAAACCATTCTATATCGTTTGCATGATAAAAACACCAATATACGGTATTTCTATACCAATTGTTTGCGTGTTGCAACAGTACACTACCGTACTCTGTTTGGAATTGATGAAAACCGAAATATATCACTATGCAATCGCATTTTTGGATTCCTACAATGTATATCAATATCGAGTGACACCAAACGTCCATTTAGATATGCGACTGTGACACATTTTTGTTGGTTTGTTACATGCATACCAGAAGCTTTCAATATAATTAGTGGTCTGATGAATATAGACAAAGCATATCTATACATATATATATATATATATATATATGTGTTTATATATATATATATATATATATATATATATATATATATATATATATATATATATATATATATATATATATATATATATATATATATATATATATATATATATATATATATATATATATATATATATATATATATATATATATTTATACATATACCGTATTACAGAGAAGCAAAACAAGAGTGGAATAGCTGACCTAACCTGCTTACTCATTTATAGCATAATGTGAACAACCATTCGCAGGTTTGGAGCATTGACATTCCCAAAACGAAATTAGGTTCAAGCCATGGTTATATATGTGACGCTTCAATGATTGCTTGTGGTTAACTTGTCATAGTCGCTCAATAATGACATCACTCTGAACCACGGAATCTTGCGCGAAGTATAAGCATTGATGCTAAGTCTATCAAGAGAAGAATTTCAATATTGCAAATATGTACATCTATCTGATCACCGTATTGGCGGGTAACGCCATAGTCAACAATAATATGAACCTTCTGTCATCACATCAAAGACGTCCATAATGCTCGTCTCTGTTTGCAAAAGAGTCCCCTTGAGACTAGTAATAAATCGCGTAAAATGAGCACTTTAAACGAAGCGTCTCGTGCGATCAAGCCCATAACTGCCTCATCTTCTGCATTGCAGATGGACAAACCCTTGAGCAAAATTGCTTGCCGAACCCATATGAATGAGCAATTTATCGAAAGTATTTTTTCAAATCTATTAGCAGAAGATTTTCTCTTGTTATATCGCGTGTTAATGGCAGATGCTTCCAGCACCACACGATACAGAAGTCCATAAGTGCTATTAAACTACACACTCTGTCCATGCTTGCGCAAGCACTGGCGTTGTGGCACAATTCAAGTAGCGGTTAGAGATCTCGCTTATCATAGTCGGATTAGTTTTATCGATATAAATGCTCTTTTTGCGATTACCTAAAGGCAATTTTCGTGGATGTTGTCCTTTAGGATCCCGGCAAGATGCACAACATGGATTGAGAGGTTAATTGATGAATGTTTTTACATTTATACATTGAAACCTAAGTATAATTACCTGATATAGTAGGTCGCCCCTATAAGCATGATGGATGTGTAACTGAGAGCGCAGGCTCCACAATGTGCTTGTAATATTCACAACGGTAAGCCAGCGCTTCCTCAAGTGAGAAAATCAACATCACAGTTATTAATTCAACCTTTTATCAGTACCATCATTACGCATAAGGCACTGTAACTATAACTGATAATCCAGAATGAATCCATTATCTAGCAGTTTGCCGTTCTGTCCTCGTCGCTTTTATTTAGTTGTATTGTTTGACAATCATACAATATTTCCTCAAGGCTATCATGAATACCTCGTTTAAGCCGTGAAAGCTTTAAATGACAAGCTTAGTCTACAACTTTGAGGTCACATACCGATGCTGTGTCGGCGGACAAAAGGCTCATAATAAAACTACACCGTGATGTTGTGTCATCAAGAAACGCCAATACATGAGTTGCTACGGAAAATTATCAAACCGTAACGGCCAATAATAGACTGTGAAATTGGTTGAAGAAGAGCTGTTTTAAATACCTCGTGAGATAAATTTATCTTGATGGAGAATGTCTTCAATGCTCGGGCCAATATCAAATCAGAGCCTAGCAAAGGTGACTATAGGATAGATGCGTAGTAGTAGTGCATGAGTCTCTTAAATATGCTAATTTAAGATATTTAAATGAGGAATAGCGTAGTCAGTTTGTAAGGACTATCAAACGTAAATAGTTGTTAGTCATGATTTTGGCCATCACAAATATTTAAGTTGGTGTATGCAGTGACAAAACCAAACGATCGCGCGCACTTTGAAATTATGACATATATTTCGTTTTTATTTAATGTGAGAGGGCTCGCTTGGAATGGCTCTGCGATAATCGCTTCACCAATTATAATACATTTAAATCGTAAATTTGCGCTGCCGTGACACAAACCAAAAGCACATTGGAATATTGTGGTGACGTCACTGGGATAGATGAAAGCGGAAACCTTGCCGCTGCCAAAACACGTCGCACAATAGGCTTATGAATAGCGAAAATAACAAGTACACTGTTTAAAAAAAGTCAACTTGATAAATTACCCGGCCTGAGATGCACCGTTCGAAAACAGTTTGCTTTTAACAGCATACATGCAGTTTACGATACTCGATCTTCCGCGCTGTGAATGACGGTTTTAGACAGCGATGAAACTGGCATGAGGTCGAAATTAATTTTTTTTTTCACACCAGGGGTATACAAAAGTCTCGAGCAGAAAACTAAGCTGCATGACGATTACGAAATAACGCGCAATACACTGTCTGCAGGCGACGATATCATGAAATCTACAAAAGCAGACGAGACTATTGATCCAACGTCTTGGGGCTCGGCGGCTTTTTGAGAAATGGAGTCTATTAGTTGGTCGAGGCGACTGCACCTCAAAATTATACAAAGAATACCACGTGGTTTAAGGAGACGCTATGACAAGACGCTATGACAATACGCTTTGGCCAACAGGAGGCGTCTACACATATTTCCTTTGGAGCAATGCTTGCTTGAGCGCTCTTAGTGAAATTAAACAGAGAATACCGCGTGGTTTAAGGGGACGCTAATACAATAAGCTTTGTCAATACGCTTCGGTTATCAGGTTGCGTCTTCACATTTCCTGGGGCGGAATGCTTCAGTGAGCGCTCTTAGTGAAGATATAAACTCTTTGCTACGGTAACCAGCCGCGTGCGCAATAATTTACACAAGTCACATCTCACGTCGAGCAAATACGGAAAAGTAAGCATTTATGATCAGCATTTCTGAGCCGATTGCAGTAAATTCTTCTACTACGATGTACCCTAATGTTGACATAGTTGGAGAGTTGGTTGATGCAAACTTACCGAAAAACCTCAGATAGACACACCAAACCTGTCTTTTCTGCTATAGGATGGCATACAAACAAGCCAATGGTAACTTACAATTAACAGCTGAACCAAATGCACCATACCTCAAGTAACTTAGTAAGCTTAAATATTGCAAGGGTATGTTTTTTTCAGATCGAAATTGTGCTGGCAATATTTACTTGTCGATTGCTGGTTCGTTGATTTTATTCATGTGTAACAAAATGTAGCGTTTAAGAGCTCTTTTTTTTAAAGTGCTCTGAACATTGTTTGTGTAAATGCGGTTGCAACCTCACGGTTACTGTAATATGCTGCTCTCGTTGTAGACTTTAACACCAATATCCTCTCAGCTTATAATTAGCATCAGTTATATGTAACCACCGGTAAATCGCGCAACTTATAAGAATGTAACACAAACGTACATTATGCTTAACATCATTCTTTCCACGCAGTGACCGCTGTGGGAATAGTCCAGATGCTGGGATAATGCAAACCTTTATGACTTCTTTTATCCCTTTCTTTGCTTAGATAAATGAGGTAATGCAATATGCAGTGCCTGATGCTGCATATATTACACCGCATCCGGATCATTCCCAAAGAACAACTTTGATGTTTTAAAAGGAACTGGGCGTTTCTATGCAATATGCATCCAATAGCACCAAAAAAACACTAGCATAAAACTTCGAAGTCGAGGACTAGTTTATGAATTGGGAACATTTATCAAGCTACGCAATATTGCTAGATATTATCTTAGCGTGACGAAGTATGTATCCGTGGTTGTTGCGGCTTACCAAGCCCACCCAAGGCAACGATAAATGAGTATTAGTTTTCTGAACTTGCACGTTGTGGTCAATATTAAAAAACCGTCCGAAAAATGGGAAACAATATAGAAAACATACGTAATGCTAACTGATTGGTTTTCAATGGGTGGTCGATCGCGTGTACAGCGATGCCATCATCCGCTCTGCTGGGTGCCGGACAGATATTTTCATTGGAGTCGATAATATGGCGTATTAATAATCTGATATTCAGGCTGATCTTCGAAGCCAGCGTTTTATATCTAATATCGCCCCAGTAATGTATATCTCATCGCGATACATACGATCAAGACATTAGAATTTAGAGATAGCAGCAATTGTCTTACAGCAGCATGTAAGTTCGTACATAGTTTTTGAATGCAAGATAGCAACGGCGCCCTCGTTAGCGGTGCATTTAGGGAGCAGAGAGAGCGAACATGCATAAGATGACATATATATCAAAACAAGAGTTTTACCTGTCATATCAATAGGTCATTATGGCAGCGCGTTTGGATATCTATCGACATGCACATTGTCAAGCAAGTGTTTGAGCTCAGTACGCTTTTGAATTGAAACTTGGAAGCAGCAAAATTATTCCCAACTCAATATGCAGCGCCCTCATCAAGAGAGAATGCAGAACTATGCCTTTACATGGAGAGACCAGCAATCGCGTTAGGATAAAAAAAGAGTCGCAATTGTGAATCCAATGATCGGATTGGACGATGCGACGACGGGCACAACGTGTTGTGACATAGTGGTCAAGAATAACATCTCAAATCTATCAGTTTGTCGTTGTGCTGTAAGTGGTTTTCGTTAACCTGCGATTCAGGCGCTTAATCAGTGAACAATATTGGGCAGTCAATATATGCAAGTGAGTTGAACATAGTGTGATTAAATATATGTAATTGTCAATGCGTTATTACGATTATCAAAGCATAGACTCATAGATTTACTCTCAGATAATTGTCAAATAATGATGGATGTATGTAAACTGTATTTTGCTATTGTTTTAATATTGAACGGCAGATAAACTCGTTTACGAACGGGTAGATATTTGCCGGGTAAATATGCCTGTATTATTTGCAACGTCATGAGTCTTAAAAGCACCAAAGATATATAACTTAGTGAGCTTGCTAAAAAAAAGATTAACCCTGGGTTACGCATTAAATGATATGTGGATCATATGTATAAGCACGGTAATGATTCGTTTTATGGGCATATGCTATGCACAATAATCCAGTTTATGAAACAAAACAATCCTCTAGAACACTGCTGAACAAAACCACTATTCAGCAAATAATAAAAAGGAAGATTTTACCAGGAAACAGTCTTGCACGCCACATATTAACCCTATACAATTACATTAAAGTGCAGCCCATATTGTGTACAGTGCTAAATTGTTATCCTGGATTTCTCAGAGATATGATAATCATAAAGCAAGAACTGCATTCTAGTTTTAGTGGTCTCCGAGGGCCGGAAAATTAATGACGCAATCAGTGCAGCAAATATTGACTTCCATCATGAATCGATGATCTAAATTGTTAGTGACCTAGAAGCCGGCGAACTGAACATCGCTTTACAGAGATAGCTACCAATCAGCTCTTTTATTTGTCAGTAGTTATAGCACACATAAGTCAGGATGAATTGAAGATACGCGAAATGTTATAATGCATTTCAATACATCAAAAGAGAGAACGGGATTGGGTTTCTGTTTACTTATAATTGTTGTACAGTCTATTTATTAGTAAATAAACAGTATAATATTCGAATTCTTGTAACTTCGGAAAAGTCTCTATGCTGAAACCGACGCTTAAAAAACCTTTAAGGTAAAATAACAAGGTATATAGCTGCGTGGACTATGTGACGAACACATACTAGCAAAATATGATCGTGTTTTGTCAATATTTTAACACGCATTGGGTAAATGTGTTTTGTTTGCACAACAGCGGGTGTTATTGTATGTTGTCGTCAAATGATGTATTTGAGATTATTCAAAGCTATCAGGAACTTAAAATATTTATTTTGATGTACGTGCATTTGATTAATAATGCGTATCTTTGGGTATGTTTATGCGCCGACTAACATGTCGACATGAGAGTGAAACGATGGTATGGAATTGAAGTCTATGTACTACTTAATTATTGACCTTAGCTTGTTATGTATGCTTTAAAGAGTAACTAGTTTACAGTGAGGTTGCCGTTTAATATCGATTTGCCGTCTGCAGGCTCAGTGACTCATCAATATTGGTCCTAATCCCTGGTAACAGTTGCCCTTGTTAGTTCTTTTCATTATTAAGAGCTCTAGGTTTTAAGTATGTACGAACGACCGCGCAAATAGAATATATGTTATTGCCAACTCACAAGAGTTAGTGATGCTTCCATTTGTCGAAGATCCCGAAATTACAAAATACTGGGCGCAGTTCGGAATGATAGCAGCAGTTAACATAGTTGTCATGAACATATCAATACATTCTATTACCAGCGCCATAAAAGCTTACACCACTAACATGTTAGCTGGGAAGCATTTTGAATATAACCGCAACTGATGTTACCCCAACAAGACGGGTCAAACTGATATGGGCTTACAGTCAGACGATGAAATCTTCACCTGACCTTCCAGCGATTTATTTGAAGGACGGTCAGGGCGATTTTCAGATCCTGCAGTCCGGGAATAGGCGTCATACACAAAATACGGATCATAGGGTCGATAGCGTATTAATTATATTGTAAAGTCCACTCGGTCAAATGTAGCTGACACAAAAATGCTATTTCGTACTTGGTGCTCCTTAATTAATTTTGAGATCAAGCGTTATACAAAATAATCATTACGATAATACCTGCATAACATGATAGAATATTATAAAAATCAAGAAACTTTCGCAGAAAATAAGAGTTCGATATCCGCTTTCGCATTAAGTAATGCGACGCGAGTCTTTGAGAGTTATGGCTCATACCACCTCAAGACTTTACAGCAAAGGCGCCCTGAAGGCTACATCACTGTCGGATGCACTTATACGTGATTTCCGGTCTGGCGCTTCACATCGGTCTGTGCTGGGTGATGTGCTCACTTAACGGCACATTGAACCGCGGGACAAAACAAATGGACCTTCAACTTAAATCCACATAAAAATTTATTTGCAGAGGCAATTTTCATCTTGTTTCATATCTTCGACAAGCAGTCACACTTGAACCAAATATAACATAATTGAAAAGGGACCAGATCTCTATGCAGGTTGTACCAAAAGTAAGTCTCTCCTTAACATCGCATTGTTCGCGTGATGGAATGGTAGATTCACCTGAAACGATGAAAAATTCATACTGGTACATCGACTGCTCAGCAGATCACACTTACCTGCGAATAATTGTATATTAATAGCAATTTTGGAAATCCCGAATAGCAATAAGAAGCAATGGGAAAGCGTGACAACACCGCCGGCTGGGAAGAAGCCACGCCTGTTGATTCACAAAGCAAGTCTGCCGGAGAAGAAACGCGGTTTAAAACTAGTGATCCCTTTGATCGGTTAGGTAAATCGACAATTCTACGCCAATCATTATTGACGTTATGTGTTTTTCATGCAAGGCCCAGGCCACCACAATTTTAGCTCTCTTCGAATCAAAATTGTAAGAGGAGGACCACCCCCAGTATTCATTGAATATGAAGCGAACGCAAATTCCAAGTGTATTGTTTGAGTGGTTATCGTTCAGAATGTGCACCCTGAGCTTACATAAATTTGTGTTGTGAGAATATTGTGAATATTATGGATACAGCCATTAAAAAGAACATGAGATGAATATAAATATTCACCTTATCGATACCAAAGATATATTTACATGTCGATATATGTCGCTGATTACAATACCTACTAGAGTCACAAACAGCTCAGCAACACTTATTGATCATATATATACAAATAACATATCATCATCATCCATATGGCTTTATCATCACTGATATATGCTATGTTTTACATCTGCGAACATTACCTGTGAGTAACTTTGTGTCATATCCAATATTTTCTCATGGAAATTATACTCATTATATAACGTATGTGACTGTAAATGACTGCCCAAATGATGGTGTTGCTCCATTTGATCAATCATTTACACACATATACCATAAATACTACTAAAATAAAGTATCAACCATTGATTACTCCTAAACGTATAAAATTATCACACATCAAAATAAATCTTTACCAAAAAATTAATCCAATCCAAGTAAATCACGAAGCAAAATGCCAAATAATAACTCGTTCTTTAATATATTGAAAAGGGGCTAAAACCTTTAGCGGACTACATAGAAATACACAGTTCTAATTCAAAAGTCACGTGGTGTGCCATTAACCAAGCCTTGGATAAATCGCGATAACAAATATTATTCCTACGTATGTTATGATCAATAATGGGCCTATATCTGATAAGCATGTAATTGCACAACCATTTCACTAACGTAATATCATTATCAATATCAACCCTGATGTATCATTCATGCATCATTTTAGTCACATATCACACATGTTCACCACATTCTATATCTATACTAAGTAAAAGAAGACAAAGCTATTAGTAAGTAACCTGAAAAGAAAAATCTAGCCAACGATTCGTATGAAATGAGTACTAAAACTATCAACGAAACCCTGCAGCTCATAACATCTTCCATAACACATATCTGCAAATATTAGTTTATATCTATTAGATTGATTCTTATATTCAAAAAAGACGGCCCCAATCCGTTGTCTAACTATCGCCAAATATGCTTACCACTACGTTTCACAAACATTCTTAAAAAGATCAGGTACAGCAGAGTTATTGCTATTGACTGTATCGATTGTAACATTGTGCTTGATAATATGCACTTGGAATGAGGGGTATTGACCGTAAATGTTTTTCTAGCGATCTCACCAATCGTATGCAGTATGTTGAAGTTGGT
This sequence comes from Urechis unicinctus, assembly GCA_034190875.2. Classification (NCBI taxonomy): domain Eukaryota; kingdom Metazoa; phylum Annelida; class Polychaeta; order Xenopneusta; family Urechidae; genus Urechis; species Urechis unicinctus. The sequence continues at coordinate 46,702,986 of CM067353.1, forward strand.
GAATGCAAATCAGCCCAGAGTACTGCATCGGGTAGTTCTACAGGGGTAACCTTTTTGCAACCCTTTTGTTTATTTGTTTAGGCAATAATATCAAAAATTCCCCGAGAGCTTAAGAACTCTTTTTTGTTGATGATACAACTATGCTATTATCCTCATCTCACTTACGCAAAAGACATAAACTGAAATAATCTGATAACAAATAAACACCATCTAACCGCACATAAATGAATATAATATTTCATCAACGATACCAATCTACCAATCCAAATGTTTTGATTATCAAAATTTAAAATTAACTTATTGCAAGAGTTGACTCAATACAATTTCTTGAATTATTCATTGATGAAAACTAATCTTCAAAATAGCACGTATTAGCTCTATAATGTATGCCGGCGGTGGTTTGCATTGAAACAAATCAAAAATATACTGCCTAAAATAAACCCTCATTGCATTATACTTTGTAAGGATTAGTCCGCATTTAATCTACGGCATATTAGCATGGATCAATGCAAAACCAAACATCTTAAAACGCACAGGTATCTTACGAAAAAGAGCGTTGGGATACTGCGTATAGCTGCGTATATTAATCGTACATACCCATTTGTCATATTTTTAGATTTATGAATATAGCGTGGTTAATTCCATGTATAGCTATCAGTATAATATGCTGCCAAAATCATTGATTAATATGTTCCCGCAATAATGCTTACCTATTGCGCCTTCTGTGCTTGACCGAACAATTCCCCATAATAAGAATTATTTGAGCAAACCTTCACTCGCTGCATGCTCCAAATCACAAGTTCATCATTTGCTTAGAAATTGTATGCTAAGCGTATTTTTAAGAGGTGCTTATTGTTGCAATCAACGATGCTCAAGCTGTTTATATCATGCCAATACATGATTCATATGCTTCGTCTTTAATGCGATGCATTTGCTAGAACATATATTACCGTTTATCAATATCAATTTTTCTATTGGTGTAATGATATATGCCTGTTGTTTTGCAGTAGGGCTCTTTGTGTTCGTTATGTTGCAGTATACATCGTTCCTTTTTCTCTCAACGTATTCAAACATGCGATACGTTATGCTCTCTCACATTGTGGGTTACATGCTGGGGAAAAAATAAACTCTTCGTCTTCCTGCTTGTTTTTTCTTCTCCTTCTTGACTTAACACACTAAAAACAATGAAGTTGTGTGACTGACAGTTGTTGTCGTGGTACTTATGATTTTCACGATATCAAATGATTATGCTGACAGCGCGTTTTTTTTAGCATGCACCTGCGGTAGAATATGATTGGCGATTGTTATAAACCACATGCAATATCACAGCGTTTCTGTAGCTTCACACTGTGACATTACCATTTATATGCCGCGGACCCGGCAAGCAGACGCAAAATTGCGTTTCTCGCAATAACTGGCGCCAATTTGATGGCATGCTGGAATGCTTTAGCTTCAGTTGGCCAAATCCAATTATATAAATATCACATAGTGTTGTGCTGATGAGTTATTTACAAGGCCAAATGATTGTCTCGAGAATTGCACAATAATGCAAGAAGTGCCCATCTAATTATGCAGTCTTCATTTTTTTCTTATCTCATTTGCTGTAATCATAAATGCCTTCCATGGTTCTACCAAATTATTTTTGTCCTGACCAGTGTTTGTAAAGATAAGCGAATGTTTGTTACAATAATCTTGAGTAGTTGTATTTTCGAAGACAATTTACATCTGATAAGTCCTGTGATAGAAAAAACAAAGTATATATCGGAAACGCAGATTACAATTTTATCACAGCTATGTTTGGAAGCATGAGTAAATTTACTGCGCATACAAAATATATATATAAATTTATATATCTACATATATATATATATATATATATTATACGTTTAAAATCAAGATATATATATATATATATATATATATATATATATATATATATATATATATATATATATATATATATATATATATATATATATATATATATATAGATATATATATATATATATATATATATATATATATGTACATATATTTAAATATATATATATATATATATATATATATATATATATATGTATGTATATATATAAATGCAAGGGTCAATGACGTTATATAAATATAACTAGCTTGGTAATATTATTCACCAGTAGTTCGTGAAACGCCAATAACGCGATATGCTTCGTAATGCAAGCACACCAATCTGTTGGCTTGCAAATTATCGCGACGAAAATCTGTTGAGAATTAGTAACAGCGGCTATCGAATAACAGCCTAATCATATAATTTGGAGTCATCTGATGAAAACGTACCGGGTGTCAATGGAAATGGCTAAATTTGTACCGTGCCATTGTCACCGCAGGTGGTATAATATTTTCAATGACAGCTTTTTTGATTCTGTTTTGCAGTATAAAGCAACACCGCCTAGATGAGGGACAGGGCCCTGCTGGCATTCAATATCACCTATATCAGTTGTTGTATTACTTCCACAAAAGAATCTGTTTACCTTTTCCCCTATCATTCCTGTCGGTTCTGATACACGAGCCAAATTATGGGTCAGTAATTATTGCGGCTTGCGATTTTTTCCAAACATGAAGGGAATATAACTCATGCAACGTATGTAAAATGTTGATACAGTGTAGTAATACCATTTCGCATATATTTACATGTGGTTTAAGCTTGATAAATATTTGTCAAAGTGATTTAGATTGGGCATCTTCCTGTCTTCCTTTAGTCCGACACATTTTTGCGGCAATTTTGGTATGAGGATAAAATCATTGAGACATGTAAAGTAGTATACCTCTATGCGTTAGCAGCACTTAGCTCCGCAATGTAAATAATCCGATGCGCCTCAAGTAGCATACCCATTTACCATCCTTTGCGTGCCATCTTTGCACACTCCATTTCGAAAGATTAATCTAGTATATATTGGATGCACCCGTCATCTGGCCAATTATTGTACTCATTTATATGGTATTGCCTACTGTTAAAACTTCAAAAGGGCCAATTACTACTGTTATTCTTGTCTAAGCACTTTGCAAGTCACGAGAGTTGTATTATTCAGTGTTCAATAGCAGAGGTAAAGCATATTAATGAGATCAAACGTGGTCGCCATAATTATGCTCTGAAGTTTAATAAGCACTTAGCAAATGACGTCATACCGAAAAATCGTCGCACAATGTAAGCCAAACCCAGTACCTTTTTTAATATAAAGGGTGGCCTTTTGTATAGCTGAAAATATCACTCAATGTTTAGCATTTCAGATTAATGTTAAGATCTGTGAAAAAAAAATACGATTATGAAGTTTGCGTACTTATCACAAAAAATATCCAAATACATTTTGACAAAATAGAATGCAGTGTTATAGCAACGTCAATAATGATGCAATTACCTAAACGCTGTCGTTGAGCTAAAACTGTATTCCAGCTGTTGTGGTATATGAGAGACGCACAATATATGTCACAATCAGCGCAGCAAATATTTGACCGAATTTGTAAGCGACCTGCGAGCTGGCGAACAAACAAAGGAACATCGCTCTCCAGCTACACACCATCTAGTGTAGGTATCAGTAACTAACTAACCCCACTTACAACATTTATGTCTGTTCAATCACCTTATGGCCCATGCTTCTTTTCTGCTATTTATATTATTGCACGTATAAGTCAACAGAGCGATATATCTTTAGTTTGGCTGGTATTATATTTACTTATCTGTGTATTAGCGACGCAATACAAATTCAGCACGCAATGACGTCGCAATGCTGACTATTTTACCCCTTTTATGTGAAGCTTGATTGGAAACTTAACGTATATTTACGTGAGCAAAACGTCTTCTATGTCCAAAATGTGGCGTTTGCTTCCAAAAGTATATCTTGTAGCTCAATATGCCTATTCAATGTATCAGAGTACCAAAGAATAACGGCTTACCCTTTTGAGGCAGCCATGTGCTACGTGGGTAGAGATATAAAGGGCACATTAGTTTATGAGGTTCCATGAATGCTTTAGGATTAACTGCATTCCGCTCTAAGAGGACAGTGGAACCAATAATCTACTGGTTCAAATCTTGAATATACACTGGGAGAAAGTATCGCAGCTAGTTGAAATGATTCGCACTCAAATACAGTATCATACACTAGCAGAATGATCGTCAATCTACTTATATTTACTGATACATACTAGTTAAATATAATCTATGTTGTCAACTATTTTGCGCATCCTATAATTGTTCCTGTTAGCACAACAGCGGGTGTTTTTTTGGGCATATGGCTGTTAAAGGCGATAATTTAAAATTATCAAAGACTACAAATGTTCACGCGGCTCCATCCGATCTGTTGTAATGTGATTCGATTATTTTAAGCCTTCTTGCTTTACGCAAACTGATATGCCTTTTGTATCAAATAGCTTACCATACAAATGATAACACTCTACCCTCTTTATTTCGAACTTTTTAGTACATATATTTACAAACCTCCATGTTGACATACGCGCATTTGATTAGAAAAAGAATATATTTCACCGTTCATCCGACCTCTTGCGGCATAAAAAGTTGAAATAAGGGTGAAATGATGTTTCTTCTTGATAGATGGTGGTTTGATACCTATATAGTAACCAATTTTTACATTGTGGTTGCCATTTAATTCGACATTCCCAATTGCAGGCATGGTGACTCATCAACATCGGTCTTGTTATCATGCAATATTTGTCCTTGTACGGCCCTTACTTTATCAAGTACACTAGATAGTATGTATGTGGTGTACAAACGACAGCGCAAATGGGAAATATTTTATTGCTGACTCGATTTTTCCTATGATCCCCAAATCACATAATACCAGACACAGTTCGAATTGATAGCAGTAGTTATCATATTTATCAATATCTTTTTCAGCGCCATAAAAGCCTTCACCGGTAACATGTTAACAGAGTAGCATGTGGAATAGCACCACCACATCTTCACCTGACCTTCACGCAATTAATTTGAAGGGCGGACAGGACAATCATCGGATGCTGCAGTCCCGGAATAAGCGCTATACGCAAAACACGAATCACTGGGTTAATAGTGTATGCAGGTTGATGCTCGGTCTACTGGTGTAATATAATTGAAACAACGATGCTTTTTCATATTTGCTTCTCAGCAATATATTTTCCATCGAGCCCCATACGTTATGCACAATAACCATTGCGATCATGCTAGCATAACAATACTTAACAAAATAACACCTGTGTATTAATAACTGACGCCAATATGATGGCATGCTAGCATGCATAACCTTTAGCCGAATCCAATTATATCAATATCACATTAGACTCTGTTGATGCGTTATTTGCACGGTAAAATGATTGTCTCGAGAATAGCATGCTCATATACTTATGCAGGCAAGGTGTTCTTATCTCATTTGATGTAATGATTAATGCATCCCATAGTTCTACTATATCATTTGCGTCGTGAATAATGTTAGTAAAAATTAGGTTGGTACAATAACAAACAGCGGTTGGTTGCATTTGTGAATCTGACATTAGACATGAGATTAGTCCTGCGATAGAAAGACAATGTACATCTCGGAGGCGCAGAATGCAATTTCATCACAGCTACGCTAGGAATATACCTACTGCGGAAGCTCTGGTGGTCACAAGACAAAAAAGCTCCTTACAAGTCCAACAAACAAATATCCAATAGTTCGGGGAATTTGTCACGTTGAGGTGCCGTGCTTTATATGCTTAAAAAGCTATCCTTAATCTCTATCGATCACGCATTCCTCTCCTCGTATTGAACATAAGCTCTAGCTCCCAGTTAGACCTTACCCTGCACAACTCTAGGTTTTAGTTTGGTCCATTCATCCAGCTAAATTGCTGTTAATATGTAAGCGCAGTGAGTGACATGGTAGAGGGGAATAACGACCGACACCGATAAAGCAACTATCAATGGTAATCAAGCTGTGAGTCTCAAGCGGTTCGTTTATAGCAAGACAATATTCTCTGGATGGGATAGAAATAATGACAATCGTTTTCGGTTCTGGTGTACTTTGTTGCTAAGTATTTCTCGAGAAGTGTCATTGGTGTGCCAAAATGTCCCTTCTACTACAGGTATAATCATGTTCTGCTGGTATGGTTGCTACAGCAAATTAACTTATGTAACTGCGCTAAAAACAAATTGTGTTTAACAGGGAGCTGTTAATGTACTCGTCATTATTCTTCTAGAAAACTTACGGGATAAATAACGTGTTGGGTACATTCACTGTCGCTGTTTGCAATCAACTATGAACCCGAAAGCCATAATGCTATGAAGTCATAATTGTACTCTTTGGTAATACAACTGTTGTGAAAAACCTTGTCTATGATATACGATGAACAGTGATTAATGAAGTGCAGTTGCGTTAACTTCTTTACCGCGGAGAAGGCAAGCGGCCAGGCAATTATATCTTTCCTGAAATCTGACGCTAATAAGATGAATGCATTAGCTTATGATTTCTAGATCCAATTATCAAAATATCATGTTGTGTCATTTCTAGGCGACAAAATGATTGTCACGAGAATTGCACAATAATGCATGAAGACCTCATTCAATCACCTATTCCCGATTTTCTTATCTCATTTGCTGTAACGACAAATGCCTCTCGTGGATCTACTTGATTTCCTGTGTCCTATGTAATGTTGACAAAATAAGCCGAAGTTTGTTGCAATGATTGCATTGTATAAGCTGATATTATGAACCCGATCAGTCCTGCGTTTGAAAGGCCAAGTGCATCTTGGTGGCGCAGAGTGCCATTGTATTAAGGCTAGAATTAGTAGTATGAACATGCATACTCGGTCAATTAAATGATGACAGTTAAATACGCTTAATTCATTAGTCGAGTCTTGTCGGTACATTGATATGCACTAGCTATGATCATCTTTTGACTAAAACCCAATACTGAGCACATGTAGCACAATTGAGCAGCCGATGCTTCTAATAATTTAGCATTTTGTCTAGTTGTTCTGCTAATTATTTCATAACAGCGACAAATGTAGTCGTTTTGTAAACGTTCTGGTGCTCCTTGAAATAAAAGGAGGGCTTGTTTCGCGCAAACCTGTACGTACTACTCTGCTACCATAATTAATTAAATCACCATGTTATCAAATATTGCCAGAATTGAGGATATTATCTTTTATTGGAGCACGCCCAATCATTAGAAGGGAAATAACTTTCCGCGCAGTCCTGGCACCTGGCTGCAATATTTACTTTCTGGGAAGTAGCTAGAATTTTAATCACTCATTGTAAAGTTTGCATACATTCTATCTATCATCAGTTATGTCACCAAAGGGTTTTGAAATATATTATCATACCCTGAAATTATTTTGCAAAACAGCTGCATAAAGAGTCATCACCAAGGAAAGCGTTGGGAAGCGTTTTGTATTATAATGGCATTATAGGTTATGGCACAGGGCTATTCTGCCTTAATGGTTGAGAGTAACTAAAATATAAAGTAATATAATGTTTTAGTCAATGATCGGCCGGAATATTTGATGCCCTATCTAGGTAGGCTCGTTACTCGTCCGATTTATCATCCGGGAGTTTGGGGTTTTCCTGTATTATGATAAATTATTGACTGTTTGCTGCTTGTAAGTTAATATTTTTAATGTACTGTTTGATAGCTCCGCCTGCTAAATATCAATGCGCACTTTACGTCCATCGCCATGTGCCAATAAATATTGCGATGGTAACAGCTATATAGAATTAATTTTGTTTTCCTCAGTTAGCGCCTGTAAATAAAATTTCAGCACCAGCAGGTCACAATGGAATTGTTTCGCTGTAGAATTCTACATATTTAACCGGATATGAGCATATTCGTGCGGAGGTGATTCGCTGAGTAGCATTGTAACATGGCACTTGCTTGCGTGACATAAAATATGACGACACCGACGATTGTGTGATTTGTCTGCCAACACATGTGAAAAAGAATAAAATAGTTACTTTATAGATGTAGTACAGAGCTGCTTCTGACGATCATTGGAATACTTTGGAACATTTCATAAATCATGCTTCAACTGTTTGCAGGTATAGCATCACATATGCAGGAGGTTGGCATATAATACCTTATTATGATGCATAACTAAACAATGGCATATTAATATTGTTCTATTCAGTTGATCAACAATGGCTGCATGGTTACAAAAGCCTAGGCTTCTTGTTATTTTGGCGCACCTATGCTCATATAGTTTACATTGTGTAAGGGTTATTCGGCGCTCTGCTTTATGCATTTGCTGCCGCCATATCTGCAACACTTATTGTCATAATCAGTGTTACATGCAGTTTTAGCAACAATTCACGACCTCGTAGACATGCAAAGCATATTTACGAGGCCATGAATTAGCTATTGCATGACTGGGTTTCTGAAGTAATGATTTTGCAGCGCTCATTAAGGGGTTCGATAATTTTCAATATAGTGCACCAACGTTTCTATAGTCGACATAGCCATATGCTATTTCAAGCTATTTTTAGATAGGGTTTGTCTGTGTACAGAGTATCATGTTGACAATTTATGTATAAACTATGGCTAGCTGTAACGGCTAGATTGTTGAATGTTTTACATAGCCTAGCGTTATCAGATTTTCAACACTCCTAAATCCTGTTAAGTATAGAGAAGAAGATACAAAGTTTACCTAAAAACCCTTGCAGCGCTAAACAGTGGTGTCTGTAAAGACTGTTCTATAACAAATATATGATAATGATATCAGGTCGCATCAGTTTGGCATCATCTAACAAAGCGGTCAGCTCAACTCGCTCTAACTGGTTTCAAGATTATATTATTAATCTCATATCGTTAATGTTTAAAGCAGGTAATGGCCGCGAAGGATTTCCCACGTTCATACAACCAACAGCTCAGGTCAAGTTGGAGAAGTAGCCGAGTTAACTGCAATAGGCATTATGTACATAGATGTCTGGGAAATATATGTACCACTCTGTAACGTGTGCACAGGTGAAAACTACTTATTAGGTCTCAATGTTTTTAGTTGATTGTACCATACTATGGTTTAGGCATACACCATTTATGCTCAGACTAAACTTAGCAAACGCCGCTGTGGTAAATGAACCTCACACATAAAACAGATACCATGAGCTATACAATAGAATGTTGCAAGCATTATACCGCAACATTCATCATGAGCCAATAAATATTCCGCTTTTTCAATCTTTGTCCACTGCAGAGACCTCCGACAAGGATTATAGCGGCATGCGGGGCGAGGGGAGATGTCCAAAGCAGTCAAATTGTCAATTGGCTTTATGTTAAATCAATGCATGTCACGTTCTGGTTAGTGCTTCCGTTTTAATGTCTCCAGTAGAAAACTAATTTATGATTGATCATAGACTCCCGAAATTGTCATTAAACACCCACTTTGACGGCGATTTATGCTGATTACCCGTGAAGACAAGAGATAATGGTGACCACACAAATCGATGCAGCAACCGTTAATAACGTGCGTGCGTGTGTATTTGGGATCACTGCTCAGTGCATGGCTTATAACGTATAGTGGCATACATGTACTACTGAATTGGCCTTACATATATGTACCATAACACATATCTGTCATATATATTAACAGTTTGTCGTTATCGTTGCCTATTAATTCTCCCAATCTGCGTAATTAATCGGACCATCGGGTCTGTCTTTAGGTTCTAGAGATGTAAGATCTCGGATGAATCAGAATGAACAAGATAAATCAGTCCAGTGAGATCGAATGTTACATTCTTTCAATGCAAGTCACATTATGACGGTAAAGACTGGTTGAGTATCTTCTCTAAATGATGATGATTACTAGAGTCCTCATTTATAACGCACTTCCGGAACGTTTTATGTTGATTAACGGACGAGAATACAATATCCGATTATGACCTAAATCGATATAGCAGCTCATTTGTTTGTTTGCTTTGTTTCTCGTCTATTGTTTGTCGACAAAGTTTGATATAGTTGATTTGGGGTTATTCCAGTTAATCGGTAAAAGCAATAATGCCATATTAATCAACGCGAATATCCTCTTACAAAATGATCATGCGTTAGTATGCTACTTCATTTGGCACTTTGTATAAATCAAGAAAATATTTTTTTAGTATTATGCGCGGTTACCTTTACATTGCGATCATGGTAGAAATACTGCTGTTATTTGATAGGTAAACACGTGTCTGCAGCTGCAGTCAATACAGAAGGTAACATAATTGTTGCCTAACCTAATAGATTGTCTTTTGCGATCGTGATATCAAAGAAACGAGGTCGATGCTGCAAGTATTGTCAAAAGCCACCACAGGGGCACATTGATGTGGACGCATTTTCATATTGAGTGCATCAATGGCTTGCAGGCTATACATAAAGAATGTGTATTTTATGCTGTTTTACGCCGATATTAGAGATAATATTTATCGCAAAACAATTAACCAACAATCAGGCATACTGTATAAGAACCTGGGTCATGCTGCATTAAAACAATACATGCAAACGGTGGATTAATTGCTTTTCTGATCGGGGATACACACCGGCGCACTGCCATATTACATTTTGTATAATATGTTGCTTCAAGATGAAATCATAAATATATCTCTATTTCCTTGATATTAAAAAAAACGGCGCTTATTTTCTGCAATAAGGAATCAATATGATATTTGTAAACAAATTTTACTTCATTTAGCTCAGAAAATATAATATTGAGTTTTAAGATGTTCGCTCGCGATTAACTGGTTCTACATTCAAAACAATTAGCATATCCTGTCAACAAAATGCGGCATTGCACTTTCTCATACAGCTGTTGGTTATGTTACCGTCTACCTATGTCGCCCGATTCAAAGGCCTAAACTGATTAAATTTCCAAAGATCTAAAGACTTACTATCATCTTTCATTATAATTTACTATGAATTGTAGCTTATCAAGCACTTCTCAATTTATAATATTAATAGTTGGTCAATAAATACCAAAAAGCAACATAATCTGTTAGTGAAAGCAATGCATAAAGAGAACGTGGATTTGTACATAAGCTATTCACAACCAAAGTCATGCGCAAAGATTATTGTTCATAATATTAAAAATAGGGATATGCAATTTGAGTATCCTGTATAAAATCAGCTATTCCTGGCATTAAGGGCAACTGGAGGTTTCAAACCTGCAGCATCGCATTTAGAGCTTTCATAATTGTGATATGCCGCCGCTAACGGTTATCAAGATAAGCAGACTATGAGCATGATCTATCCCTATGATATCACATGTAAGACGAATATGACCGCTTAAACGTCTCAGTTTCACACTCTTTGGTGATCTTTTATCAATTCATAGAAAGAAGAACGTGATAACGGCGTGTGTATCATAGTGAAATGAATGCTTAAGCACGACTAGATGTGTCAACTAGACTGTGGTTCTCTTTAAAGACGTTCGTAGATCATGTAAAATAATTGCGCCTAAAGCCTCAGATTTCTTCGCTTTTTTCAATTGTGCTCATATCTATATTAGGCTGCGTTAAAGATAAAACTGACCTAATTTTCCCAACAAACATTTCAAAATACACCAGCGGTTTGAGATATAATTAAACAGACTTGATGAGTCCTTAAACTCAGTTAAAATACAGAAAGACGCATCTTCATTCCACAGGATGATCAAACGAGATAAAAAGCTAACTTGAATCTACAATTTAAAACGTCTGCCTAATATAAAACAATTAATGCCCATGGGGCGCATCAAGTTATCGGACATCGATTATGCCACATATATACATACATACATATATATATATATATATATATATATATATATATATATATATATATATATATATATATATATATATATATATATATATATATATATATATTAGACGAAACGTGTAAAATAGCATGTAAATGTGATAACCGTCATTTTCATTCATATAACGCAAACTTAAACATTCTATCAAACAGTGAATGCATCCAGTCGTGTTGGATGATGCAGTCGTATTTACAAAGATCCTTGTTAGGCTTAGAATCAAGCGTTCGCCTTGGATAGTGGCGTTAGCTATCATTGACAATGTCATTCAATCGCTTTCTTAAGAAGACCGCTGTCCTTACTATCAGACAATCCACAGCTGCAATGCCGCTCGTTAGATGGCCTTGTTGGTAGCCAAAATCTGAAGGAACACTAATCCGCTTTTATGCTATGTATTATGCACATTGTAGGAATATCAATACATGGCCATGAACAGCATAGTAGAAACATTTCCAATAGAGCTGGGATATTACCGCGGTTTTTGACTAACATTAGGACTGACCATCGATGACTATGATGTAGAAGGCGGTTGTATTGCTATAAAACAGTAGATTGTGATCTGGATTACAGGGCCGAATGCCGTTTTGTAACCTATTTTGTGTCTTGTATCGAATCATGTTGTTAATCCAGCAATTATCTTCGTCTAGCATTTTAAATAATTATCTCCAAGTCAATACCGTTGACGAATATGTATGTTTTTAACGCGGAGATGATTTTTTCGTACAACATGGCACGTATTAGTGGACTTTACTCTAACTCAAGGAAGTGCGAGTGTGTCGGCAGATTATGTTCGGGTGAAATTGAATGCGAAACGATTTCGACTATTATGAGGCCAACAGGTATCAACTTTTCCTGCATGACCAGTTGAATCAAAACGATATTTCACTGGTGACTGCACTGTTTGGCACAACAACAGAACGAGGCTTACCCAGGGGGTTTATATATATATATAGTATATATATATATATATATATAGATAGATATATATATATATATAGATAGAGATATAGATATAGATATATATATATATCTAGAGAGAGATATATTATATTATAGAGAGAGACAGAGATAGAGATATATATATCTATATCTCTATCTATATAGAGATATATATATCTATCTCTATATATATTGTATATATATATATCTCTATATATCCACATGTATATCTCATGTATATATAAATATATATATATATTTATATATATATATATATACACCCCACATATATATATATATATAAATATATTTATGCATATATATATAGATATCAATATTTATGCATATATATATACTTATATATAGTATTTATATATATATGCATATCTATACACTTATATATATATATATATATATATATATATATATATATGTATATATATATATAGATATGCATACAAATATACATATATATATATATAAATACATATATATATATATGCATATATATATATACATATATATATATATGTGTATTTATAGATATATATATATAAATATATATATATAGATACACGCATTTAAAGATGCATATATAAATATAGATAAAGAGAATATATAGATATATAGGGGAGATATAGAGATATAGAGATAAGGGATAGAGATATATATATCTATCTATATAGATATATATATAGAGAGATATCTATATATATATATATATATATATATAGATATATATCTATCTATATATATATATATATATATATATATATATATATATATAATATATCTATATATATGATATATATATATGCAAACACACGAGTGTGTCTCCCTCTTGGTATGTCGATGATAGATCATTATACCAATGCACTTCGTATGTTTTACTAGATGGGTTATTAATCAGCGAATTTGTAGTGCAAACAAATGTTCTTACTTCAATGTAATTCTTCCTATCCCAGAGTCTATTGATGTAATCACGATCGTAACTTCCTCGATACACATTGAGTCGGCTATGTTTTTGTCGGCATTGTAAAATACATTCGAGCAGGAAATGTAAAACGAAATGAGAAGGTATTGTTTTATATAGCCTTTATGCTGTTGGAGACTTGGGGCGGAAATTACGATTTGCTGTGTTGATTGTACAATAATGGGGGCTTTATCGTCGCAAATGTCACAACACTGCTATAACAAGCTACTTGATTGTGTGTTCGACACTCTGCCTCATCATGCCTCCGATCTAATAATTTGGTTAAAGGACAGCCGCTATTGAAATCTAATGTATTGATTAATCAGAGAACTTGCGACCACGACCTACATATGGGTTGCATTGTTATGATTTATATTTCGCTAAATCATTGTCGTGTGACATATGTTAGCATATCACCTAGTGAGAACAATGTCCTCGGGGTATTGTGACGCACGTGGTTTTTTAAGAAAGAGGTGTTGCTGCTGGCAGCTCTGACTATATATTTAGTAAATTCTCCTACAACAAGGTTGCTGCGGTATAATAAAGGAGGCACTAGCACCTACCTACTAAGCCTCCCTTTTTCGGTTCTAAGAAATGCATGAATACATGTGATATGTTAAATCATTACATTACACCTCTGAGTTAGAGTCATGCAATTTATTCGATATAACCGTTGTTTATTAAAAACCTATAACAAATTCGATAGTCGAATGTGGGCATTTGCAACAGTCAAACAAGCCGTATCAGCATCGTTTTACATACCGATCAACTTTTCGATCGTCTGCAACTAATAAGACCAAGGGATAACAAAAGCCAGGACGGTCCCATGTATAGATATGTGTACAATGGGACTATTTTGTAACAGAACAGGAATGGAATTAGAATATTGTGTGCAGAGTAATCTGCAAATCGCTTATTATACTCAGCTCTAAAGAGCCACTGGCGTGGTTACAGTAATCGTCAATAATTGCATATTGCCATACAAATATGAGTTGAATCAAAATATAACTTTCTGCAGAGTAGTTTTTGAGAAGAACCATCAGTATACAAACGTTGAATATTGTTGATATATTTCCTGTTATAATGGGCACTAGGTAGAGCACATCATCTAGGAGGTAAAAAAAGATAACACGTTTGTTTCGGAAACAGGCTGACGATTAGAGAGGACGTTTTATATCCAAATGCAGAAATCGGAAAACCTTTCTCTATAAGAATGCTAAATATACTACAATCACCAAAGCGTTAGAACATGACTAAGTCATGCCTAACGATCAATTACATCACCGATGCGGTTTACCGAACGATGTTCTAGACGATATTGAAAATATGGACACCAACTTGTTTCAATATCCCGTACTATGATAAATATAACAAACGCAGTACGTGACCTATCCTGCTTGGTCCTGAGTAGAGCATTGTATAAAACATATAGCGATTAATGGTAACTGAAAAACGATCGATGATATGAATCATAGCGACAGAAAATAAGGCAACCAAACCATGCACAGGTTTGAAACACTGACGATCTCTAAACCGAAATATGTTCATGCTATTATTACCATTCGACATGATTGCTCGTTGCTTACTTGAACATCAGAGGGGTTTTCGTCTTACGAGACTTGTTTACACTTATGCAAAGTCAATCTAAAGATGCATTTCTTATTTGCAAATATGTCCATACCTCTGATCACCGTTTTGGTTGGGAAGGGGATGGTCAACAGTAATCTGCCCTTCCTTTCATCTTATCAAAGACGTCCCGAATGTATTTATCTCCGTTTGCGATAGAGTCCCTTAAGGGCTGATAATAAAACGAGCTGAGCGATTTGCCTTATTCGTCAGGGTCCCTGTGGTATCTATGCCATCGTAATATTGGGCACTCTAACGTAAGCCTCGCCTGTGATCCGGTCCGTCTTCTGAATTGCAGACTCCTGAATAAAATGGCATGCAAATCTCCATGTTATTCATCAATTAGCTTTTTTCATACGTGATAGCAGAAGGCTGTTTCTGGTAATGTCTTCGTAAGCAGCGCGTGATAATGACCGATACCCCTCAGCACCACACGATGCATAAAACCTTAAGAGCCCTTAAACGCCATATCTGTTCCGTGCTTGCCAGTGGGCTAGTGTTATGGAACCATTAAAGCAGCTGTGAGAGATCTCGGTCGTTATTTTATCGATATATCGCAACATTTAAACGTCTCTGTTTGCGATTCATTACCGAAAATATCCGTGGTAGTTAACTTCAAAGATGCCGGTAAGATGTTTACCCCGGGTGATGAATGTTTTGGCGGTGTTACATTAAAACTTTAGAATAATTACAAAGTACAATTAGCCGCCCAGTAATGCATGATACTGCTTGTACAAAAAACACAGCGGCTCCGTCTTTCACTCACTAATCATGTTTTATTCATTGTCTCTTTTATTGAAGCATGGACATGAAACATGTAAAACGGAAAAGATTGCTTCTATTATTAATAAAGGCAAAAACCCCATAACCTCATTACTCTTATGACAATTATTAGGTAGGGTTATAACTCCGTAACCTCATCACTTATAAGTAATGATTACAGTAATTGAAAAGCAAACGAACAATAATCGATAATATATACTGCTGCTTCTTATATGCCATATGGTTCATGCTGTTTTTAAAGCAAATATTACCGGCTCATCATATACGTCTTAGCAAACGCTCTAATATTGAATGAGACGGACGTCGAAGACGTTGAAGCCAATGTAACACATATTTCCCGATACCAGATGTAGCCTTACAACGCTTACGGTTAGCAGGGTTTTATATCTATTAAATATGTCCGACAAAAATGGTGGTCGAAATTCACCTGGCAATATTCACTTTGTACCGCTTCTACACTGATCTTGCACTTGAGTTTCAAATATTTTTTATCTTGCCTAGACACCTCGTCAAAAGTGCTCGACAGAATTTTTGCTTCCATTCGGTTGCGACATCACGGTCACGGTAATGTGATACTCTTGTTTCGCCTTATATTTCGCATTCGAAAATACCACCGTAAATCTCGATATTTCTTTCAGTACAGCTGCATCGTGGAAATGACTTACCTTGCAAATCAATCGGTTTGGCTTTTTGTTTTATCGTTTGAACAGTGTAGAAAATGTTCCAGTTATTAAATGTACTTGAGATGCACATTGCTCTATTAACTATATGTAGTTTTCATTGAGTAATTGCGATTCCTGGACTAAGCATTTCACTAAAATCGCATCTAAATAATTGCTATGTAATTCATGCACGCTGTAAACTGTATTTTGTGTTTATGCCTGGTAAATGTGCCTGGTACTAAGTTACCTATAACGGGTCGTCCAGCGGAATAGGCGTTGAAGCATGGTTTAAATGAATAAAACTATTTGCCTAATGGCCAATGGCGATACTGGTGACGGTTATAGTCTACAATTATCATCTGAAAACGGTCACATGTAACAGGTGCACAGAATGGTGAATATATAACCAAGCCTCAAAACAAATTGAGGCAACTTGTCGTTGGGATAAAGTTCAAGGGAACAACAGCCTCGGTGAACCCCTGATTGAGATAAACCCTATCCAACCTAATAGGTTATTGCTGGTTTGGGTGACTTCAGTGGACTGATGTCTGGCCTTCAGCATATATACCACGCAGCTACATATGTAAAAATGGCACAATATGGTTGAATTCAATGAAAGGGGAGCATATTGCGCCAACGGTGCTCGCTAGCGTCACATATCATTTATGAGTATCAAACACTGGGAATTAAATAACTACGGTAGGGAAATTAACATCTTATCTTACGACAATATCAACGCTAATATCCAAATGGGTACATAGAATATCATATCCACACACTCACAAATATACATATGACATAGGTCATAGGTCTACTTGCTAGTGCTTTCAGCATTATTGCTTACTTTTATGATTAATCTTGCCAAGCATATGTGAGCAAAAACCATATTTAAACTATACACTAATTGATAATAAAATCACATTTTATGAATTTAGAGTAAAAAATATACCGAATAGAATTTAGTGCAATGAAAAGGTCAAAGGCAAAATATGCATATCAAGACCCTTTTATTGTCAAGAGGACTTTATACCTCCAAGCTTTATATACTGTTTATGCTAGTGGCTAGAGGCTTGTTTACTTAAAACTATATTGACATCGCTTCTAATTGCTTGCTTTAGTGGCCACCTTTGCGATCAATCTGGCATCACTAGCGTACGTCTCCGGCGCCTTGCTTAGGAGCGGACCAGATCAGACCTGGTGGGATTGTAGATCACGCAATGGTCAATACTGCGAAATTGTCAGTCTCCTTCGATATGAACCCATAGTAGCATATCCGCATTGACATCACACTGATTAGCGCCAATAACATCAATTTCGGGAGAATTAAGCCAAAGAGACTCAAAATCAGTAACTAGAACGTAATAGAATAGTGGCCCACCAATGAGATTGTATACTGCCACATAAATATGATTTGGCTCAAAGAATACATTTTATGCAGACGTCTTCGCGAGAACAATCTTCAATATGCAAAGGGTCCTTGGTAGTGCGAATGTTACACAACACGACAGGTCAAACATTTGTTAACTATATGTTGCATGCTTGAAAGCGTCTTTCGGATCATTTAGCCTTTTCGTGGGTAATAGGGCATCATTTTTTATCAAGAAACACCACGAATATGTATTATTGGTTAATAAATCCCGCAAAAAATACCCGTGCCCTATTGAGAGGATATTAGAAAGAAGCTAATTGAGCAGTACAGATTACAATTCATATACACATGCACTCAATCCCGTCGTTTCAGGGAGAATCATTTACATAAAAACCGTTCTATATCGTCTGCATAATTAACACACTAATTTACCGTATTGCCAAACAAATTGGTTGGGCATTTTAGCAGTATACTCCCGTACTTTGTTTGGAATTGATGAAAACAGAAATATGTCACTATGCAGTCGCATTTAAGATTCGTACCAGATATATCAATATCGCATGATTCTAAAATAAAGCACCAAACATGCGGTCAGATATGCGACTCGGATACCTCTTTGCTGCGGTTGTAGATGCATACCAGCAACTTTCCATATGATTTGTGTACTGATGTATATAGATAAAACACTCAACTCATTATAATTTCATTAAAATATGTCAATGAATCTATCTCTCACAGCTCGCAAAGCATTCCATTGTCTAATACTGTCTTTTGTTTATGCTGCCAACCTGCATATATATACCGTATCACAGAGAAAGCATAACAAGTGTGGCTTAACTGACCTAACTTGCTTACTCATTAATGACATAATGTGAACATCCATTCGCAGGTATGGAGCATTGTCAATCCGGAAACCGAATTATGTTCATGCCAATGTTATATATGTGACTCTTCAATGATTGCTCGAGGGTAACTTGTGGTTAAGTCTATCCTATGTCCTTGTCGGTTAAGAATAACACCAATTTTAACCACTGAATCTCTCTTGCGAAACATATATTAGTCATATAAGTCTATCAAGGGAAGAATTTCAATAATGGAAATATGTGCATATAACTGATCACCGTATTGGCGGGTAATGTCACAGTCAACAATAATATGTACCCCTTGAGACTGATAATAAATCGCGCGGAGCTTTGCGACCTATTCTTAAGGGTCCCCGTGGTATCTAAGACATCGATAAAATGAGCACTTTAAACAAAGCGTCTCGTGCGATCAAGCCCATAACTGCCTCATCTTATGCATCGCAGATGGCATAACCCCTGAGCAGCATTGCTTGCCAAACCCATATGATTGAGCAATTTATCGATAGAATTTTTTCGAATGTATTAGCTGAAGATTTTCTCTTGTAATATCGCGTGATAATGGCAGATGCTTCCGGCACCACACGATACAGAAGTCCATTAGTGCTAATAAACTACGCACTCTGTCCATGCTTGCGCGAGGACTAGCGTTGTGGCACAATTCTCACTTGTCATATACGGACCAGTTTCATCGATATAATGTAACAATATAAAGGCCTGTTTGCGATTTCTTAAAGTCAATTTGAGTGGATGTTGTCCTTAAGGGTGCCGGCACGATGCACAATATGAAATGAGAGTTTGATGAATGTTTTTACATTTACACATTGAAACCTAAGTATAATTAGCTAATATAATAGGTTGTCCCAATAAGCATCATGTAACTGAAAGGGCAGGATCCACAGTGTACTTGTGATATTCACAACGATGAGCCAGCAACTTCATCAAGAGGGAAATTGAACATTGCAGTTATAAATTCAACCTTCCGTCTGTACCATCATTAGGGGTGAGGCACTGTTACTGCAACTGATAATCTAGAATGAATCCTTTCTCTAGCAATTCACCATTCTGTCTGCGTCGCTTTTATTCAGTTGTATTGTTTGATAATCATAACATATTTCCTGACGGCAATCATGTGTACTTCGTTTATGCCGTGAAAGCTTTGAATGCACGTCGTTGATTATTAGTCCACAACTTTGAGGCTACATACCGATGCTGAGTCGATTGGCAAAAGGCTCATAATAAAACTACACCATGATGTTGTGTCACCGAGAACCGCAAAAAAATGACTTGCTTTGGAGAATTATCAATCAGAAACGAGCAATAATAGACTGTGCGATTAGTTGGAGGAGGTCGGTTTTAAATACCTTGTGAGATTAATTAATCTTGATGTAGAGCGTCTACAAAGCTCGGGCCAGTATCAAATCAAGGGCTAGCATAGATAGCTATTGGATAGATGCTTAGGAGTAGCGCATTAGTCCTTAAAACATGTTAAGATATTTAAATGAGGAATAGCGTAGACTGTTTGTAAGGACTATCAAACGTAAATAGTTGTCAGACAAACAAAGGCACATTGGAATATTGGGGTGACGTCACTTGGATGGGTGAGAGCGGGAAAAATGTCCAGAGCCCTGCCGCTGCCAAAACACGTCGCACAAAAGCTTATGAATAGCGAAAATAACAAGTACACTATTTGATCAAAAGTCAACTTGATAAATTACCCGGTCTGAGATTCACCAATCGAAAACAGTTCGCTTCTAACAGCAGACACGCTGTTTACGATCCTCAATCCTCCGCACTGTGGACGGTTGTTTTAGACAGTCAATAACTGTCTGGAGCGAGGGAACTGGCATGGTGACGACATTAACATTTTATTGCATACTAGGGGTATACGAAAGTCTCGGGCAGAGAGCTAGGCTGCGTGACGATTATTAAATTACGCGCAAGACACCGTCATTAGGCGACGGTACCAAGAAAACTACAAAAGCTAACGGGATAATTGATCCAACGCCTGAGGGCTCGGCGTTTTTCAAAGATATGGAGTCTTCGGAGACCGTCACCAGCCAACCTTAACAACTCTCGGGATGTAGTCTTGTGTTGTCTTAGCGTCGATGAAAATGTCGTCGTCCGTAGCCATGTCAGGGTTGTGGTTAGCAAGGTGGTAGATGGATTGGTCGTGATATAGAAGGGGATTTAAATTTTGGTATAAATCATAAATGTGTAAGTCGTCAAGTAATTCGTCATGAAAATCGTCTATCGTGTGGATCGGTGTCAACGTCCTACTGTCATTTGGAGCAGACTGGGCTGTCTGTGCTGTAACGGCTTTTAATTTATTCTTCCTTTTCTTCTTGGTCTTTCCGTCGGTTGTCGTGTGGAGTCTTTGCTTTTTCACAGTCGTTTCAATGTCGATGTCGCATGTCAAGTCGCAGTCCGGTGGGGAATTTGATGTGGAGACGGATACTTCGTGGGTTTTAGTGGAGGTAGTGCATGAGTCATCAAGTTCGGTCTGCGTCGTTGCGTCGTGGATTTTTGTCTGATCGTGTTTAGCCTGCGTCGTTGCGTCGTGCGTTTTTGTCACGTCGAGTTCAGTCTGTATCGATGAGTCTACATGCAGTATTGTTTTGGTGGATGCGTCACATAGAATTGGCAACGATAGTGAATTTACAGTTTGATTTGCATTGAAAAACGATTGGCTGTTTCTTAATTTAGAATTACCACACCGATGGTTAGTCGTCTGATGGTGAGTGGATGGTTCTCTTGCCGACGGCTTGTAACTGGCTTGGTGACTTGGGGGTTGGTAATGCCGGGAATGTTGGTGAGGCTAGCGTCGCTGACCGTGTGGTGCTTGTACTTGGCTCCTGCTGTCTCTTGTGTCACTCTTATTTCTGCAGGGGGCTCTAGTTGACTGACGGGAAATGGGGTAGTGGATGGCCGAGAAACACACTTTCGTTTTGTGTCCCATGCGGCCGCATCTTGCACAACGAGGTCGGGAATGCCAGCGGCGTTGTGGCGCGGAATTGATGTGATTATCGCGAACAAACAGACCTCTTCCTTTCGTATCTTCTCTGTTTTTCTCTAAACTGTTCACTATCACTGATAGGTTTTCGACGAGTAATGTGAGAGTGCTAACGAGCAGTTGCGAATCCGATTCCAGACTCATAATAACAAACAGGCTGCCGATATAACTTTAAAAGGTGTGGTATTTACCCGTATTCTCCACCATTTGTTGTGAGGGTATTTCTTGTTTCTCTTCTGTAGTGGCCTGAGCAGTATATTCAGATATATCTAGACTTAACTGCGTACGAGATATATTTATTGACTACGATACCAACGCCGCGTTATAACCGGTCTTAGGCTGTATATATTGGAGTCACGCCCACCCGCTTCGGATCCTGGGGGTAAGCTCCCGAAACTTGGACGATCCTTCAATATATACTCAATCCCATTTCCCCTCATGAGACCAGCTCTACCTGTTATTGGCGGACCAATAATATACTGACCGATTACAACGAGGCCCATACATATTATGTCACAGTGGAGTATACCTTTAAGGGCATGATGTGGAGTTAAAAAATAAACGGATTAAACCATACAACATAATCGAAAAGGATTCAAACAATCCCTTATCTGGGACTGTCACTCGTGTTTGTGAAGCACGGCTCTATTTGCAGTAAATCTATCGATTCAAAAGCAGACAGCATGATGTTTGGATATTCGTTAGGTTTCTGTTAACTTAACGATATTGAGAGTATCCAATCACGCAAATTTGATAAGGCAGCGCAAAAACACTTTACTTTTGAGACAGAAGAAATGCTGCCACCAAAGAGTTTTATAGCTACGCTAAGTGATGTCACTTCGAGTGGCTCTGCGGTGATGCTTCCCTAATTTTAATACATTGCAATCGCAAGGTGGAGCTACCGTGACACAAATATAGGCATATTGGAATACTGGGCTGACATCACTGCGATTTATGAGAGAGAGAAAATGTCGTTACGCAGAGCCCTGCCGCTGCCAAAACACGTCGCACAACCGGCTTATGAATAGCAAAAATTAATACTATTTGAATTATGTCAAGTAGATAAATCACCCGGTCTGGGGTATACCTGTTTCGTTTACTAGTTATTCAATAGCAACTAATTTGTAAACGTCGGGTGTAGTACACATGTTTGAAAGGCGTCTGTCAAACCACAACTGCCGCGCCACCGCGGGTCAAGGTATAAATGGAACTTACAATTTATAAACGAAACACGCAACAATACCTATCGAAAATAGTTCGCATTTAACAGCGTCCGCGCAGTTTTCGAACCTCAGTCCGCACTGTGGATGGTATTTATAGATTGTCAATAACTGTCTTACGTGAGCAAACTGGTCTGGGGTCGACATTAACATTTTTCGGCATGTCTGGGACATGTGAATGTCTCAGGCAAAGAGTTAATAGCTACGCTAAGCTGCGTGACGATTATGAAATGACACGAAATACACCCTCGTCATCAGGCGACGGTATCATGAAATCAACACAAACTCATGGGACTACTGATCCAAAGTCTTAAGGCTCCGCGGCTGTTACCGAAGTGGAGTTATCTGATTGGTCGAGGCGACTACAGCTCCAAAACAAACTGAGAATTCCACATGATTTTAAGAGACGCTATGACAAGACGCTATGACAATACGCTTCGACTAACAGTTGTTGCTTCACATATTTCCTCTGGCTGATAGGTTAGGTGAGCACTCTTAGCGAAGTGATAAACTCTTTGATACCACATCTTATCAGTCCCTGACCTGACAGATGAGCGCAATATCTGACGACGACGACAGGGAGGGGCTGACGTGGAGGATATGGTAAGCACAGTTTGCATTGAAATGGAAAAAGTGAGCATTATATACCACGCAGTGAATTTAATAGATCAAACATATAACAAGATTACGAATCATTAATTGAACAGGTGATAGTTTTTCCACTTTATGTCACAACATTTGAAGTAATACCAAGTCTATATGTTTTTCTTCTCATTTGTTAAAGTAGGCACTGTCAGCGTAAATTTTCAAATGAAAAACGAACACTGTCGGTGTTTTATAAATTGTCACAAATATGCATATGCACAACATTGATTAGAAACCATATCTGTTCTGCCGGCTCGCTTCCGTTTTAATTTTTTTTTACTCTAAGCAAGCCATTAAAGTCATTCCTGAAATTGTTCCCTCAATGGCGCACGAGACGCATCTAGTTTAACGCGGTGATTGAGGTATACCATAATGAGAATTATGGATTTTTTTTATGAACAGTTACTTGTTGAGCCGAATTTACAAGTCCCATTTGTTAGACATGCGTCATCAAATCAATATTACTGATGCAATTAATCTGGTGCACTGAGGCCTATATGTAGTGTTGTATCCGCACTGTATTATTTGCTGGGGATAAGACAGTGCAAGCTTAAACTTCAAAGCTAATGCAGATCTGGGAGAACCTACAGCAGGGGCGGCCGCTATGATATATAGTGGTACCCGCGCTGCCCACCCCGGCCACGTCATGTTAGACAAAGTTTAGGCAAGCCAGGGCGATGTTAAGGTCTCGAGCGAAGAGTTTATAGCTGCGCTGAGCTGCGTGACAATTATGTAATAACACGAATGACACCTCCGACATCAGGCCACAAAAGTACATGTGACTGTTGATCTCGGGAATCGGAGGCTGTTAAACATACGGAGTCATCAGATTGGTCGAGGTGACTACAGCTCCAAAGTAAACATAGAATTGCACGTGGGTTTAAGATACGCTATCACAAGACGCTATGACAATAACAATTCTACTAAAAAGTGGCGTCTTCACATAATTCCTCGGGCGGTAGACCCGTGTGAGCCCTCATAGCGAAGCCATAAACTCTTTGATGAAATTGCGTGGTTCGCATTTTGTTGATGCCAAGCAGCTGCTGTCCTTCAGCGTTTTAGACTCAAATTTGACCCCTGATCAGAGTGCAGTTTGATAGGCTCACCCACCACAACCTGCATCCCCCGGGGGCACTTCAAACCGCGCCATCCATTTGCTTGCTAACATTCCCACTACTGTGGTCACAGTCTGATCAGTCGCAGGGAATGCATGGGGCCACTTTGTAAAGTAATCAGCTTTCACTAAGATATATGAATTCTTCCTCTCTGTTTTCTGTAATGGTCCCTTCACATCTATTGCTGGGCGTTCGACAGTGACATTGCACATACTGGTTCACTGCTGGTAGGTTTGTGTGTGTAGGGGGGGACGGGGATGTGGGGGGGGGGGGGTGGTGGTCTAGCTGTACGTGCACATGCTTTGCTAGTACGACTAGATCCCATACCAATGATAGCTATCCTGCATACGTTTTTTTCATTACCGCAATGACCCCACGAAGGCGAATCGTGAATCTGCTGCATCACGTTTTTCTGCAAATTGCGAGATGATGGGGTATCTATCTTTGATCATGTCAGCGGTATTCGACGCAGGTGTGCAACTGACCATTCTTTTCTCTCACCACAACTACGGGCAAGCTTGACGGACTATGACTTGGCTGCACGCTACCCTGTTCCATGCACTCTCGCATTGGATGATCCGCATCGTCCGAATTGCGGCGTGCTATCTTACGCTGTGGTTGCTTGATAGGCCTTTTTTAAGGTAAATGTTATCTTCCATCAGGTGAGTTTTTCCAACATCATATGGTTCCTAGGAGAATACGTCAGCAAATTCTGACAACGACTTCCGCAGCTAGGGCTGTTCCGTTTCGCTCATATCTGAACAACGGTTCTCATATACAGCCTTCCGATGACCCGGGAGCAGTCTGCTCATTGATTGAGCAGTGCTGTCATCCTGGCGCACCGTTACACCTTGTAGTGCAGTGACTTTGTCTCACAGTTAGTTTCCAACTTGCTGATAGTGCTATCATAGTCTATATCAGACACAATAGCCTCCACGAAACCCGTTTCTAGCACAACCACGTCCCTTCCGGGGTAATTAACCTGTCAACTGGCAAAGGTACCGTCCTCCTGCGTCAATTGGGGTCAACTTATGTACTCGCGACAAGCACGGCGTTGTCATTTTAATGGCGATGTGCGCCTTGTACAACGGTTGTCCCTGGGTACTGCTTATGTTTTGGCAGAGTGCCAGGCACCACATACTCCTATCCCGCCCCTACCAAAGTGGACCTTGGTATCCGGACAGTAGTGTGTGGTGCTTGTTCACCACTTCCATAGTAGGCACTGGGACAATTTAACCCCAGATGCCCTCTCTTTCCACAATTGTAACATTCCCTGGTAAATCAATATCACATGCACTGCTATATCTCCCTCAAGGCATTGCAAGTACTTCTATGGGCTAAACATTCTGACCTCTGCCCTCTCAGCTACTGCGAACCGGAGCTTTAGTCCCGTTCAAATTCTCTTGCTAATTCCGCAGCCAGTCTATCAAAATAGCTTTCTCCAACCACCGGGTTTCAGTGCACCACTGTCCCTCCAACTCCTACTAAGTAGCGCTTCAGCTGCATCAACCCGGTCTGCTCTGACCACTTATTGGCTCTCATACTCCCTTAACCACAACACGAGGTCTTGTTCAACCTCACAAAATCGTCCCTGTTGCAGATACAGTGCGGGGTGTGCTACCTCTGCCTCTCAGAACGGCATTCCTCGCCATTCTCTCCTGCCACGTAGTCGGTCATATCGCTATTATTTTAACCAGTTATGTATAAGCATATTAAATTACGTTCCAGCAAACAACCAGCCTTTCTTTTCGGTAAGTATTTTGTCTTTTATAAGAGATAAACAGGATTCGACGCTGGAAATAGAGGAATGCGAATCTCTGTTTAACACATCAAGGTTTTTTTCCCACTTTCTATACATATTGGGTGCCGAAGTGCTCCTCTAAGTGGACCATACGTGATCAGCAGCACACCTATCGTGACAAGTTAGCATCGTCTGAAACCAATATATAGTGCTCTAAGGCCTACAAAATGCTTCTTTGACTTAGTTGGACCAAAAAAAAATAAACCAACGGCCATGATTGACGTCCTCATAAATCTATTAATATTGCTGCATCATGTGATAACGATATCGTAGCAACCCTTACCACTGTTTCATTATACCGCGTTGCTTCTTGCCTAGGATGCCGCTTCAATATGCCAGACATATTCCACTTTGATATTTCTATGTTCTATACAGTAGACAACCATTGGGACACGATCATGCACAAAAGCCTATTAATTGGTCCCATCTAGTTGAAGAATAACACCTCTCGGGTTTATTTTATGAGGCTTATATGTACGGACTATATATATATATATAGATATATATAGAGATATATATATATATATATATATAGATAGATATATATATAGATATATATATATATATATAGATAGATAGAGAGATATATAGATATATATATATATATATATATATACTCTATATATACATATATATATATATATATCTATATATATATAAAACTGTATATAAATATATATATATATACATATATATATATACATGCACATATATATATAAATATATATATATATATACATATATATATATATATATATATCTATCTATATATATATATCTCTATATCTATATATATAATATATATATATATATATATATATATATATATATATATATATATACATATATGTATTTATATATATAAACCTGAGCACCGGCCCCCATTGTCGTAGACGCCCGATACTTGTCTTAGATAGGATACCCGATACATCTGCCTTGTACCCTACGAAAACGGTCTGTCAAGTATAGACCCTTGTACAATCTAACATAAGCAAATGAATACCACGATATACTCTTACATAAATCATTACGGTAAGTATCACATATGCTGATGGATAGGACCACTGGATGATTACAAGATATTTAGGTTTGAAAGAGATTGAGAGGGAAGTGAAGAATAAATATTCCAGTTATCAACAATATACAGCTCCAATGCATTGTTTTCTCACTTTGTGATAAGCTGAGCGTTTTAATTAGGGTATACGCTAAATTCATTGGCTCCCGATTGTTGTAACCGTTTGAGGATGCATCTTATATTGAGTAACAGAATATATAACTGTGTGGAGAATATCTTGTGGCATTGAGAGTACCTGATTCCAAACATTAGGCTGATCCTATGTACATATTGGATTCATCAGGATTGTCAGCATCATAGAGTGAATGACAAAAAATTATTAAATTGCCATATCATAATGCTTGGATAAGTGCTTCAGTCATAAAGCGAGCAGTGCTATTTATGTTGTTGCTACTCACATTTCCATATTTACCTCTTATATAATGATCTGAAATAGCGGACGTCAAAATAGTTACATGTTCTTTGCAATTAGTCATATTTATTTCGATGTTTATATATACCAAGGGGTATTTGGGACAGAAACCCCTGGTATGAACATGTCCTTATCAGAAATTCCTTGCATATCCAAGTGTGGCCATAACAGTAAGCAGAAAATTCCATATAATGTGTTTTGGATTTCACTTGTGATAACTGCAGTGAAATAAGCAATACCTCTCCTCCCCCTGTCAAGATCTTGTCAAATAAATAATATAACACCGAGTTTCTTTCTTTTCAAAAAGGGACCCGATGTTA
This sequence comes from Urechis unicinctus, assembly GCA_034190875.2. Lineage (NCBI taxonomy): Eukaryota > Metazoa > Annelida > Polychaeta > Xenopneusta > Urechidae > Urechis > Urechis unicinctus. The sequence continues at coordinate 46,731,553 of CM067353.1, forward strand.
AACATTTGACGCAAACCCTAGTCAATACTTTCGTGAATATCGTCTTATAAAACATCCTTTTGTGGACCGACGGTTGGATGGCTGTTTTATTGAAATGGAATGAAATTTGTTTGCCTTCTCAGAAAGAACACATGCACAATGGGGCGCTGTGGTCTGAATTATAGAGTGTGTGACGCATGTTAATGTCGCCTCCTGTGTTATTCGTTATAGTTTATTAACAATTAATTTTTTGTTTGAAATGCAGTTATAAATCATAAATGCTTGCTGAATGCAATGACTGTAGTTGCTCAAACAAGCCACCATAGTTTGAGCAGAATAAAGGAGATTCAAATTACAGTGTAAGTTTGCATAGCATTAAATGCACCATGATCACGAAGAAGTTGGTCCAGCACCCTAAGGAGATGACCAACCCATCGTGTGCCTCCAACACAGCATGAGTGAATCAATATCAAGAGCAGCAAAGCTAGATTTCAGATTTCAGAAATAGTCCTTCCGGCCTCTTGTGTAACGGATTGTTTTTCATAGCATCTTTGAAGCAAGGTTCCAACCTGTGGACCATGTAGTGGACAGCAATTACCCACTCCCTGTCTTCCTCTATTCGTTTCACTGCAACACTTTTGGCATCAACCATCACTACCGCACCATCGGAAACAACACCGACAAATTTATGTTTCCAACAATGCTTTGCATCTAGAGGCGAGTCTTTATTATGGATACAACCGCGCTTGTTATGATCTGTACATCGACCTTGCACACCTGTCGCAACCCTTCAAACTCCACTTTAACCTCTACGGCGTATCTGACATGTGCTACCTTCATCTTCACAGCAAAGCTATTGGTTGATCCTTCCGAAGTTAAAGAAAGAAATTTCGCCCTGTGCGTAGAAAAATCGACTTGTTCGCGCTTAGCCATGGCAACGAACTTGATGAACTTTCTGGCTTGCTTGTCGTTACGATATGTGTCAGCCATATGTAGGCCTTTCTGCCCACAGGCACAGGCGCCCCCGAGCGACAGCGACATGTGTATATAATAGAAGGTGGGAAATACTGAGCGAACTCTGAGGCGCTGTAGGTCCTTACTTCAATGGCTCGTCAACTCGATATAAATAAAAACGAGCCAGGCAAAACCGAAAACTACCGAACGCGCTCGTTGAATTGGTTGAGTGTATATGTATGGTTGCATACGTTTTGCAGCAGTCGCAAAAACATTGCATCGTGTCGCAGTGAATCTCGTTCTGGTCCACAGACTGTGTTCAGCCAGCGAGAGTTCCATTTCATTCCTCTTTTTCTCTCATAATATTTACTTTGAAGCTTTCGCTTTTCTGGTAGCCAGTGCTTTTTCGGCCAGAGAGGCATGGTCTCTTCAAGCCCTGCACAACGTCTTATGATATATAATTATATTACCGTCTTGCATGGTTAGGTCCCTTCAACATAATGCCACATAGTGCAGAAAAATTGGCAATTTAGACGCTGACCATTTGACTTGGTCGACTCGTATAATAAATCGTGGTGATTAATCATGGCTAAACGAAGCCTTGTGTTTATCCACGTAAGTTCGTCGAGACTGCACATGCGGCATCGTGACACGCGGTCAAGTTCAAAGAATGATCTCCTGTCACAACCTCTCAAAAGCAGATACTAACCTTTAAGTCCTTCCTCCATGCACCTACTTAGGTAATTACCCGAAACAACAACAATAAGGTGGCATATCGCGGCCCACAGCGACACATGCGAAGATAAACAAGTACTCGAGTTAAATTATTGCACACAAATTCACGGCTGCTCGGGAGGAGTGTTTTTACTCCCGAAATACAAAAATATCGCTACGATTTCGGATGGGGTAATAACAGAGCGATATTGTTGGCGGAGTTAGGATGAAGCAAACACAGTTACATTATATATAAAATACCAGAACATATGTATGGGGATGCATCATGTAAGTAGCACTGCTCAGTTAGCTGGGCAAGCTATCTGACATGTGGTCCGCTAAGTGAGCGACGGTATATTAACGCCCGATTAACAATACCAACAGGACATCTGATAAAGTCGTATAAGGTGTCCAAATCTGAATATTCAATACTATGATGAAGACCCTCTAAATAAATAATCGCTGCGATTTCAGTCAGAGTTCGGGGCTTAAGTGCATATTTAACTCTAGGTCGGGCGCTTCAGAACGTGCCGTGAGCGGGCGCATCATGAATACTTACTACCGGGCGACCAGTTTCGTAATTGCTAACCCGCCCGAGCCGATATTGACATGCCATTGGCGGGAAAACGGGCGTTAATTTCAAGCCCTGGCATATGATGGAGTTTAATGTGACTAATATATCAATGTAAAAGAATTGACAACAACCGGATGCACTTGCTTGAAGAAATATTCAGGCGTAATTTGTTTTGAATACAAAAACTACTGGTTATCCAATAAGCATTCAATTGCTGTTAATAGTAAAATTTAATTGATGAAAATCATGGGAGGCGTGTTTGTTAGGCATACAGTTGAAGTTATTGCTCTATCAAAAATGATTAGTGATTGGGTACGATATGCTAAGGTTTCTCATGTAAATAATGTCGCTAACTGTATCAGCATGTCCGTATTTTTCCAACCCATCCTCTTCCTGTTACTACTGTTCCTCATCCATCATCTCCTCCTCTTCCACCTCCAGCACTTCCCTTCAACCGAGTCATCCTTTTACTCCTCCTAATTCTCTTGCTGTGCGCTTGCTTAAGCCCCAAGATCCTCCATTTTCATTACCTTCTACACGTGATCTGTGTCGGTATACTCCACGCCGCCTCGGTTCAGCTCTATCTTCAAAATCGATCTCACCATATGTATCCAGTGGAGCCGCCATGGACTGGGTCAGTACCAGGAACACCAACAAAACGAAGCAGATCTTGATATCCATTCTAGACACAGAGTGGAGTGATGTCAATCCTGTATCAGTATTCATGGAATTATTGTTCGGGAAAATGCCATGGTTCACAATGAAATAAAATAAGAAAGTGATTGTCAAAGCTGATATAAACACCTGATGAGATCATACCAAATAAAGTACTTGTCTGATATTAAGACAGTTATTTGATAAATTAGTACTGAAAAGCAAGTCATAGCTGGATGGATAATCGGGAATGTATGTATACAATATGAAAGAAAACAAAATTGAATAAGATTCCCTTTTCTTTGAAATGCCTGATATTTGTGTAATCGTCATTCTTAAAGATAATGTGATATATACTGAGGCTGGGTGTAATATTAAACAATTTTAACTCAAAGTTAGAATGGACTTTACTTAACTCATGACATGTAGAGTGCGTTAAAAATATGTTTCACCATAATTTGTTGGAACAAAATACCAAATCATTTTGTGATGCCGTTAACGTAAATCTCACAGCTAATATGGGCGACAAATAGAGAAGCCTTATTAACCCTTTACTCTGAATCAAATATTTATGCCCTCAATATGAGGAGTTTATCGTTTGAGTTTAGCTTCATAAAAAATTACACTTACATCAGAGTGGTACGATCAGATTCTTGACGGTGGAGGTAGAGGCTCGTTGACAGTGTTTAGGCGAACGCAGAGACTAAATGAAATATGATTGTCAGAAGCTAAATAGCATTCTGGGCGTAGCCCTGTTTACACACCATGACAATTACCAGGCATACCTGGACGCACACGTCATGCTTCGTTGGTATTTCATAACAGCTGCAGGATTGCAGACGCTTTATGAATTCACCTCGGCGGGGCTTGGAGATCACATGTTGTTGACAACGTGACCGCTTCGATTTATAGGACCTATTTACTGCCTCCAGCAATGTGTTTACTTCCACTGTAATTTTGCTTGTTGTTATAAAGTTGAGAGAGTCGTTATTTTGAAATTGTGACAAATATTATTGCTGAGTGCAAAAGGTTAAAATTACCAACAGAAAATCATGAAAGTGTGCTTGTGTGTGAACTCCAAACGCTAAGATGGGCGACAAACCAAGAAGGCACATAAACCCTTCGTTCCAATGCAAATATTTATGTCCACAGTCCTCAATATACGTGGTTGAGTTCAGCTTCATGTACGATGATACTTGCATATGAGCAGAATGATCGTGAGGTTGAACGTATAATATTAAATGTGCAGTTTGCTTTTTTTGTGTTTCTGTGACCGCGGATGGAACGAACGTTATGATTGTATCATAAGAGACATGTCAGGTGACACTGACGTCACCTGGATGGGTGTAGTTGTTTTGAGCAGCGTCTCAGCGTTTCACTCTAGTTTGGTGTCTTCGTGTGATATTTAATACAGTTTCCCTGTTCTTCAAACTTATAGAACATGTTACAGCAGAGACCAAATGAAAACTGATAGCCAGGAGTTAGCTAGTGTATTATGAGATCGCCCATAATAAAAACTATACCTCTGACCCCAACTCGCTTCGTGGGTCCTTAACATAGTCGCGAATTCTTTGAATCACTTAAGGGGTTTCGAGTGCGCATGGTGTTGTCACTGTGGCGGGGAGTCGGAAATGTTACTGTTTGCTGTTCTTTATAGCTTGGTTAATGTCTGGGGCACTTAAGTCATGCAAAATCTTGTACGATGATACTTGCATAGGAGCGGAATGATCGTGAGGGTGAACGTATAATATTAAACGTGAAGTTTGCTTTTTAGTGTTTCTGTGACCGCGGATGTACCGAACGTTATGATTGTATCATAAGAGACTTGCCAGGTGACACTGATGTCACCTGGATGGGTGTAGTTGTTTTGAGCAGCGTCTCAGCGTCTCTCTCTAGCTTGGTGTCTTTCTATGATATTTAATAAAGTTTACCTGTTCTTCAAACTTATAGAACATGTTACAGCAGAGACCAAATGAAAACTGATAGCCAGGAGTTAGCTAGTGTATTATGAGATCGCCCATAATAAAATCTATACCTCTGACCCCGACTCGCTTCGTAGGTCCTTAACATAGTCGCGAATTCTTTGAATCACTTAAGGGGTTTAGAGTTCACATGGTGTTGTCACTGTGGCGGGGAGTCGGAACCGTTACTGTTTGCTGTTCTTTATAGCTTGGTTAATGTCTAGGGCACTTAAGTCATGCAAAATCAAAAGAGCAATATCCGAATTGTCAATCCTGTTAGTTAAACGCGTCATAGATTTAACTGTAATTCTTCATGATAAAAGACAAAATGATACAATTTGCCGAGTGCAACTCGGAACAAATGCAGAACTTCTGCTGCGATATCATATCATAACACTCGTGATAGACTCGTTGCGCTAATTGATCAACCACTACAAGTTTGAATCAATTCATGCATAATGTTGCCTACTTCCATTCAAAAACAAATACTATTAGATAAGTTTCCCTAAAATGTAGACGGGATAATCCATATCAACTTGGAATATATATCCGGTTTTGGCATTGTCGGTGAGTAACTCTAGCTCCACACGTATGCTCTTAAGCAGCGTGTCCCATGACAGACCGGGGCCGGTGAATTAGTTGGCCAGGTCCACCCCATACTGCTTCAGGCAGGTCCTGCAGAATATCTCAAACATATCCACTAGACGCAGCACGTCTATGCGCAGGTACAGGTCATGGTAGTCGCCTATGTTGTCTGCACACAACCTTCTGCACATGTTTACAGTCTGCAGCAGATCTGGCTTGCTGGAGGCAGCCAGGCATCATATTTATCCCAGTCGTCCATAAACTCAAAGGGATACACCCCCTCGCACAGTAGCAGCCGGCGCCTTGTTTTGTCCGGCTCATCCTTAGCTGCTACTGCAAACGCGTCTGGATTGCTTGCAGGCAATGCCTAGTCAATATGTACTTCTCTATGTTATTTGGGATGCAGTTGATTTGACCTTTCACCTTGCTTATTACCTGTATCAAGAGTCTTAGCCCTGTAGGTTCTGGAAGACCATAGGCACGGCTGTCTTCTTGGGACTCGGCCGCAGCTTCAAGTTTCAGACGTTATTGGCTGGCCCTGAACTAACCTGTTATATGATAGTGGTTGTGAATGAATTCACTGCCCAGTTTTTTTTCACATACATGACAGTTGGTTGCTGCCATTTGACTATTTTATCCCCACTCGTCATGTGCAAGGAAGCAGGCTTTGACAGAACTGAATTGATCTTGTGCTGTTCCTGTTGCAGGGCTGACAAGAATTTATCCACTGCGCTTCCTCTTTTGTACACTACATGGGATTCGGTCTGACCATCGCATCAGTCAACTACATAGCCGTAACCGCATGGCCCCTGTTTCTTCTGTCTTTGTGTTGCTCTAAGTAAGATCAGGTGCAGGCCCTGGAAGCTTCACCGTGAGTGCCTCAAAGTTGGTGTAGATTACCTAGAGTAATACCAGATGGTTGTGCCAGTTCTGGGAGGATAATATGCTCACAGAAGAGCTTGCGCTCTTTGGGTTTACTCTGATCATACAGCAAGCATTATAGATCTCTGATCTCTCTGTCGTGAAACGTGCTATCCTTCCCAGTCAGCATTTGATTTAGATTTGGAATATCAGCAGACTGTTTACTGATGTGGTGTATGATAGTAGCGCCTCCTTCCCAGCCAAAGACGTTCAGGACTAAGTTAGGCACATGCTTCTCCAGCTTCTCAACCTGCGACACAGGTAATGTAATCTTTACGTCTTTACCCTCCAGCAGGTCTAACAGCCCCTGGGTGTTATACTTAGATGGTCGCTAATGGTCCTGAGAGACTGGGTGCCTAGCCGATTCAATGTGATATAGAGCGCAGTAGTCGTCGTTTACGTTTCTGTTTGCCTTCTTAGCTGCCAGCAAATTTATATAATGGCAGGTAGGAACCACATTTCAACGGCTGGAAGTAAACAATGTCAATCCACAGAGTTGCGACTGTTGTGAACCCTTCTTGGTCCACTTGGCGTTGCTCCTGTTCAGGATATCGCCAATATCTTCTGCAGAGAGAACAACCTCCTGATTATTACGCAGTGCCTGCAAAGCAAACTGAAACTTAATTCCGTTCAGCTATTTAAGCTCATCAGTCAGAATTATGCACATCTGTTAACCTACGACTCTTTTGAACATCATAACATTCACATCGAGGGGGTGACCCTCAAGAACGTTCATCAACCACCCACGCAAATAGTTTTCAGCCCACTTAGTCGTCTTATACTTCAGGCATGTGGGCATAGGGGTGCTTTGCGTGTTGTGGGTAGGGGCTGCTTTGCATGGAGTGGAGTCTGGGGGTGCTCTGGGTGGCACTTGGACTAGTGCAACCTTTGAGCCCTTCAGGGTGGTTGGGCTCTGGTGCAGTAATCTTATTCTGTTGGTACGCAAGCCTGTGGATGATCTTATCAAACCCACAATCCATGCAGCTGCTAGTTTATTTTCTATACACTTCTGACAAATTTTTCAAAGATGATTAACAACTCCGGACTTAATATCATATAGCTTTTGGTCTTTGAGCCCTGCCAAAAGGGCTGGGACCACGGAAGAGAGATTTTGTGCATTTTTAGTTTATTTACCAGTCAAGTGGGTCACCTCATTGTTTATTGCAGATACAACACTTGCACCCGAGAAACCCACTCAGTCGACTGTTCCCCAGACTGAACTGAGACGCTCAGCAAGAGTGTGAGGAAGGTGTTCCACAATTGTCTGGTCTCGATGGACATCCACACAGCCAGCCCTGGTGGAAACCCCATGCTTGGCCGGCAGCCAGTTCAATTTTCCTATGAACCTTGGTCCGGCGTCCACCTGAGGCCAATGAAGTGGTCCTCACTTGTACATCCATTTAAGTGCACCCGCAACCTCTTTAGCCTCTTATTTAGTCAACGGCTCGATCGCTTTGTAGCATGAGGCCACGTCCACTACTGTGAGTGCATACATGTAAGTTCGGCATTTCAGGACGCCACAAGGAAGAAATAAAAAATTGGCTTGGTGAACCGTGTTAGGCCTAGACACAGCAAATTATTGCTAGGGAATGTGTTTCGGCAATGGCAGGGAAATTGGCCACATAGCTTGTTTTGTAAGCAAACTACAGGCAACTTCCTCAGAAACACTTGCGGCTGCTGTAATCTTCTTGGTGGCTGTAATGTCTTTACAATAGATTATTTGCCTGCGATCCATTGTTATGCTAACGAGTCATAAATCTTCTGTCTACTGGGCAAGCCTGTACGCCACCAGTCCCATCACAGCCATACTGGTCATCTGAGAGCATAAGTTGAGGCTCATGCTCCAGTGGGCCGATGGGTTAGCCTGTAATCAGTTAGAACTCACGCATAACGTCGTCAACATCCCGGAAAGTATGTTCGGAATGTCCCTGGTGGCTGAATTGCTCATTGATGAAGTCTAACTGCTCCATGCTGTCTAAGCATGCTGCTCTATTGCCATATCATGGCATGGCATCCAATTGGCTGCTTCGTCACTAAGATAATAAGTAGTTGCTCACAGAGAATGCAAGGGTGTTGACAAGGGCACTTCCAACAAGTAGCGCAAACGAGGCCATTACTTCAATATATCACCTGGAAACAACTATGTTCAGAGTCATCTTGCCGATCTTTGTGTAACCTATTGATATATCATAAACAATTGCACCATGGTATAGTGCGTTGACGAGCATTTTTTCATCAGTGCTTGGTGTTGTCATATTGATAAATTTAATCAATAACAAACGAATCCTTTAATTGTACTTCCTGAGCCAGTTGACTCAGTTAACCTGTTAATGGTGCAAATTAAATCTCTACTACCATACTAGTCCAAACAACCCAACGCAAAAACAACAACCCATGCAAAAGCCGCAGTTAGCGGAGCTAAGTTCATGCTATAGCGGAGCTTAGTTTATGCTATAGCAAACTATAGCAAGGTACATGCTATAACGCAGCTGGGAACATGCTATAGCAAACTAAGTACATTATATAGCGGAGCTAAGTACATACTGTAGCGCGTTCACTAGTCACCGTCTCCTCTGGGCCTTATTGATTCGTGGTCATGTACGTTACTTCTGATATCTGCTAAACCTGCTGGTCCAAGTCGACAGTGCTTAGCGGTTGTTAAGGCTGCGATTAACTGAGGTCTGTAATTAGCTATGGCTGGTGTTCAAGTGGGAGTGGTAGATACATACAAGTAACACCTGTCCCCTATAGAGTTTTTGACCGCTTGGTACAGGGAAGACGGCCGATGACACTCTGCAAGGAGTTGATCAATGATGATATAATTATCCATGTTGCGTATATACCTTCGAAGTCTAATATATCATGTCGACTACTATCTAGATAATTATACCTTACCCGGCAACAGATCACAAAGCTGCTGGAAGGGTCGACACGACTAAGATAGTTTCAATGAACGACATATGCAGTAGGTTGATGAGTTGGCAGCAGAAGTCTTGCGTGCTTGGTCTCTGCTATTAGCTGTCGTACTGCGGCACATTCCTCCCTTGTTGGGATCGCATCATTCTAATGCAGGTCGTCTTCAAATGAGTCATGATACTTGGTGTGAAAGAGCACAAACCAGCTGTTCTGCTTACATAGGTTCTTCAGCACACAGTTGTACGTTTGAGTGAGGACCCAGACACTTTGATGCGCATGGCGGCTGTAAAGGGCAGTTTGGATTACATGTCGTTCGACTTGGTCAAGGCAATGTTCAAAGGCACCAAAACAGGGCCCCTTCAAGTAGGTTAAGCATGAAGACCGCATACTCTCTGCCAACAGACAATAGCCGAGCAGGGACCATATGTTAATGTAAAGTAGGTAGACTTCGTTGACGAACTTGCCATCCTTAATGCTAAGCTGTACATCCCCAACAACATACATATAGACGTTTAATGCACTAGCTGCCTCTGCGTTTTCTGTGATCCGAATGGTAACACCCTCAGTCGCAATCTCCATGTAGCCTGTTGGCAGCACTTGTCCTCACCTCGTGCCACAGGGCATACTTTGCTGGTAAGGTACTGTCCTAGGGATACATCCGCCAATGCCAGGTCTTTTACAGCTGTTGCCACACTGGGGTCTTGTTTTCTTGTAGCCGCAAAGGCCTTTTTTGTTTTGGATTATCCCGCCGCTAGAAGCCACGCAGGCCCCGGGCATCGAGTTGGTTAGGGATGCTCTCACTGGTCACTTCGACCTTTGTAATCTTTGGGTGCCAGAGTGACACTATCTTTCTTGCAAATGTGGCATTGGCTGTGTCTTCAAAGAATAGTAGGATGCCCTTCATTCTGCTGGCCAGTACGTTCATGTTGATGTTCTATAGTGTGTCACTTTTATTGATTACAAGCTTCCTGTGACGGAGCACACCCTCACACAGAACAAGTCTTCAAGGGGTTGACCAAACAGTTACTTAGGCTGGAGAGGAATTAGAAATGATCAGCCTCAAAGTCGCGACAGCAGCAGGCGACACGGCAGAAACTTTAAAGAGGGCTGTCATATCGTTATAGTAAACGTGGATATACAGACAAATGGTCTGCTACTACGAGAACTTATAGAGCTAGACAAGGCTAGGCATACCAAGAGGGTCAACAACCTAGACCGGCTTAGCTAAATGGACAAGCAAATACCCAGTCAGGAGCATAAGTTGGAGGAGTTGCCAGACGAGGAGAAAAAACACTATGAGCTGAGTCTGCAGAGTTGCGGAAGAATGACATATTAGACTAGTAGCTGCCTCTGTAAACCGCAAACGTATGCGGACCCAAATCAACCGCACCAGGGAAAAAAACAGATTTTTTAACGAGGGCACAATGCTAACTGAGCGTATCAGCACCCTATTCCGGGAGCAGGGCATAAGGATCGCCTCTATCCTCACTGCGATCGGGAATGTTATCTCAATCCTGGTACTAGCTCTGATATGTGGTATTGGTACCATCCTGGGAACCCGCTGACACGCCCGGTGTGAAGGAATGGATAAAAAGCAGCTAAATTCTTGGCAAACGCCGGCAGCTGCCCATCCATGAATGATTGGCTTCATTGTATTGTGGCAGTGCAGGTCAACTGCAAAAGTTGTTGGTTGGATGGCAGAACGTGTATAGGCCGCAGCTGTGGCACTGGGGAAGTGATATTCTAGATGCTCCGTGACCTGCTACGTAGCAAGCCAGTGCTTGGATGAAACTGCGGACGCTGTTGGGCTGCCCATATCATCTGGTGGTATGTCAAAGCTTTCTCCATTAGCAGGTGCAGCATTCACGTTGCCATCAATGTTGATACCGATTTGCTGTTCACTGTCAATGAAAAAAACGCGCTGATTCAACGTAGCGGAGACGAAAGCAGTAGAATACATGTGACAAAAATTGGGTGCTCCTGCTTCTACACCAGCGATAATATGATTGACCCACCTTAATGCACAGAGTTACTGCATTGTGCGCTGTATATACTGACCTGTTGAATAAACGAAAGTTTTAGGCACAAACATGAACACCAAAGAGTGTATCGCTGGGCTTGAAGGTTGCACAAAAGATTTGCAATTAGATATACATTGTCTGAGAGAAGAGAAAATAGACTTAGAGATCAAGCTCGATAATCGTGTGAAATAGAAGGATATTGTAAGAAATCTGGAGTCTAAGAAAGATGATGTTATGGAGCGAGTGGAGCGCTAAGATGAGCTTGTCACCAGGTGTCACATGAGCTTGTAAAGATTACTTCAACCAGGTGTCTCTCTCCTTGTTTGACTCAGAGTGGTGGATAGCCGCGAAAGGAGTTGACACCTATGACTATGGGTTAACCAATCGGCCTGACGACATAAATAGGAAAATTACCCATAGAGGTTTAATCATCCGGATGCAGCAACTATCCGGCCACATTCTAAATGAAAGTTACCATGCCACTTAGAATAAAGCAAATTAAGGCATGCTACATAACTATCTAACATGGTGATTTCTTTGGAGATGAAAATAGGACGCACGGAGAATTTCACAATAACGTGGAACGCCGAGACAGCTTAGGGATATGCCATTGTTCAAATGACGTTTTTGGTGTGCTGATCAGCTCATATACAGATAATATCCTAGATGAACAGATTTATGTTCTGGAGCTGTCATGTCCGTGATGGCACCGATACAGAGCAGCATGTAAGGTATATCATATTTACAGTCGTCGATGAAAAGGAATACTGTTAATTTTATTGATATATTATTTTTGTCGGCCAGGGTAATGCATTATGCATCATCCCACACTACAAATATTAAGTTTCAGTCTTCATCCCCATAGCTGATGTCACACAGGATGGTCTGGGGACCCGATTTCTCTTTCCAAGATAATGACAGCACCTTCGGATGCCTGTATCCAGGGTAATGTTTCACGTAAATGTATAACGTAAATGAATATATATATATATATATAATAATGCTATATATATCATTGACGCATATATATATATATATATATATTTTTCATGTGTATTATATATATCATATGTTATACTCAGGGTTAATTGAAAGTGTCATTCATTTGAGTAAAATAATACAATTATAACGTGGTGTGTGTTGTCTGTAAGTACTTACTTGTTTCTCTTGTATGGTCCATGATGCTACTTGCAGTCATAACATACAGTCTCCACCACATCTTCATTAAGACATACGGAATTAACCTATGGATGCTATGTGACACATTCGATTTCTGGTAAACTTGCTATTTTTACCATCACTTCATTCTGCTCCACACAACAGATGCGCCCTGACGGTTGGTCTGTTTGAGCCGCCTCAACATTAGTACCTGAAACCAGGGTTTCAAAACCTATGATCTACCGGGGTAGATAAGTTAGTTGGTTTAAACTAGGCAATGCACTCTTCCCTGCTATTTTGATGACCTTCGGCAGTGCGGATTTAAGAGACTTAAAATAGTAAACAGCGCGGACGCTGTCGGAGGTGAAGGTTCTTTGCTTAGGAATAAACGTGCTAAGTCAAAGGTGCTTAAGATGGTTGATACTTGTCTTAAATCAAAAGATAAGATAGTTACGTGCTGTGATAACAATTGAAATGGGACTCATCAATAAATGTTTTAAACGCGATCTGTGTTCCGATTATCGCTCCTCGGAACACGAGAATCAGTCCTGTCACTTTCGGTTTCGCTGGTGCTGTTTTCGGACGGACATTGCTCGAATCTGTACGGCACAATGGCAACTGCATTCTCTGGGTCGGAATGCTCCAGCATTTTAGACTCTAATACCCGAAATCCATCACCAAATCGTCAAACTCAAATACATCGCTCTCCGAAACTTTAACATTCCCCATTGTTTATGATAGAAAATGCGGACCTGTTAGTGATGAGTTAATCAAGTAAAGTCACGAGACGCCGGGCCGAAAATTAGGAAAATGACGGCGAGTTACTGTTGCGCTGTGAGTTCTATGACCTCAAATGAAGATGAAATAAACACTAGTAGGTGTCCTTATCAATCGGTTTTTGGTTATTTGAATAGCGTGTTTTTTTCATACGACCCTGGCGCTAGCTTTCCAAATAAACGGACAAATCCTATTTTCTTTCTAGCCACCGGCGCCTGCTTGTACAAAACCCAGGCCATTGATTTCAAGAGAGCTATATATGTTCAAGCAGTGCAGACAATATATTGCGGGTGCTTTTCCAGATTGAAGTACGAGCGACACTTTTAACTGCGTAACCCAAAGCAAACCGTGTCGTTCATCTGAAGCAATATCAGAAGAAGGGCAGGTAATTGTCACCTGGTTCACCTAGCCCAGTAATTGGATCATACATTCCATGACTAGGCGTTTTGTCTGAGCACCAATTGTGTCTCGCTGCTCTAGTGCAATTGGCTTATTTATTTATGAAATTAACCGCAAACTAACATACTTCTTCGTTTCAGCTTTTCGTAGCTATATCTACATTCATTTATTTCCAAGTGAGATTTCGCCGTCTGCGTACGCATTTAAAATCGCTATTACGGCGTAGACTTATTAGTGTTTCGGCGTTGTATCATTCAATTATCTTTCTGTTTTAATCCCTGCTGTGTTAAACCTAATTATGCGCATGTAGCCGATCCTCAATATCATCGTACCTGTTAAATTAACAGTACAATTATCGTTGGATACATTAATCACCCAAACAGCAGGCCATTGCACGTTGTTTTATGGAAGGTTCAGTAAAATCCATCCATCTGCCACGATCAGTCGTGGTGAAGACGTCAGTGATGATAATACTTTTCAATAATCAATTATCGCTAATTCGAATCGATATCAACTTTAAAATTGCACAATCTATAATGCACTTCGCCTATACTTTTGCATTTAACGCTCCATATCATATAATTGAAGTAAGTTACCCGGAAAATGTTTCAAATATGCCTTTGTGTAATGTCAGATATCAAAAAAGCTCGCCTGTTAAAATTGTATTGAAATTAGCCATTCATTTCCGTAAGGCAAATTGGAAAAACTCAAAATGGCAATGGTTATTGGATCCGAATGATATTAACGATACGGAGAGTTAGCACTAGAAATGGATCTGCGTGTTACGGTTTGGAATAATACTTTTCATTTTGCATTACCACGCGAATTTCTGGTATTTATAAAGGTCTTATCATCGAGGAAAAATTTAAACGGAATCTCCTTCGATATGAACGCATAGTAGCATATCGGCTTTGACATCGCACTGATTAGCGCCAATAACATCAATTTCGGGAGGATTAAGCCAAAGAGTCTCACAATCAGTAACTAGAACATAATAGCATAGTGGCCAACCAATGAGATTGTATACTGCCACATAAAGATGATTTTATTTGGTTAATAAATCCTGCAAAAAATACCCGTGTCCTATTGAGAGGATATTGGAAAGAGGCTAAATGAGCAGTACAGATTACGATTCATATACACATGCACTCAATCCCGTCGTTTCAGGGAGAATCATTGACATAAAAACCATTCTATATCGTCTGCATAATAAACACACCAATTTACCGTATTGCCAAACAAATTGGTTGGGCATTTTAGCAGTATACTCCCGTACTTTGTTTGGAATTGATGAAAACAGAAATATGTCACTATGCAGTCGCATTTGAGATTCGTACCAGATATATCAATATCGCGTGATTCTAAAATAAAGCACCAAACATGCGGTCAGATATGCGACTCGGATACCTGTTTGCTGCGGTTGTAGATGTATACCAGGAACTTTCCATATGATTTGTGTACTGATGTATATAGATAAAACACTCAACTCATTATAATTTCATTAAGATATGTCAGTGAATCTATCTCTCACAGCTGGCGAAGCATTCCTTTGTCTAATATTGCCTTTTGTTTAGGCCGCCAACCTGCATATATATACCGTATCACAGAGAAAGCATAACAAGTGTGGCTTAACTTACCTAACTTGCTTACTCATTAATGACATAATGTTAACATCCATTCGCAGGTATGGAGCATTGTCACTCCCGAAACCGAATTATGCTCATGCCAATGTTATATATGTGACTCTTCAATGATTGCTCGAGGGTAACTTGTGGTTAAGTCTATCCTATGTCCTTGTCGGTTAAGAATAACACCAATTTGAACCATTGAATCTCTTTTGCGCAACATGTATTAGTCATATAAGTCTATCAAGGGAAGAATTTCAATAATGCAAATATGTGCATGTAACTGATCACCGTATTGGCGGGTAATGTCACAGTCAACAATAATATGTACCCCTTGATAATAAATCGCGCGGAGCTTTGCGACCTATTCTTAAGGGTCCCTGTGGTATCTAAGACATCGATAAAATGAGCACTTTAAACAAAGCGTCTCGTGCGATCAAGCCCATAACTGCTTCATCTTATGCATTGCAGATGGCCTGACCCCTGAGCAGCATTGCTTGCCAAACCCATATGATTGAGCAATTTATCGATAGAATTTTTTCGAATGTATTAGCTGAAGATTTTCTCTTGTAATATCGCGTGATAATGGCAGATGCTTCCGGCACCACACGATACAGAAGTCCATAAGTGCTAATAAACTACGCACTCTGTCCATGCTTGCGCGAGGACTAGCGTTGTGGCACAATTCTCACTTGTCATATACGGACCAGTTTCATCGATATAATGTAACAATATAAAGGCTCTGTTTGCGATTTCGTAAAGGCAATTTGCGTGGATGTTGTCCTATAGGGTGCCGGCGCGATGCACAATATGGATTGCGAATTTGATGAATGTTTTTACATTTATACATTGAAACCTAAGTATAATTACCTGATATAATAGGTTGTCCTAATAAGCATGATGTAACTTAAAGGGCAGAATCCACAATGTACTTGTAATATTCACAACGGTAAGCCAGCAACTTCATCAAGAGGGAAAATCAACATTGCAGTTATAAATTCAACCTTCCGTCTGTACCATCATTACGCGTGAGGCACTGTTACTGCAACTGATGATCTAGAATGAATCCTTTCTCTAGCAATTCACCATTCTGTCTGCGTCGCTTTTATTCAGTTGTATTCAGTTGATTGTTTGAAAAAATATTTCCCGACGGCTATCATGTGTACCTCATTTATGCCGTGAAAGCTTTGAATGCACGTCGTTGATTATTAGTCTACAACTTTGAGGCTACATACCGATGCTGAGTCGATTGGCAAAAGGCTCATAATAAAACTACACCATGATGTTGTGTCACCGAGAACCGCAAAAAAAAATGACTCGCTTTGGAGAATTTTCAAACAGTAACGAGCAATAATGGACTGTGCGATTAGTTGGAGCAGGTCGGTTTTAAATACCTTGTGATATTAATTTATCTTGATGTAGAGCGTCTTCAAAGCTCGCGCCAGTATCAAATCAAAGGCTAGCATAGATAGCTATTGGATAGATGCTTAGGAGTAGCGCATTAGTCCCTAAAACATGTTTAGATATTTAAATGAGGAATAGCGTAGACAGTTTGTAAGGACTATCAAACGCAAATAGTTATTAGACAAACAAAGGCACATTGGAATATTGGGGTGACGTCACTTGCATGGGTGAGAGCGGGAAAAATGTCGTTTTTTCCAGAGCCGTGCCGCTGCCAAAACACGTCGCAGGAAAGCTTATGAATAGCGAAAATAACAAGTACACTATTTGATCAAAAGTCAACTTGATAAATTACCCGGTCTGAGATTCACCAATCGAAAACAGTTCGCTTCTAACAGCGGACACGCTGTTTACGATCCTTAATCATCCACACTGTGAACGGTTGTTTTAGACAGTCAATAACTGTCTGGAGCGAGGGAACTGGCATGGTGACGACATTAACATTTTATTGCATACTAGTGGTATACGAAAGTCTCGGGCAGAGAGCTAGGCTGTGTGACGATTATTAAATTACGCGCAAGACACCGTAATTAGGCGACGATAGCAAGAAATCTACAAAAGCTGACGGGATAATTGATCCAACGCCTCAGGGCTCGGCGTTTTTCAAAGATATGGAGTCATTTGATTGGACGAGGCGACTGCAGCTCCAAATTATACAAAGAATACCACGTGGTTTAGGGAGACGCTATGACAAGACGCTATGACAATACGTTTCGGCTAAAAGCAGGCGTCTACATATATTTCCTTGTGCGCAATGCTTGAGTGAGCGCTCTTAGTGAAATTAAACAGAGAATACCGCGTGGTTTAAGGACACGCTGTACCCTAATGTTGA
>CM067353.1:46749183-46808008 GCA_034190875.2 Urechis unicinctus
AGCTAATCGATAAATTGATGAATAACATGGAGTTTTGCATGCCATTTTATTCAGGAGTCTGCAATTCAGAAGACGGACCGGATCACAGGCGAGGCTTACGTTAGAGTGCCCAATATTACGATGGCATAGATAGCACAGGGACCCTGAAGAATAAGGCAAATCGCTCAGCTCGTTTTATTATCAGCCCTTAAGGCACTCTATCGCAATCAGAGATAAACACATTCGGTACGTCTTTGATGAGATGAAAGGAAGAGCAGATTATTGTTGACCATGCCGTTCCCAACCAAAACGGTGATCAGAGGTATGGACATATTTGCAAATAAGAAATGCATCTTTAGATTGGCTTTGCATAAGTGTAAACACGTATCGTAAGACGAAAACCACTCTGATGGTCAAGTAAGCAATGAGCAATCATGGCGACTAGTACTTATAGCATGAATATACTTGGGTTTAGAGATCGTTAATGTTCGAAACCTGTTCATGGTTTGGTTACCTTATTGTCTGTCTAAAATTCATACCATCGATCGTTTCTTAAGTTACCATAAATTATTATATGTTTTATACAATGCTAACCAATTGAAAAACGGCAAATGAATAAGCAACTTAGGTCACTTATGTCATGTGTTGTATAGATCATAGTACGGGATATTGAATAAAAGTGGTGTTAACATTTTCCAACTCATCTGGAACATCGTTCAGACATTTTCATCGGTAATGTATTGATCGGTAGGCACGACGCAGTAATGCTCTAACGCTTTGGTGATTGTAGTACGTTTAGCACTCTTACAGTGAAAGGTTTTCCGATGTTTGCATTTGGATATAAAACGTTCTATGTAATGGTCAGTCTGTTTCTAAAACGAAGCCGTTATTTTTTATTTCTTAGATGGTGTGCTATTAATAATGCCACTATTTCTCACATTAGTCGTTTTTCCTCCTCAGACAAGACAACCAATAGACTATATTTAACGCTGAGAGACAGACTGTTGCGACTTGGCAAATAAACACATACTGGGTAACACTATAAATTTCAACACAACCTTTTGTGTTATATGTATAAAGTGGATATCATATTGTCAGAAGCCATTCTTATCAGAAACCATTATAACAGGATATTTATCAAAACTACATTCAACATTTGTATACTAATGGTTCTTCCCATAAACTACTCTACAGATAGTAAACTTTTCGAAACAAATCATATTTATATTGCAATATGCAATGATTGGCGATTAATGTAACACTGTGTTATCAGATTCTAGCAATCGGATATTGAGAGTCAATGGCTTTATGCTACATATCACACCTTTTGTCCAAGACGTTTTCATCACACAACTTGGCGTGTCAAATATAATAGATGTAATGTCAATATAGATCCGAAAGCTGTTTTCAAAACCGTGAATAGGCCTGAATAAGCGGCGCTTAAGAACATTCAGTCATTCAACGCTCTTTGAGGATTCGATCATCAATTATTCATCTCGCCATTTAAGTGCTTGTCAAATATTGCAAGCATAAAGAGGATATATCGATAGACAGTGAGCCTAACGATCTGTTTGTCCTCAATATATATCATACATCACTGCTTGGTGTAATAAGCAGTCTTAAACGTGGTTATGCTGCTACAATTAGTATGACGGCTTAGCACATTTGTCATTTAGTTAATCGCAGACTCGATGTTGCAATGTGACTGCCAAATAAACTTGTTCAGCATCCATTGTCAACATTATGCCTAAGCATTGCAAGAGTGCAAGTTTAATTGGTCTAGTTACATCGATATTACGAACTGATCACATATTTACTAACTATCTTTGCTGACAGACAAATGTTATGCAATCTACTAGACATTAGTCATACTGATGTACATGAATCGCTGTACGGGAAATGGGCAGGTTTTATCAGTGTTTACAAGTTCAACACTGGACCAAACATCTCATCACCCCTGTAGATATGTTTCATATATTAACTTATCGTGCAAACAATACGGTAATTGTGTTGCTGAGAATACACCATATAATGCGCATAATGATACGCTCTTCATTAATAATCGTGCTATTTTCTCGTAGTTAATAGATAATTTATAAACAATGATAAAACCTGCCTAGTGTATTGTAAGATTTTGATCAATATAATCATCACGGTATTATTGAATAATATTCGTATGGCCACATAGGTTAAACAATTCCATTTACATACACTAATTCAGTGGCAACTCACTCTCAACTTCACACACACCCAACATCATTTTCACGGATCAATCATTTGGCCATGAACACGTATAAGCGATGACAACGGTTATATGAATCCTATAATACGCATGATACAGGGCTTCGAGGCAGAAGGCCAGGAGTGCCTATATTCTACACACGTCTGAGGGATTCACACATCCCGAGGTTTAGCCAAATAATGCGAGCATTAGGATTTAAGTCTGCAACATCTTGGTGGGCTGCTACTGCCTTTTAAGATAGTATATTACCGATCACCCAAAATGCCCGGGCAAGCTGTGAACTGAACTTCCTTGCAGTACTAGGAATTTGCTATGATCTCTCATCCCGTTCAGAAGTTTCCATTCGCGACCACATTTAACCCGATCTAAATTATTAGATACTACCTTCTCCTTTTGACTAAATCTGTATCTTAGCCAGAGCCCACCTAATTGTCTATTAAACCAGTCGGCATTTTAATAATAGGCCAGATTGCGCTTGGCGACAGACTGGAATATGAGTTAACATGCAGCGACAAAAATCGTGGGATTCGCGCGACAGAAGACACCAACGCAATATACGCAATCGATATCATCTCTTAAAAACACGTACCTCGCTGCGCCAGAACAGCCACGTCCTATACAGCCAGCTCTGTGTTATTTCTTTTCTAAATCTGATATTAAAAAAGGAGAATAACATTAGCTCAAGACCTTATCGTTTATATCAGGGCAAAGACGTGCAATCTATTCAGCTTCCAAACAGTCATTAAACACCGCTCTTAAGACTCGCCATTTAATTTATTCTGGGAATTTCAATAAATTTAACGGAGGGACTTTAATGTGACCAAACACATAATTGACTCGAGCAATCTATTGCGAACATATCAGGGTGATCAATTGACAGAAATTTAACGCTAAGTAGAAAAACCCTGATCCTCACAGGACCAATAATTGCGTTAGTTATTATGGTTTCATTTATTATTCAAAATATTTACATTAATGTGGCTGCACCAAAACCAGCATTAAGCATTCGCCTTAATATATTATATATATATATATATATATATATATATATATATATATATATATATAGATATATATAGAGATATATATATATATATATATATATATATATATATATATATATATATATATATATATATATATATATATATATATATATATATATATATATATATATATATATATATATATATATATATATATATATTTAATACGCCAGTTAACAGTACCCTTATAACTTTGGGTACTCACTTGAACCATATTTTATATAAACGTATTTGGCTTCGTGTTAAATACAAAATCAAACGAACAATCTTATACAGTTTAACAGGGCTGTCCGGCGACGCGATAATTGATGACTCGTATTAGTTTGCTAGAAAATTATTCAGGTATTTCCATAAGATTGATTCCGATATGTCAATTAAGTCGGGTACCTATTGAATAGTTGGCGCGGTATTAACAGCTGATCCAGTGGACTCTTTTCTAGAATATGTAATCTCATGTGGTGACTTAATTGTTGATCGTACAAATAATGAAGGTTATCTCTTTTCAGGATATAAATCCAGTGCTTTTGATGAAACTGAAATAATTATTATACATCACTCGCTATATGCACAAGCAAAAACCTATGTAAGTTATATGACTCGTAATAATTATATATGCTAGTATACATATATATAGGTATATATATCCATTAAGATTGATTCCGATATATATACATATACATACATATAGATATATATATTGAAATAAATATATATGGCGATATATATAATAGCTATTTATTTATGGATATATATATATATATATATATAATCATATGGTGATATAGATATATATATATATATATATCTATATATATATATATATATATATATATATATCTATATCTATATCTATATATATATATATCTATATATATATCTATATATATATATATATATATATATATTGATAGCGGTGCAAATATTGTGAAACAATAATACAGGTTACGTCGACTACCTCGACAGCGCAAGACCATTGCTACATGTTGTGATCAATGTGCTTTATGGTCGATGTTTACTTGAATAACCCCGATAGTGGTCTATTTTCTTGTATGCTGCAACTGCCCTAGTATTATTGATCTGCATTTCATTGTACACTGGTTTGGTCGCTAAGCCAATTGTCCTGTCACAAGCCAAAACGTGGCTTTCAATCTTGCTATTTGTCTTAACAACATGATATAACTGCAGACGAGAACGTTTGGAGCGAAAGTGAGTTATTATTAAGGTAATATATGTTCCCGCTTCACGACCTCATAAAATACACGGAATGTCGTATGTTTTTGCAATGCCGTATGTGGTTATTACGTTCTAGTTTACGACAGAACGCTAGGTCGACGCTTAATGAATGATTTATATCGAACAGAAGCCAATCCTTGACTTTACTCCTCGAGTCCATTTTTAACATACCATACCTAGAGATACAGACATGAACAAATAGCACAAAAGTAAATGGCTAAGAGATGGCAAATCGATCAAAATGATGCCCCGCCGAAAGATATTTGCAACACAACTATGCACTATGTAATTACACTTTATTTTTGATGAATCTGTCGAAACGATTTAGCTTATAGGGTACAATCGGCTTCAGTTCGATGTTTCGGCATACATAATGATGCTATATTAAACAGAGTAACAATGCAGCCCTGTTCACGATACACACTGTCCTACACAATGACATATTGCACTGCTACACTAACCTATTGATTTATCGGATACTCCACAAAAATATTCCATAGCTCCGAGGAGCAACTGAGTAGCTGCGTTGTAGAAGCACGGTGTGCATGTCGTTTTTAATAACATTGTTGCAGTACATCGACGACGAAAAATGAATGGCGCAATCATGAAAGAAAATATAAACCTCCATGTTCAATCAATAATATGCAGTGGAGATGTAAGCTGGGTGAATATATCAAATCACAGTTATTCAAATTCCAGCTATAGTACGCTTTCCGTTCTTTTGTTATCGCACAAGTGGTATTTTGAAACTATCGCAGTTTCGCTCAAATGGGGCTTAGTTGAAAAAGTTCCTACTCTGACCTATCCGTCCCCTGCTAAGAATATTACTGATCAAAATACACATAAATTATTAGCTTTCCATAAACATACCGACCTATGCCGAGATGAGGCTCTTACGGAGTAAGGATTTCAACAACTCTCTTGCCGGATGCCTGGTGCATGATTCAAATATCACGAATACATGATTCCCGATCACATAATCCGTTATGCACATTCAGATGGTAATTGGGTCCCATAGGACGCAACATTTCACGCTCCCAAGGCAATGGATGCAGAGAGTAGATGATTATTATGCAGCCATCTATTGAGCAGATAATGACTGTATCGAGCGACCACAATACTAGACGACGATGCTGATCATTCGGGGCGGACGATACATACCTTGAATTTGAAAATATCCTGCTAGCGATTACGGACCCGTTTTTTCAGATCCCAAACTAAAACCTAGTACCAGTAGCTCTCATTTTACATATTGCGGCGCTTTTGTATCAGTAAACTACATAATATATAAGAAAAACATGTCGTCCTGATGGAGATGATCATTGCCATTGTAAAATATTTGGTTATTTGTAAGTCTAGTCCAAGGAGTTTTCCTCTATCATATCCATCAAGATAGTTTATCGTAATATTATATTCCGGTTTTAGTGCGTCTTTGAAAAGATGCATCATCACCAACAGCATGAGTGCAATGGTGCGTAATGGAGCTTAGCACTGGATATTGGCGGCTCAATCGATAAGACTGGTCCGTATCTAATCTCATTGATCTCATATTGCTCATAAAAAGGTAGTAAACAACGGCGCCCTTGATAACATCGGCATGATGTGTGATCTTTTTAGCCTGATGTACTTTCCCTTCTTTGTGCTGTTGAAAATAAAATGTCATTACCTCCGTCAGATGTTTCGCGGTGTAAACCGAGAAACCAGTAGAGAGAAAAATCTGTAATCAGATATGAAATATCAAATCGATGTTTTGCTTCAATATCATCGTATAGGATATGTCTATGTTGTTCGCCTGTTTTCAGAGGAGAGGATGATACAGCGCATTTGAGCTTCAGTGCTAGAATCAATATCAATAAGCCTTCTTGATGTAGAATTAAAAAGTAGTAAAATGTTTGGTAAAAAGCCGCAGCTGATAAGTAACTAAAGCGGAATATATAAATATATATATTAATCCTGTGTGAGAAAAGTGGTTCACGTATGTGGGCACCTCGCGATGCGTTTCTGCCTATACGATATGCCTCTGGCTTTGAAGTAGATTATTCCCGTTTTTTAAATGATAGCCACCGCATCGTCGTAGCTAGAAACAGATTCCAATAGAGTTAGCTTTTACTGAGACCATATTGCAATTAGGTATTGACGCCCTTGGGTATGGTGTTACTCGTGCACCAAATAAGTCGTCTAGACATTTTGGCCATTGGTATGTCCTTTTATGGATTTGCTAAGGGCGTAATGCAGTGCTGTCTGTGTCGTTTAAGTCAACGCTGCTATATCATGAGGCGCTATGGAACCAGTGGAATCAATGCTAACAAAGAGCCTACAGCTACGACAACGAGCAAACTCTTATTGGTTTGTGCGGTTGTCATTCCTAAAACATCCATCGTCAATTTGCTCGACCATAAAAGAAAACCAACCACATGGGACTGTTGTTACTGTTGAAGTAATAAAGACTTCCAATCTAGGCGACCCTTTCCCATATATTCCATGTGGTTTTAAGAGAAAATAGTGCAGTACAAATATGGCGTATTGACACATGTGTTCTGTCGAGAGTTGGTTTTATTCAACAAAGCGATAAACACCTAAATACTGCCTCATTCCCGACCACCGTCCCTATAACCGAATCGTTTAGCTGTTCCTGAATATTCACTGGTTGATACCGACCTGGGTTATAAACTTACTTAATAATTTGATAATAGGCCACACAAATAAATACTCCTGATAAGGTGAAGTGCTTAAAAACATATGTGTAATGCACATAACCTGTTTGTTAATCATACATGTAATATTTTATAACAACTGCTATTTACAATCAATTTGATAGTGCTACATCACACAAGTGGTTATCAGATGACTGCAAATATAGCTAATGTGTTAATAAGGTGCAAATTAAGAGCAAGTTGCTTAAACACGATTGCGAAAAACGGAAAATCGGTTCCTTTTGCATCAAGTTATGGATCATGTTTCTCAGCTTAATGTCCGTGAGTGGTTACTGGTCAAATGTAGAATGCACAAAGATGGGTGATTTCACCATGGAACGGCAACTGTATCATGTGAAG
This sequence comes from Urechis unicinctus, assembly GCA_034190875.2. Lineage (NCBI taxonomy): Eukaryota > Metazoa > Annelida > Polychaeta > Xenopneusta > Urechidae > Urechis > Urechis unicinctus. Next base: position 46,756,737 of record CM067353.1, read on the forward strand.
AATTTACCTTAATATCCTGTGTGAAACGTGCAGCGATAGGATACTCTCTTTGATATATCTTACATTTCCGTTTCAGCATATGCATACTTAGTTGACAAAGTGATCAGTTCTGACGCAGTTTATTCATAGCAACAGAGTGCTCATCAACCAGCAGGTGTGATAAGCCAGCCAGGCCTACCTAGATTCCTGGTAATACTGACCCGGTTACATATCGCTTCCCACCCTATCTACACTTCGTGGCAACCCAAGTAACATGCGGAATAGATTAATGGCAATACTTAGTAGATCGTCAGTCAGAAAGTTACTGTCAATCCCGATTTGTCCCTAACGATCTTGGCGACGCACGGTTGACTATGTGCCATTCTATGTAATAGTGTTGGCTCTTATTTATTTTCACAAACTCCGCCCCTTTATGTGAAAAAAAATGTCACAGTTAGGGGTCTAATTGAACATATTGTTGATGCTTTTGTATACTAACGAATCGATACACATGAAATAGGTTTGAATAACAGCTGCATTTAACACCGTTTAACACCCTAAATATGTATATTAAAATTACATTGTATTGCTGTTTTGCCATTTATAGTCGCTGTAACACGGGTCAAACAGCGTATTACTGGCATCAAATCGATATGTAGGCATCTAATATGATGCTATATTATTTAAAAAAGGCAGTAAACAAATAGATCCTAACCAAAACAAAAAAAATATTGCGTTTCTATGCTCAACTATCAATTCATGGTATATTCCCGCAATGTTTGATATACGTTCATCTTATTAAAAAGACGCAGCTTGGTTATTATGCTAAAGAAAGGAATTTAACGTCCACATTGCAAACATTTTGCAATCGACCTGCAATATTTATAGCTTTCAGTTGAGAACGAATAAAAATCAGAAGAGCAACTATTCTCTTCCATTTTAAGTCAATAATATCCCTCGAAATGGCAGGCTAAAAGCATTTATCCATTTTCGGTAATTCATATTCCAGAAAGAGTACGCAATAAGATCCATTGTTGTGCAATCAGATATTTTGTAAATGGCGGGTAAAACACATTTCGCAGGACCGACCCAATATATATACTTACAGAGATCAAAGGTCATCAGTGCAAATTGCAGGAGATAATCGTTATTAAAAATTGCAAATGGTCATAATTAAAACATAGACAAAGATTTTGTGCAATTCTGTGAAATCTCAGCTCAGGTGGTGTGGTCAGAATGAGGAGTTCTTAAAAAATCGATTGTCGACAAAAAGCTAGGTGCTAAATTACTTAGCAGAGCTAGGTTTCGTTTTAAGTTTATTCTGCTAATCGAAACAAATTTATTTACTGCGCGCCAAGCCAATATACACGAGGCCACGATAACACACAAACTAAGCACAAGTAAAATATGATAGCTTTGTTATTTGTATACCACGGTTGAAATTCAAGAACAAACGAGCGGTTACCCTTAACTGGGGTACATGGTCATATTCATATCAAAGCCATGATTTGTAAATCCGTCATTGTCCTGCACATTGCTGTATCATGTACCATCAACCCGCTACAAAGATTATGACATAAGTGGCGCGTACTATATATATATATATATATATATATATATATATATATATATATATATATATATATATATATATATATATATATATATATATATATATATATATATATATATATATATATATATATATATATATATATATATATATATATATATATATATATATATATATATATATATATATATATATATATATATATATATATATATATATATATATATATATATATATATATATATCGTGCCTGAAGTCCTGAAGTTTGGTGCCTGCCGACCAAGACCAACGTTACTATAATAATTGATCACATACCCATCTGTGCAAATTTCGCACCATATCATGTTCCTCATTGCACTCTTCATTTGTTGTACATTATACCTTATATAATGAGAGATAAGGTTTTTTTGCGTGACATATATGGGTGCAAGTACTTGTGTAACAGTCGGACGTTTAAACAAACAAAACTGCAGCAAGTAATGTTTTCCCCTTAGTGAGACCGTCTCGATCCGCATCACGTCTGTCGTGACGGATCAGTGTCACTTTCAAATGAACGCATGGTGATCCAATGCCTAGACCGTTACTAGTGTCTTTGGATTATTAGCAACCAATGGGCTGTTCTGATCGAGTCCGATCTGACCAGCATCGTGTCAGGATATCTAATTTGCATGGCTAAATAATCCAGACATAAAATAAGAGACGATTGAAGCCATTAGATCGCGATGAGAAAGCCATAGTTAAATTCATGTCTTTGGTTCATAACATGGGTCAATGAATGATTATAATATCAAATGCCTTTTAATTGTAACATTACTGATGATATATGCCACATAGTACACTATTTAGTCTATGCCGCACCAGCAATTATAACAACTTACAAAGACGACGAAACCGCAATTTGAATTACTGTGCAACAGCCTAAAGCGGGTAGCATATTGGTTCGCGACTAATCTTCGTGTTACAGCAGCCAATTGCAACAGAACAATGAAGAGACAATTTGTGATTTGCGACAATTTGCATGATCCAATTACACGGCTCGGTGAACCAAGTAACAGCTAACTTACCTTCTCAAGCGTTTGTTCCGATTCAGCTGCGCGGCACCCCTTGCTTTGGGTTACGTAGCCTGCATAAGATAGTGTGGCCTCTATTTTCTTCTGATAACCCACACACAATAACTGCTCCGCATTGCATGGGCATACACCATTTACAATCCTTGATAACGAACATTATTGATTGTAAACAAATGCATTCATAGCGAGTTTTCAATTGAAAATGTAATTTCCTGCAGTCATGTGAATATGATATTTGCATGAATCGGCCAAACAGCTTTTAACATGAACGATGATAATTATTTCCCTGAGAATTCGTTTTGTGTGAGATGTCACTGAACCAAACTATCTGACAACAGTATGATAAGCCGGCCTACCACGAATCCATGTAATTCTGACTCGGTAACATGTCACTACCGACCCTACCTCGACATCGTATGATGCACTAGAAGGATGCAAAACGATTGTAATCTGTATATGTCCATTGAACGGCGGCACCAGTTTCTTATTTTATCACTTAAATAGCGACATCTCTCTGTGCCTGAAATGGTTACACACTGATTAATTCATTATTATTGATCTGTCCTGAGTCGTCTTGCTAGTGTTTGGTTCTATTGTGTTAGATTATCGATCTTGTCACCGCTGACACGGTCATGATATGTGTTTATTCATATCTGTACACCATTATTCCAAAGATTATAATGCATAGTGGTCAATATCCTATAAATGCCATTTAAGAAGCTGTCACTACTACGAAGTATGTGACGTCACTCTAGTAGCTTTGCAGTTGCTGCTTGAAATGCATGTGAATGAGATATTTTGATGTTTGTATGTTTTTAACTACTTAGATAAGCCTCCAACCTGACGCACCGAATAAATCACCAATTAATGCAGTCACAACTTCTTTAAATAAATATTAAAGGCAAACAAGTAACATGTTTTCATAATTGCAAGATGAAGAATCGGAACAAAGATAAATCAGCAGACCATTGATATTGATACATGTATCAATATCAATGTTGAAACTTGTTTCGCTCTGCATAATTGTCTTGGCAAATTATGTAACTGTTCCCGTTCGTGCTTAATGCGGTAATGATCAGAATTTGGCTACCACTTGAACAATTAAGCAGTGACAGACTATGCGTCGTCATTGTCTGATAGGGGCTATCAATTCTCTAGGGGGATCGTGCTGTCCATTGCTGCTATCAGTCAATCAGCGAGCGGAATTGTGATTGTATAACAGAATATACAACGAGTAACTGTATTCGTCCTTTACCATGAATTAACTTAAACACCATGCCATTGTGATTACTGTACTAATGTAGAGAAATAATGTTAATTCGTTCTAAACAAAAACAGGCTTTAGCCATTTTGAACGGTATCTTGAGTCCGGAATGCTACACTTGACGACCACCTAGCAATACAACTTCGTACACGGCTTTATCCGCAGAACGCCATAACACGGTGCCTCCCACATTCACACAGACGGGTGAAGCTGAATAAAATTCCGTCGTTGATTTAATCTTGCAGTCCTCTGATTCGTGGTACAAAATTAGGTCATCGTATTTGTAGGATTTGTTTTTTTGGGACCCAGTAGACAGACATCGTTTATGAACTTGTGAACCAGTATGTCGTATAAAGCAGGGAGTCTTAATGCATCTTGCCTAAGACAACCAGTTTCTAATGCAGTGGTGTATTTCTAGACTTCAAGTATCTATTGCCTCTACAACTTAGTGTCCATTATACCCAGAATGGAATACGGCATAGTTCCCTTTGGCAAAATTGCCACTATTCACATTAACTGCCTTAATGGACGAAAATAGCCGCAGTCGTTAATCAAAGATATGCGCATTCTTACACTTAATGATACATTTGCCATGAAGGTACAAATAATATCGATCTTCATTTCCCATTGAGCTTTGGTTAATCATAAATTGCTCATTAGTTCGACTTCTTGATGAAATCAATCATAAAACTGGTCTATTTATGATGCACCCCGGGAGCCGCAGAGTTCAATAGATTATGTATCCTATAGACCTCGCACTGGCTTTATGTGCACGCCGCATATATCATCGACGAAAAGCACCAATATCAATGTGTCCTGTCGTCCAGCTTCAGTGTATTGAAACCCTACTGTACTCGATCGCGGGAATGTTTGCAAGCAGCATGAACGTTTTTCAAGGTTGACCCGTCATATTCGTGATGGAAAGGGCACAAAGCTGTAAACACTCAAAAGCCGACTGTTTACCTGGGCGTCCCTTCACATCTGAAAGGTATGGCCAAAGACTATGACGTGCTTAGCCATGCGGTTGTGTAGAATAATGTGGGACCGTATATTTTAACAAACAGAAAAGAATAATCTCTAGGTATTGTTTGCGCTGCTTCATCAGATGCTGCTCAAATCGATTTGGCAGGCCAGTACAGCTGTAAGACAGCTATTTGGCATAATATGGTATAATTAATGCAACTGTACCTTTGATATAGCTTTCCACAATTTACGGGATGTCCAAGAACACCGGCAAAGTTGTTCTTACGTTCGAGTTTATCTCTACGTTCGGTTCACCCTTGGTTATTGAAGTACACCACGGACCTTTTTTCAAGAACACGAGGCATGCTACCTTAACCTGAAATCCGTCAACGACTTGCAGTTTACCGTATCGTAAACTATCAGTCTGTGAGGGAGGTCATGGCTACAAATGTCCGCGTTCATGAGTGCAAAGCCACTGAAATGGTTTAATTCCACCTAGGAAGGATTGTTTTCCTCCGTATCGAAAGAACATGATTTCCACGTAAACAGCACAGAGAAGCACGACATTCCTCAATATTGCCCTAACTGAATTGGCTAACTTGCTATTGTGGTGAATCCTTGTCACGAACCTTTTAATGATATGGTTTCTGGGAGGTAAATGCTAAACAAAAGGTAACACACCACTTATCCTTGAGATTATCATACAAAACGTCCAAATAGGCATGTCGGGATGAGCCGAACTTGCAATAGTAAGAAATAACAACATTCCCAAAATTGCCATTTATATAAAGCAATGAAATGGCGATTTTATTTTGCAATTGTAATTTTTTTACATTGGATTTTATGTATTTAATCTGCTTCAAAACTTATTTTCCAACATGTTACACACAAATGACATGGGTACAGTAGCTAGATTGAATGAAACAACAATAAGCTTTGCAAACGCTTGACGGTGTAACAGAAAACTATAGGCTGGTAACATTAAACCCATCGCACAATAATTTAGCAACCCGTGGGAGGCTACCAGTTATAGTTTGTTTCGTAAGACCATGGCTCACATATTTGATCCACTGCAACGACTTTCGCTGGTAATTATTAATCAGGACTATCTTCTTTGCATGAGTATGTAAGGATTTACAGAAATTTGTGATTCATGAGCACTAGAACCTCTGCAGTGGTAGGCATTAATGAAAGACTGAATTGTAAAACAATGTGATGTAGAATAATCATGTTGATAGATCACGTAAGTAGCCAAATATAATTGTTTCACAATACTAACTGATAATACATTTAAAGCATTATAACGCAAAAGGATTGGATAATGTACTTACAATTAATTGAGTAATACAGATGTGCATTACTTCTTCTGGCACATTTTACTGTTCTGTTGAGAGTTTATCATTATGCTTTTATATGCTGAACAAGCGTAGCCATCATTCCGCAGCAATATCACCTTTGCATAAAGTTCATTTTACATTACCAAAGCATAAATTGCAACAGAAGGCGGCCTTCTAATAGGACACCAGGTGGGGTTAGTTGCTTTATCACGCTTTGTGTTACTCTTATGTAACTTTGAGGTGTAAACCCATCATCTTATGCTAAACCCCAAACCAGTAGTATGGGATAGCTTCTCTGATATTATCAGCCAAACCTGCACTGCGGATGAATGCTTGGAGGTAATTGCAACATACATATGCAATGAGGAGGCCCCAGCATCGCACGGCTATCAAACATTTAAGTCTCCACTGACTTCGTGTTTATGGTACTTCAGGTCTCATTGAAATATACTATAACAGCGATATAAATATCTATGAACGCTTACTGGTCAAATATAAAATATCCAACGATGGGATAATTTCGTATGAAACTGTCATTGTGTTTAATTTAGTATTAACCTTAGTAGTGTGTTTGACGTGTGTAGTGACAGGGTTAATAGATTTGATATATCCTACATTCATTTCTCAGCAGATGCACACTTCGGGTGGCAAATATGATACCCATATACCTTCAATTCTGCCGCAATTTATTCATAGCCACAGGGTGCTCGTCATCCAACAGTGTGAGTAGCCACCACCGCATACCATGACTCCTGGTAATACTGACGTGGTTACACAGGAGGCGGCAAAGGAACAATATAGCGATAAATATCCAACAAATGAAACGACCACACACTCACTGTAGTACTTCAATAGTGATAGCTCTAAGTGCATGGAATTGTTGAGTACTGAGGCCACCACTGAGACAGTCTTATATATTTACATGCGTTTTTGAGCGCAAGAGGAAGATTTGAATTAACGATAAATCAGTTGATAATTCATAAATATTGATTCATATATCAATATGTTGGATGGATATGCATGCTATTGCTGGATATTGCCTCACTTAAGAGCTGGAACAGTAAATTTTACTGCTTGTGGCAGGAATTTACGTGAGGTTATATTGCACCAAATATGTGACTAAGAACTGGTAGTATATTCAAATTTGCAATGAGAGTCGAACGCAGTCCTTGACTTGCGTCACCAGACGCTGAATATCTTTGACATGCTTGCAGAATTAGAGATCAGATTTTTCGAGGTGAAACGTAGTCTCATACAGCATAAACAGACGAGCTTAAAAATATTTCCAGTCAATGTTACTAATTATTCGGCCATGCATATTCGTCCTGGCATGTTATATAACTGATTCCGTTCGCGATTGACATGTCTATCGATCAGAATGTGGTTCATTCTTTACGATTTGAGTAGTGACTGAATATGCTCGTAGCGATTTGATATGGGCTACTTGTTACAATTTTCTGGGGGTGGGGGTTGTAGTGTTTTTCTCTATTACTGCGATTCTTATTCGCTTAATCCATCAGCGAGTAAATTTGTAAGGGCTTGTCAGAATGTGAAAATGTACAACATGCAGCTTATTGCGTTCGCATTAATATTGATATGGAGCATTTGTTGGGCTCAAAACACGAACAAACTGGCAAATAGTAAACTGTCATCTAGAGTTATGATGAACGCTACGCAATTTATCAATGCATATATGTCTTTGTCCTTCACACAATGGCGCTGGTGCCAATTAACTCATACACAGCGAAATTGCAATTGATGCATTGATGGGACCAATATAAATTCAATACAAGTTAAAACTGACAGCTGGTAAAAGAAACAACACTTACTCTAGTATTGATTATATATATATATATATATATATATATATATATATATATATATATATATATATATATATATATATATATATATATATATATATATATATATATATATATATATATATATATATATATATATATATATATATATATATATGCATATATATATATATATATATATATATATATACATGCATATATATATATATATATATATATATATATGTATGTATATATATATATATATATATATATATATATATATATATATATGTATATATATGTATATATATATATATATATATATATATATTATATGCATATATAGTTATGCATATACATATATATATATATATATATATATATATAATTATATTTTTATGCATACATATGTATAAACATATATTTATCCTTATATATGTATATATGTATATATATATATAATTATATTTTTATGCATACATATGTATATACATATATTTATCCTTATATATGTATATATATACATATATATAATGATATATACATATATATATAATTATATTTGTATGCATATATATATATATATGTATATATATTTATAGGTATACATTAACATACAAGTAAATATCTTTTTAATTTTTATACATTTTAGCATATAGTGACTTTCCCTTACCAATTTAACTGCTTTAAGACCTCGTCTGCGTACTTAGATAATTTATGGTATCGCAATTTCAGCCGCTTTGTTTTATTAATCCTTCACATATGTTTAACAACTAAGGTGCGATTCATCAATCTAAGGCAATAGAGAGCTTTTATGAGATGGATGGGGGATTACATTTTAATGAACACACTATTCGGCAGCGATTAACGAACTTGGTTGCGGACACTCGTCGACAGCGATTACCATCTAATCTAGACATTTTGTATTTTCAGTAGTGTGCATTACTTACCACACGGACAGAATTAGAAATTGTCATTAGCTAGTAGAGTGATTCGCAAGACTATGGAGTCTCATGCGTTCACATGGACCAATAATACTGAACTAATGTTTTACTGACAAGATCTTGCTCTCCTCTACATTCGTGTGAAAGACCATGTGGTCCGTGTTTGTAGATTTTGTTTATTTCAGCAACCAGTAAAGAAACATCATCCAGGAACCTCAATATCGGTCTGTGATGTACACTCAAATTGTGACATAATTATCACTGATAGCACGTGTTGGCAGTGAGTCCCAATTTGAGTTTCAGTTCTAAAACAACCAATTCATAGCTTTACATGACAACTTTCCGAATCTTTGACGAGAGCATAAACTCACGTAGTGTGATAACACGTCAAGTCGCACGACCTAATGATGCTCATTTAGACCATTTTAATATTTGCGCTTGATGGAATGAATAAGGTTCACTAATCCCTTGCCAGAAAGACCAGTATATATAGCAGTGATGTATTAAAATGCTTTCTGCCATACCTTTTGTCCAGAATGGGAAACGATACTGTTTACGTTCAAGCCCAAAAGACGAAAATAAATGCATCCGTCAGTCAAAGAAATATGCTTTTCAATGCTCAATGATGCAGTCGCCGTTATGGTAGACTTGATATAATGCTTTAAGCCCGTAGGAACATTAGTTTATCTCTTAACGCTGATCCTTTCATACTTCTCGACGAAATCGAATTTCATACCGATTTCTTTATGATGTACGCCGTGGATCACATGGTTCAATAGTTAATGCCCATCAAGACCTTTGAGATAACATATATGAAAGTCGCATGAATCATCGATGAATAGCACAAAATTCAATGTGTCCTGTCATCTAGCTTCAGTGTATTGACATCCTGCTGCACTCAAGAGAGTGTTTGAAGGCAGCGCGATTCATCTTCAAGGCTGACTCGCCATATTCTTGATGGAATGAGCACCACACTGTAAACCCAGATAAGCGGACGGTTTGCCTGGCATCACTTCATGTTTGGGAAGGGTATGGTCAAAAGTTAAGAGTGACGTGCGTTGTCATACGGACGCTAGGAGTAATATGAGCCGCAACAGGCTATATATGTATAACATTGGCGCTACAAAATTGGTCGCATTATAGCAGAACTTGAAGGCTGAATATCTGCAACCAATACATGGCCACTATATTTATACTAATATGCAATAGGCTTGGACAAGAGGGCATGTAGTGAAATAGCAAAAGCCATTATTACACATTAGTTTGGCATGCTGGATGTCGCCGTTGTATAATTCACTGTTACGCGCGCTCCTTGGCGTCGTTATTAACATTCATCGTGCGCACATACGCTCGTCTGCTTCATTACATTGCGCTGTGCAGTGCATTTATTGATCTACAAAGGATAAAATACTAGCGCATTGGGCTATTTTAGTATCCCCGCTGGTTTATTATAACGCATAAAGAGTTATTAATCACCAATACCATGCGTAATCGGTCGCCTTCGTGATGAATAGCCATTCCCGGCGCCTCACAGACTAGACAAAACATGTTGACGATTCTCCGTCAGCCAGAGCAGTGTGAAATATTGGAGTGCGTGCTATCTTGTGTCATTTATGCGAGTTGATATTTAACTGTGAACATTGCTTGCAAACGTGATCGTGTCAAAGTTGCGTACCAAGCATTTAAAAACCTAGCAGAAAGACGCGTTTCAAATCGCGGAAGCCCCCTCAATTATTTAATATGCGTACCAGGTTAGTGACTTTGCGCAGAATACCGTCGGTGTAGTCAGTTACCGTCAATCACATGTAAGCTGGTTGGCTGAGAAGCGGCTGAATGAATCAGACACCCAAATGTGGTAATCTACGCTCGGTTGGTAATTCCTTCCCCATTCTTTACAATGGCAAAATGTAAAGAGCCAATCTATCTCAACTATATCATGCTTAGGGGCCTATTTGTAAATATTGTTGCATGCTAAGCAGCTTGGATATGTTTGATTGCTGAGTTGTACACTGTCGAACTATGCCTTGTTGCCATTAATAGTCGCTGTACCGTGGTCTTTATACCAGCGTTTGCCATTTCATACAATATTGGGCTTAGGATCAATATGTCGGAATACAATGCGATGATGTATTATAGCAAACAACAATGCAGTTATCGTACGGATCCTAACCAAACAATCTAATATTGCGCTTCTATATTTTACTGTCCATTTATTGATTAATCCCACATTATGTGTTATGCGTGATCTTTACTGTAGAGTTTTTGTTCTTCAAAAGTCATTCAAAGTCCACAACGCAAACATTTTTCAATCTACTCGCTATATCTGTAGCACACAGTCGGAGACGAAAAAATGAATGGCGCAATCAGCATGGCAAATATTGATTTTCCTTTTCAAACAATAATCGGCCTCACTAGCAGTGTGTAGAGGCAAGCTTAAAGCATTTATCCATCTACAGTAATGCACATTCTTGCAATAGTACACATCGAGATCTTTTGTTGTCCTTGAAGCATATGTGGAAACCTAAGGCCATTACCCAACATAACTCAATATGGCTTGAATGTGTTAGATCCCATCGTCCTTCGTCTCCATCTGTATATATATAAATAAAGTGGTGTCGCTTTTAAGGCGTAACAATACAAGCAACTCTATCCACGCATGTTCGATGCCTGCCTCAAATACAAATGGATTTCTGATTCTTGTGACATATCAATTAGATACCTTGCTTAGCTCCCCCTGCGTTCCCGGCTCAGTAGCAGTAGCAGAAGTAGTCAACATTGGCAAACATTAAAGACAGAACCAATAGGGTACTCGCTGCAAGCCGGTGACGTTTGAGCAACTCCGAATTCGATGGAATAATCATAGTAATAATGTTGTCCGAATCTGCCATAGACTTACTAATAACCAGCTGGCATTTTACAAGAAAGGCCGAACAATTGAAATTTGAACGCTGACCGATATCACTTAATGTGAAATAGGTCGTAAAGTACCGTGAACAGTTAATATACAAGCACACACACACACACACACACACACACACACACACACACACACACACACACACACACACACACACACACACACACACACACACACACACACACACACACACACACACACACACACACACACACACACATATATATATATATATATATATATATATATATATATACATATATATATATATATATATATATATATATATATATATATATATATATATATATATATATATATATATATATATATATATATATATATATATATAGTATATATATATAGATATATATATATATATATATCTCTATATAGATATATCTATATATATATCTCTATACTATCTCTATATCTATGAATATATATATATATATATCTATATATATATATATATATCTCTATATATATATATATATATACTAAACACTTCACTTCTACGATCAGTCTTGTTAACTGCTTGTGGCCCTGGTAGTGCAGCGAGGAAACAATACCGCATTCATACGGCAAGCATCTTGCGATCAGCTTATGGCATTAGCAGCAGTCATTCGAGGTTGAGAAATGAATGGCGCCATCAGCAGAGCAAATACTGACTTTCATCCTCAATCAATGATGTACCTCACAAGTAGTGGAGTACCCAGCTGAAGGCTTGTATCCTTAGTTTTGGTTAGGTTCATTTCGTCAATGATACCCATTCAGCTCTAATTGTTGTCATTCATGTATTAGCACAAACCCACAAGAAAACACCCTCGCAAGACATTTAGGGATGCAAAGCTTGCGGTTAATGTCTATCTCTTTTTCTAGTTACAAAACAGCAAGTGGAGTGCTCCTCTGAGTAGGACAATCTCGATTAGCATTGTCGTATTGTGATATGTGGTGTAGAGAGAAGCACACGATACGCACGTGTGATAATGTAGTAAAACTCCAGGTGTAGGGTTGATCAGAACTTGAACTTTATTAGCTGACTTCAACCTTTGAATTTTAGATGGAACTTTGCCTTAATGTCAGAGAGAGATGTGGAGAACTCCTTTTGTAATGTTAAGTGATTCTCTCAACGGCTAAGGCAGGCCATGCCAAAGTCATGGAACGTGCAGTAGCCAAGTTAGTAAGGGTTGGGTCCTTTGTGCGTTGCCTGGGCAGGATGGCCATGTGGCTCTGGAATACGGGGTATGCATGAGGAGAGGAGGGGAGAGGTATGTGACATGGAGGTCACTCGTGGATCTGGCAAGCTGGGGAATATATTAAAATATCAGCTGTAAGGGGTTAGTCCATCAACTCATGACTGAGAGGGTACGTTATGATGATTGGTATCTTCGGTTTCAATTTTGCACTCAACAGCATCATGTCTTTCATGAAAAAGTAACATAACAGAAAATGGATATATAGTGGTTCCAGGTCTACCCCGAGAATAATGCTGTTGTTTTGTAGCAAACAAGGAGCTCTTCTGAGATAATCATGGGTGGTGAGTATTGTGTCAAGATATCAAATTTACCCCGCTTTAAAATGAAGACATAATATAATATGTGACTAGCTTCATTAGATCGCGACAATGTTTATAAGGACCTTACTGTTCGTTATATTAATTAATTCATGTTGTTACTAATATATGCAAGCAACAATCTAGAATTGTCCCCCATACGACATGAGCGTCGAAAAGATATCATCATCGGAACAAAAGTGGTCAAATAAATTGGAATTTATTCACAACATAACCATTTCGCTATGATTTTCTTGGTCTTCATGCATAACCCTTGTATCATGGCAGCCTAAACACACCCTTTTTGGCTCCGTAGTCTTCCCGGATAGCGACACTATATATGGTACAACTTGGAATTAGCAATTTCGTCAAAATATTTAGAACGTATTCATTATCCGAACATCCCAAACGGTACTACAGTAAAAAAAATTATATATATATATATATATATATATATATATATATATATATATATATATATATATATATATATATATATATATATATATATATATATATATATATATATATATATATATATATATATATATATATATATATATATATATATATATATATATATATATATATACATATATACATTTATATATATAGACATGCATCTCAATTAGACCATATCCATTTGATTTATTGTTTCCCGATTGAGTCTTCTCCTGTGTAAGTCGGTGATATGCGACTCAGCGAAAGATACTAGGGTGATTGAATTAGCCTGTGTGATTCTGCTACTGTTCGCTGAACGGTCTTTACAGGCTAATTTCAATAATATCAACACAATTTTAACTTACTTCAATTATATCATATGGAGCGTTAAATGCAAAAGTATAGGCGTAGAACATTATAGATTGTGCAAGTTGATATCTATTCGAATTAGCGATAATTGATTATTGAAAAGTATTATCATCACTGACGTCTTCACCCCGACTGACCGTGGCAGATGGATTGATTTTACGGAACCTCCCATAAAACAACGTGCAATGGCTTGCTGTTTGGGTAACTAATGTTTCCAACGATAACTGCACTGTTAATTTAACAGGTAAGATGATGTTGAGGATCGGCTTCATGCGCATATTTAGGTTTAACACAGCAGGGATTAAAACAGAAAGATAATTGAATAATACACCGCCCAAACACTAATTAGTCTACGCCGTAATAGCGATTTTTAATGCTTACGCAGACGGCGAAATCTCACTTGGAAATAAATGAATGTAGATATAGCTACGAAAAGCTGAAACGAAGAAGTATGTTAGTTTGCGGTTAATTTCATAAATAAATAAGCCAATTGCACTAGAGCCGGAGAGAGACAATTGGTGCTCAGACAAAACGCCCTAGTTATGGGATGTATGATCCAATTACTAGGCTAGGTGAACCAGGTGACAATTAGCTTCCCTTCTTCTGTGTGCTTCAGATGAACGACACGGTTTGCTTTGGGTTACGCAGTTAAAAGTGTCGCTCGTACTTCAATCTGGAAACACACCCGCAATATATTGTCTGCACTGCTTGAACATATATAGCTCTCTTGAAATCAATGGTCTGGGTTTGTACAAGCAGGCGCCGGTGGCTAGAAAGAAAATAGGATTTGTCCGTTTATATGGAAAGCTAGCGCCAGGGTCGCGTGAAAAAACCCGCTATTCAAATAACCAAAAACAGATTGATAAGGATACCTCCTTGTGTTTATTTCATCTTCATTTGAGGTAACATAGATTCATAGAACTCACAGCGCAACAGTAACTCGCCGTCATTTTCCAAATTTTCGACCCGGCGTCTCGTGACTTTACTTAATTAACTCATCACTAACAGGTCCGCATTTTCTATCATAAACAATGGCGAATGTTAAAGTTTCGGAGAGCGATGCATTTGAGTTTGACGATTTGGGGATGGATTTTGGGTGGTAGAGTATAAAAGTATTCTAATCCAGAGAATGCAGCTGCCATTGTGCCGTACAGATTCGAGCAATGTCCGTCCGAAAACAGCACCAGCGAAACCAAAAGTGACAGGACTGATTATCGTGTTCCAAGGAGCGATAATTGGAACATAGATCGCGTTTTAAACATTTAATGATGAGTCCTATTTCAATTGTTATCACTGCACGTAACTATCTTATCTTTTGATTTTGGACCAGTATCAACCATCTTACTAAATCAAGCACCTTTGACTTAGCACGTTTATTCCCAAGCAAAGAACCTTCACCTCCGACAGCGTCCGCGCTGTTTACTATTTTCGGTCTCTTAAATCCGCACTGCAGAAGGTCATCAAAATAGCAGGGAAGAGGGCATTGCCTAGATTAAACCAACTGACTTATGTACCCAGGTAGATCTTAGGTTTTGAAACCCTGGTTTCAGGTACTAATGTTGAGACGGCTCAAACAGACCAACCGTCAGGGCGCATCTGTTGTGCGGAGCAGAATGAAGTGATGGTAAAAATAGCAAGTTTACCAGAAATTGAATGTGTCACATAGCATCCATAGGTTGATTCCGTATGTCTTAATGAAGATGTGGTGGAGACTGTATGTTATGACTGCAAGCAGCATCATGGGCCATACAAGAGAAACAAGTAAGTACTTACAGACAAGACACACCAAGTTATAATTGTATTATTTTATTCAAATGAATGACACTTTCAATTCACCCTGAAGTATGAATACATAATACACATGAAAAAGTGTGTCAATGAATATAACATTATATATATATACATTTACGTTGAAACATTACCCTGGATACAGGCATCCGAAGGTGCTGTCATTATCTTGGAAAGAGAAATCGGGTCCCCAGACCATCCTGTGTGACATCAGCTATCCAAAACACATTAATGTTGGATATGCTGATGAAGACTGAAGCTTAATATTTGTAGTGTGGGATGATGCATAATGCATTACCCTGGCCGACAAAAATAATATATCAATAAAATTAACAGTATTCCTTTTCATCGACGACTGTAAATATGATATACCTTACATGCTGCTCTGTATCGGTGCAATCACGGACATGACAGCTCCAGGACATAAATATGTTCATCTAGGATATTATCTGTATATGAGCTGATCAGCACACCAAAAACGTCATTTGAACAATAGCATATCCCTAAGCTGTCTCGGCGTTCCACGTTATTGTGAAATTCTCCGTGCGTCCTATTTTCATCTCCAAAGTAATCACCAAGTTAGATAGTTATGTAGCATGCCTTAAATTGCTTTATTCGAAGTGGCATGGTAGCTTTCATTTAGTACATGACCGGATAGTTGCTGCATCCGGATGATTAAACCTCTATGGGTAATTTTCCTATCTATGTCGTCAGGCCGATTGGTTAACCCATAGTCATAGGTGTCAACTACTTTCGCGGCTATCCAACGCTCTGAGTCAAACAAGGAGAGTGACACCTTGTTGAAGTAATCTTTACAATCTCGTGTGACACCTGGTGACAAGCTTATCTAAGCGCTCCACTCGCTCCATAAGATCATCTTTCTTAGACTCCAGATTTCTTCTCTCAGACATTATATATCTATCTTCAACTCTTTAGCGCAACCTTCAAGCTCAGCAATACACTCTTCGGTGTTCGTGTTTGCACCTATAACTCGTTAATCCAACTCTGTGTCTGGGTCCTCAATCAAACGTACAACTGTGTGCTGAAGGACCTAAGTGAGCAGTTTGTGCTCTTTCACACCAAGTGTCATGACTAGTTTGAAGACGCCTTGCATTATAATGATTTGATCCCAACAAGGGAGGAACGTGCCACAGTACGACAGCTACTAGCAGAGACCAAGCCCGCAAAACTGCTGCTGCAAAATTATCAACCTACTGCAGGTGATATACCAAAGTAATGGCCTCGTTTGTGCTACATGTTGGAGGTGCCCTTGTCAACACCCTTGCATTCTCTGTAAGCAACTTCTTATTATCTAAGGGACGAAGCAGCCAATTGGATGCCATGCCATGATATGGCAATAGAACAGCTTTAATCTGCTTAGACAGTATGGGCCAAGAAGCAAACTGAGCAGTTACACTTCATCGATGAGCAACTCCGCCACCAGGAACATGCCGAACATACTTTCCGGGATGTGGACGACGTTATGCGTGAGTACTATCTGATACAGGCCAATCCATCGGCCCACTGGAACAAGGGCGCTTGGTAGGGCTCACAGACCAAATACTATATGATATAAAATGAAGTCAGGAGTTGTTATTCATCTTTGAAAAATTTGTCAGAAGTGTATAGAAAATAAACTAGGAGTTGCATGGATTGTGGGTTTGATAAGATCATCCACATGTTTGCGGAACAACAAAAAAAGATTACTGCACAAGAGCCCGACAGCCCTGAAGGGCTCAAATGTTGCACTACAAGCTTTCGAAAAACGCATTGAATTTGAACACGTATACAATTAGATTTTTGCTTGACTTACTGCCACAAAACGCAAAGCACCCCTGTTCGCACATGCCTGAAGTATAAGCAACTAAGTGGGCTGAAAACTATTTACATTGAGGGTCACCCCCTCGATGTGAATGTTATGACGGTCTAAAGAGGCGTACGTTAACAGATGTGCAAAGTTCTGACTGATGAGCTTAAAGAGCTGAACGGAATTAAGTGTGAGTTTGCCCTGCAGGCACTGCGTAATAAGCATGAGGTTGTTCTCTCTGCAGAAGATATTGGCGATATCCTGAAAAGGAGCAACGCCAAGTCGACCAAGAAGGGTTCACAACAGTCGCAACTCTGTGGATTGACATTGCTCACTACCAGCCGTTAAAAAGTGGCTCCTATCTGCCATTTTCGAATTTGCTGGCAGCTAAGAAGGCAAACAGAAACGTGAAGACCAAGGACGACTGCTGCGTTCTATATCACATCGAATCGTCTAGGCACCCAGTCTCTAAGGACCATCAGCGACCATCTAAGTATATCACCCAGGGGCTGATAGACCTGCTGGAGGGTAAAGACGTAAAGTTTACATTACCAGTGTCGCAGGTTGCGAAGCTAGAGAAGCATGTGCCTAGCTTAGCTCTGAACGTCTTTCGTTGGGAAGTAGGCGCTACTATCATACACCACATCTGTAAACAGCCTGCTGATATTCCAAGTATAAATCAAATGCTGACTGGGAAGGATAGCACGTTTCACGACACATAGATCAAAGATATATGCCGTTGTTGTATGATCAGAGTAAACACAAAGAGCGCAAGCTCTTCTGTGATTCCTACAAGGTTATACCACTGAAAAACTGCTCCCGTCGCACAAGGTTGAGTGCATGATCATAGGGCAGACTGCTGTGCGTGCTGACATGCCGGAACAAAGGAAGAACATATTATTCTTCCAGAGCTGGCACAATCAGCTGGTATCACTCTAGGTTATCTCGACAAACTTTGAGGCACTCACGGTGAAGCTTCCAGGTCCTGCACCTGATCTTATCTAGAGGAACAGGAAGACAGAAGAACATGAGCCATGCGGTTACGGCTATGTAGTTGACCGATGCGATGGTCAGACCGAATCCCCTGTAGTGTAATAAAGTGGAAGCACTGTGGATAAATTCTTGTGAGCCCTGCAACAGGAAGAGCACAAGCTCAATTCAGTTCTGTCAATGCCTGCTCTCTTGCACATGACGCGTGATGATAAAAGAGTCAAAAAGCAGCAACCAGCTGTCATGTATGTGAATAGGAACTGGGCAGTGGCTTCATGCACGACCACTGTCATATCACAGGTAAGTTCAAGGGGCCAGTCAATAATGTCTGCAACTTGAAGCTGCGGCCGAGTCCCAAAAAGACAGCCGTGCTGGTGGTCTTCCAGAACCTACAGGGCTAAAACTCTTGATGCAGGCCATCAGCAAGGTGAAGGGTCAAATCAACTGCATCCCAAATAACATCGTAGTAACAAGTTCATATTCCTATCGATTGGACAGTTACAAATTATTGACAATGCATAGTTCATCCGGATCTTGCCTGCAAGCAATCCAGACGCCTTTGCAGTAACAGGATGAGTCGGACAAAACAAGGCGCCGGCTGCTACTGTGCAAGGGAGTGTATCCCTATGAGTTTATGGACGGCTGGAACAAGTATGATGCCCCGCTGCCCCCAGCAAGACAGATCTGCTGCTGACTGTAAACATGTGCAGAAGATCGGGCGAATAAACATGGGCGCCTACCGTGACATGTACCTGCGCACATACGTGCTGCTTCTAGTGGATATGTTTGAGATATTCTGCAGGACCTGCCTAAAGCAGTACGGGCTGGACCTGGCGAACTACTTCACTAGCCCCGGTCTGTCATGGGACACGCTGCTTAAGAGCATGCGTGAGGAGCTTGAGTTACTCACCGACTATGCCAAAACCGGATATATGTTCCAAGTTGATATGGAATATCCCGTCTACATTTGAGGGAAACCTATCTAATTGCTTTGGTTTTTAATGGGAAGTAGGCAACATTATGCATGTATTGATTTAAACTTATAGTGGTTGATACATTAGCGCAACGAGTCTATCACGAGCGTTATGATATGATATATCAGAAGCAGTTCTGCATTTTGCACTCGGAAGATGATATAAGTCTTTTATCATGACGAATAACTGTAAAATGTATGAAACGTTTAGCTAACAGGATTGACAATCCAGATATTGCTCTTTTCATTTCGCATGACTTAAGAGCCAATGTATTTACCAAGCTATATATCACAGCAATCAAAAATGGTTCCGAAATAGTGACTCCCCGCCACAGTGACATCATCATGTGCGCTCTAAACCCCTAAAGTGATTCAATGAATTCGCGACTATGTTAATGACCAACGAAGCGAGTCGGTGTCGGGGTCAGAGGTGTACTGTCATGTTTTGATTACGGGCGATCTCACAATACACAAGCTTACTCCTGGCTATCAGGTTTCGTTTGGTCTCTGCGGGCACAGAAACACTAAAAGCAAATATATGAATTGAAACGAAGGGTTTATGTACCTTCTCGGTTTGTCGCCCATCTTAGCGGTTGGAGTTCGCAAACAAGCACACTTTCATGATTTGCTGTTGATATTTTTAACCTTTTGCTCTCAGCAATGATATTTATCACAATTTCGAAATAACGACTCGCTCAGCTTTATAAACACTAAAACAATTACAGTTGAAGCAAACGCTTGGCTTGAGGCAGCAAATAGGACCTATAAATCTTATCAGTCACGTTGTCAACAACATGTGATCTCTAAGCCCCCCAGAGGTGAATTCATAAAGGGACTGCAATCCTGCAGTTGTTATGATATACCAACGAAGCGTGAAGTGTGCGTCCAGGTATGCCTGGTAATTGTCATGTTGTGAAAACGGGGCTACGCTCAGGAGGCTATTAAACTTCTGACTATCATATTTCATTTAGTCTCTGCGTTTGCCTTAACACTGTCAACAAGCTTCTACGTTCACCGTCAAGAATCGGATCGTACCACTCTGATGTAAGTGTAATTTTATATATAGCTTAACACAAACAATGAACTCCTCATATTGAGGACATTTGCTTAGGTATATAGGGTTAATAAGGTTCCTCTATTTGTCGCCCATATTAGCTGTGAGATTTACGATAACGGCATCACAAAATGAGTTGGTATTTTGTTCCAACAAATTATGGTGAAACATATTTTTAACGCACGTCCATACTAACTTTGAGTTATAATAGTTGAATATTACACCAAGCCTCATTATATATCACGTTATCTTTAAGAATTACGATAGCACAAATATCCGGCATTTCGAAGAAAAGGGCATCTTATTCGCTCTTTTTTTCCTTCGTGTTGTATACATACATTCCCTAATATACATCCAGCTATGATTTGCTTTTCAATCCTAATTTATCAAATAACTGTTTTAATATCAGACAAGTACTTTATTTGGTATGATTTCATCCACAGGGATTCGTATCAGAAGGTAGGTTGAAGATAGAAATATATATATATTTATCGATCTATGACCCCCGATAGATCATAGAACGAAGAGAGAAAGATTTTTATAATCGATCCAATGACCCCGCTACTACTAATAAACACAAGGGAAACAACGACCGGGCGCATCCCCGGTGGAAAACTTCCGAAAATTACTCCCAACCCCATGTCATCTCACCCCAAACAGCTCGATTCGGTGGGGAAACGTCCATATTTATTCTCAACACACTCACTCGCTGTGGGCAGACCCTCTCAACGCATATTTGACCACTTTTTCGCAACTTCAGCCAGAACTACAGAGCTCGGTTTACGGAAGTCGCCATTTGCCGAAGAATTCAGAAGTGAATGCGAATTCGCTTTCTGATTGGTCCGTTATAAAGTCGAAAATAGTCGAACGTTTTTATTAATTTAATGCATTTAATGAACGTTTGATCTCATTGAATCTATTACAATGATATCTAAAAATATTTTAACACCAACTGAAGTTTAAATATGATAAAAAAAACTACGTTTGGTAATTTTTTCATCGTTCAGTTGAGGAGACTTGAAGTTGCTATAGCAACAGATGCTAGATTTTGTTGGCGCCAGATTCAATTTTTTTTTGGGTGATAGCACATGCGATATTTTATTTGTTTTTAATAACCCAAGAATGGAAGATTCGCTAAATAAAGAAGAAACAGGAGTAGTAACATGGTAAGTTAACTATGGCTATTTGTGATTTAGATGACATCTTATCAAATCTCTAAAATTAATTACTTAACAATTTTACAGCCTTTTGATAATTGGTTGGAACTGTTTCCAAAGGTCTAATACTGGGGTCCATTGATGACAAACCAAGGGAATGTTACTTAAGTTTAAAATTGGGGAAAATCAATATTTTTTCTTTCATTTTTGCAGGATAACCACACATACAAGTGGAACGGATGACAAGAAAGTGTCTACTTTTGTCAGCGAGTTCTATTCCACTTATGTTCATACAGTTAGTAACCCCGTTCCATGCAATCTTTTTTCTAAGGCCATGCATGGAGTTTATCCCAAGTTACAGACATGCATGAAGCGTTCACCATCTGATTATAAAAAACTTGGGAAAGCATATAGATGTGTGGAGTTACTTACAGACAATGTAAGCACTGGAAGTGTCACAAGTGTTCTAAAAGCAAAGTATAGCCAGCTGGTGACAAAAAAAGAGGGCGCTATCTTTATTACATTGGTATCTTTGGACAGGCGAAATGACATCAGAGCAACAAAAGAAGTTACAGTAACTACCAGTGATTATATGGCTAAGATCGAGTGCAAAGTTTTCGGACATAATATCGATCTAGAGCACCTTCAAATAAAGAGCAACGTTAAATCTGTTCCTTCCAAAGTTCAGGCTGTGATAACTGCAATTGACAGTCTGAAATTTTGTCTTGGCAAAATTCATCCACAAAACAGAGGCAACACCGTTTGGACAATTCTAGGTGATGAAAATTATTACAAAAAATCAAGTCACACAGGAAAGTGCAAAGGACTGGTTTCTCATTCGTCAATCAATCAAACATGCATTTCCTGCTTGCGAATACCATCAAATGCTGCTCAAGCGAAGTGTGAGGCAGTAACTCTTCCATCATCTAATCCACCAAGCAAACATGAAGATGCGGACCTCATGGTAACATTGCAAAAGTTCAACTTTCCAGAGGAGTGTGCTTTGCTAATTCAGGAGCAGGGAAGGAACATTTCAGTGCCTGACCCTCGTCAGCGTAGATGGAGTTCTAGGTAAGTTTCATTCTACACAAAAAGGGTAGTTGACTCTTGATTCTACTTAGCCTTTGCACAGGCCCTGCAAGTGTAAAATGATCATCAGATTCACACCATTGGATCATGATTTGTCTTTTCCAGAATGATACGAGTATGTTTGGCTTGGTGGTGTTGCTCCCCAAAGACTTATGAGTTGTGGCGATCAATGAGGACACTGATCTTGCCGCACCCCAACACATTGAAACAGTATAAGAACTGTTTGACCCAAAAGCCAGGAGTCCATGATGAATCTCTCCGTTGGATGCATCAGGAAGCTGACAGGCAAGGGTTGACAGGTGATCTTCGAGCTGGAGGCATCATGTTCGATGAAATGAGCATTCAGGTATGGAAAAAAGCAGAAATGTAACAGTTATAAGATGAGGTTATACATTGTATAAATTTTGGAGACTACAAGAACATTTGGTTTTTCACTTGATACCCACATAGTACATCTTTTTAAAAGAAAGGACATGCTGGGTTATTTTTCATTGATGTAAAAAGTGGTAACAGAAAAATGCTGTTAATTTGGTCTTATTATTAATATACTAGGAAGCCTACCATGCTCCTTTTCACTATGTGCCTGACATCATATCTTGATGTCTAACATCTCAAATAAGGCATTAGTGCAATAAAGTTATAATGTCATGTATTTAGGAGGATCTGCATGTGGTTCACAAGGGCTGTGACAGTTACTATAGAGGACTTGTCAGTATGACCCCTGAAGCTGATACCCTGTCAGCCTTACGCCGAGGTACATTCTACAATATTAATTCAATATTTATTACATGCACATATAAGCATTAGATTATTTTTCTTTGTGACAGATTATAACAAATAATAGCAATGACATATTACTCTGTGCAGTTATCTTGATTATTGTGCTCCTCCAGATAAAGATGAATTCAAGCTAGCTACTCACATTCTGCAGTTCATCTTCGTTGGGTATTCCGGCTTCCGTTTCCCATTTGCTCACTTTGCCACAAGTGAAGCGCAAGCTCCTGAACTCTACTGCATGCTATGGAGGGCAGTGGACAAGTTGATGGAATGGGAGTTCAAAGTAAGTTTTGTCTGGAGTTTGAATTTCTTTTATATCTAACTATAGAGTAATAAAAATTTATCTGGGTTCTTAATTAAGAAATTAATTTACTCTCTCACACAGATCCCTGGCACCTTAATTAAATTAATTTACCTGCTTAGGTGGAGTTTTGCTGTCAGGATGGGGCTGTAGCTAACCGACAGTTGATGAAGATTCTATCACTGTCCTAGAACCCCATCCAAAGTCGGAGCGATATTTTCCGTACTTCAGGAGTAAAAACACCCTTCACGAGCAGCCATTAATATTTGTGCAAGAATTGAATTCGAGTTCGCGAGTGGGTCGGGATATACCACGTTTTTGTGGTTGTTTCCGGAGCTAATCTAATTAGCTACTTGGAGGTAGGACTCGAAGGTTAGTGTCGGCCTTTGAGCGGCCTTGACAGGAGCTCACGCTTTGAACTTGTCAACGTGTCACGATGCCGTGGGTGCGGTCGACGTGTCACGTCATGACACGCGGGAAGCGACGACCACTGCGTAGCGTCGCGCATCGTGTTAGGGTGGTGGCGAACTTACGTGGATATATAAGGCTTCGTTTAGTTATGATTATTCACCAAGCTCTATTGTACGATTCGACCGAGTCAAATCGTCAGCGTCCAAATCACCAATTTTTTTGCACTATGTGGCGTTTCGTTGAAGAGACCTAGCCGTGCACGACAGTAATATAAATATATACCATAAGACGTCGTGCACGGCTAGAAGGGACCAAGCCTCTTCGGCCGAGTAAGCGCAGGCTACCGGAAGAGCGCTAAACTTCAAAGTAAAGAATATTAGGCAAAAAGAGGCATGAAACGGAACTCTCGCTTGCTGAACACAGACTGTGGACAAGAACGAGATCCACTGTGACACGATGAAAAGCAGGATGCAATGTTTTGCAAGTGCTGCAGAACGTATGCAACCATGCATATACACTCAACCAATTCACCGATCGCGTTCGGTAGTGTTCGGTTTCGCCTGGCTCTTTTTTTCTATATATCGAGTTGACGAGTCATTGCAACAAGGACCCACAGCGCGCCCAGAGCTCGCTCAGTATTTCCCGCCCTCTATTATAAACATATGTCGCTGTTGATCGGGGTGCCTGTGCCTGTGCTCAGAAAGGCCTAGACATAGATGACAAGCCAGAGAGTTCATCAAGTTCGTTGCTGAGCGCGAACAAGTCGTCTCTTCTGCGCACAAGGCGAAATTTCAGTCCTTAATTTTAGACGGATCAACCGATAGCTCAGTTGTGAAGGAGAAAGTAGTACACGTCAGATACGCCCTAGAGGTTATAGTGGAGTTTGTAGGGCTGCAACCGATGCACAGTTTATTACCAGCGAGGTTTTATCCGTAGTACAGAGATGCCAAGCATTGTTGGAAGCAGAAATTGGTTGGTGTTGTTTCCGATGGTGCGGCAGCGATGGTTGATGCCAACAGTGGAGTAGTGAAGCGATTAAAGAAAACAGGGAGTCGGTCATTGCTGTCTAGCTTTGTTGCATTTGACATTGATCCACTGATGCCGTGTGGTCAGCATTTAATGCTATGCAAATTTACGCTGTAATTTGAATCATCTTTATTCTGCTCAAACTACCGTGGCTTGTTCGGGCAACTACAGTCATAGCATTATGCAAACATTTATCATTTATAACGGCATTTCAAACAAAACAAAATGAATTGTTAATCAACTCAAACGATAACCACACGAGGCAACATTAACTTGAGTCACACAACACTGTTCATGTGTTCTTTCTGAAAAGGCAAACAACTCTGTTCATTCCATGTCAATAAAACAGCAACCAAAACATCGGTCCACAAATGGATGTTTTATAAAACG
Organism: Urechis unicinctus; assembly: GCA_034190875.2. Taxonomy (NCBI): domain Eukaryota; kingdom Metazoa; phylum Annelida; class Polychaeta; order Xenopneusta; family Urechidae; genus Urechis; species Urechis unicinctus. The sequence goes on from CM067353.1 coordinate 46,782,717, forward strand.
ATATGCATGAAAGCATTGACTAGTGTTTATGTCGAATGCGAAACATCAGGTCACCCTTTGAAAAGAAAGAAACTCGGTGCTATTTTATTCATTTGACAATATCTTGACAGCGGGGAGGGGGATATATCTTATTTCCCTGCCGTAATCAAACGTGAAATCCAAAACACATTATATCAAATTTTCTGCTGACTGTTTTGGGCCACACTCAAATATGCATGAAATTACCGGTAGGAACATATTCAAACGGCGAGTTTCTATCCCAAATACCCCTGGTATATATATAAAGATACAACTTAATATGAATAATTGTAAAGAACATGTTATTATATTGACGTCCGCTTTTTCACATCATTTTATAAGAGGTAAATATGGAAATGTGAGTAGCAACAACATAAATAGCAGTGCTCTTTTTATGACTGAAGCAACTACCAATGCATTATGATATGACAATTCACCATTTCTTGTTATTCACTCTATGATGCTGACAATCATCATAAGGCCAATGTGTACGTAGGATCATCCTAATCTTTTGAATCAGGGACTCGCACTGCCACAGGATATTCCGCACACATCTATATATCCTGATACTCATTATAAGATGCATTATCAATTGGTAACAACAATCGGCAGTCAACGGAGTAAACGTACACCTTAAATAAAACGCATGGCTTATCTGAAGCCCGGAAAGCAATCTTTTTAGAGCTTAGTTTTCAAACCGATCGGGTATAACCGGACAATCAATACTTCATTGCATTACCTTTTGAACTTAAATTTCTGTCAATTATTCAGTGGTCCTATTCATCAGCATATGTGTTACATACCGTAATGATCCATGTAAGGGTCTATGGTGGTATTCATTGGGCTAATGTTAGCTGTTAAAGGGTCCTTATCTGACACACAGTGATCATAAGGTACGTCACAGCCAACTGAAATATCTATGAGGCAGATGTTTCGGGTAGCTAAGACAGGTATGGGGCGTCTGTGACAATGGGGGCCGTTTTATATATATCCTTCGACTAGATGAGTCCAAGTGATGGTCTGTAGTGTATTATCATATTCCAATGATTGTCTGCTGTATAGAAATATTGGAAAATCAAAGTGGAGTATGTCTGGCACATTGAAGGGGCATCCTAGGCGAGAAGTCATTGCTATATACGACGCGGTATAATGAAAAAGGGGTAAGCTATGTTACGATGTCGTTAACGCATGATGCAACAATGTTAATAGATATAAGAGGACGTCAATAATGACCGTAAGTTAGTTAATTTTTGATCCGATTGCTATTAGGTAATGGTTCACGTGAACTAACCCGAGCATCGATATGATGTCAAGCAACTAAATTTAGCCAAATGTATAACCTAAACATTCGTTCACCCCAAACATATATTAAACCTCAATTGGTTAAGTGGAGTTTGCGTTCCTGTCAAGTCCGATCAAAAAGAAAAATGAAGGATCAGGTCTATAATGCTCCACATCAATGCATCAGTGCAATTTTTCCTTCGAATTGTAGGAGAAATGAATGGCGCAATCAGCAGAGAAAAATACTTATTTCCATCCTCAATCAACGATGTGCCTGTCAGGCAGTGGAGCGATTAGCTGAAGGCATGTATTCTTCTTTATGCAGTGTACACTCCGGCAATAAAAGCCATTAGGCTCTACTTGTTTTCATTGAAGTAGTCGGGCGAACCTTCTAGTAAAAGCCCCAGCTGTCCCACCTGGCCCAAACCTCTTACATATTTCTCGCGCGGTCATGATCGCCGTTAGGCATTTATTCGTATGCATTTCAATGAATACGTTTTTTTGCGTCAATATGTTTTCGAACCAATTTTGTTTAACTGTATCAAACACCATAGCAACAGACAAGCCTTGTATTTGTTCGTGTGTGTACACAGTACCCGATTCGGTAGCCAGTCAGTTCTTCGTGGGAAATTAGGAGTTCCTCGGACGACAGATTACGATGCAAAGCTCGTTGCAAACGTTTGACCTTTTTTGTAGAAAATAGCATCGGGTGAATTGCCCCTCTGATGAGGACATTTTCGGCGACCATCATGTCTCTCGTGACAAATTAACATCCATTTAAAATTATCATATAGTGGTCCAAGGTCTAGCCCAAATATAATGATATTTCTTTGTAGCAAATTATGTGAACTTTGGGAACAGTCGTGCTACGTGTAAGGATATCGAATTCATACCGATTTAAAATTAAGGTATAATATTATATATGTTATTTAATAAGTCAGTTTCTAAAGTGGAATGCTAAATACTTGTCAAAGCTAGACGTAGATGATTCATAAGTGTCGAGTAGACATTATCATAACAAAAGTGGTTAAACAATTTGGAAAAAGTTCATTAACAATTTCATTGTTTTTTTTATGTTTATTTGTGCACTAGTATCATTACAGTGCCAACAAACCCTCTACGCCTGGTTTTATATATTCCCTAAAGACCATTTAAATTAGACAATGTAAAGTTAATTTATTGTTGATGGCCCTGGATTCGCTCTGCTCCTCTGTTTATCACCAATATGCGACCCAGCAAATGATATTTACGGAGAATGAATAAATCGTCGTGGTTACTCAATAGTTCCTCCAACTTTTGTTGCAAATCAATAACTTCACTACAAATGTAGCAGGAGAGCTATTCAGATATCTGGCAGTACTCAAAGGCATATATTATACATTGGCAGGATAATAAGATATATCATATGAAGCGCTAAAACGGCATGCCATAAGTACATGTGCAGACCACAATTGATTGTGTAATTTCAAAGATGTCATCAATTCGAATTAGCGAGGGTTAGGATAATTAAATGACATATCGTTATTAACGCCTGAACTGCGACTGGCAGTGACTGAGGCTAAGAGTCTGGCGACAACATGAGGCCCAATGGCTTGTCATTTCGATAATGAATGTTAACAACATGGATTTCACAGTTATGATGAAACTGAGTATAGGCTCCATGCGCAAATTTTAGTTGCACACACCATGGATTTAAACTAGTAGTAAGTTGAATGAAGTCATATCCAAAAAGGACTAAGGCTGTGCCGTAATAGCAAATCTAAATGCTTTGTAGGGCTGCGAAATCTAATTTGGAAATAACTGAATGCAGATATAGTTGTGAGAAGCTGAAACGAAAAGCATGTTGACTCGCGTTTAAATTTCTCCGTACAATAGCCAATTGCATGGAACCATGGACAATTGGTGCATCGCGAACGCGTCGAGTCGTGAGATGTATGATCCAATCACACGGCTCGGTGAACCAAGTGACAGCTAGCTTCCCTTCGACATCGCTCCAAATGCAGTTGTCCGATGCTGCTTTAGGATACGCAGTCGTGACACATAGTGTGGCCCTTACTTCATCCTGATAACACAATCGAAATAAATTATCTGCGCTGCTTGAACATATATTGTTTACAATGCGTAATATTTAACATTATTGGTCATGAAAAACTGCTTTTAGAGCGAGGTTGCAATTGGAAACCTGCTTGCCTGCTAATATTAGTTTTGCATTGGTGAACAAATGGCGTTTTATCAAGTGGAAACATTGATCGGTAATATGTAACCTGCGAGAGGCTGTTCGTTAAGGTATGTCATTCTTTTGACATTCATAGAGTAAGTGACAAAGGGGTGTCTGGCTGATGGATGCAATCAGTTGGTTACGCATAATTGTCTATCATATTCATTGGGCACTGCTTTACAAACCTCTATTTTAATGAGAAAGTTTGAAATTTAACGGCGCACCAACTATAATGCGTTATCTGGTGCATGTAAATGGGATTTGAATATTAAGGGGTAGGATTGACTTGAAGTAACAGATACCTTCAAGAAAAAATGGAAACAAAAAGGGGAAATCCGGGCCAAATCGGACTATAGATTATTTGGTCCTACCCTCCCCGCTCACCAACAATAAACAAATCGTACGACAAGGTTATCTTTTCTTCATTTTACTTCGGCCCAAAGGGGATGTCAATTATAGGACAGGATACCGTTATGATTATATTACAAGACCATAGCTAAGCATTATACATGAATATTATGGCTGCTTTGCCCAATAAAGCCGATAAAAAACACTAAAATGTGATCAAGACATATCCTGATCCTTTAAATACTGTGTTACGATAAAAAAACAATCCGAGTGATATTGGTCAGATGGTCGAATTTTACTTCCAAATATTGACTTTATGAGGTATAACTGTCTATGTAGGTTGGTAGTTAATCTCCAGACACAAAACATCTCCTATAATGATGCGTCAGTGTACGCGACATCATGCTGGTGGAAGTGTTAAGGGATTGGCGTCATGGGCTCATTCTATTGTAATCAATGACCTGGGTCAGGTATAAGCACTCGCAGGCGTGCATAACGAAATTGGATTGCTCCGTCCATGTGTATAGTAAGCAGAAGCGTTGAATGAATAACGCACCATTCATTTTCAAAAAGGCGCAAAACATGAAAGGTCATAATAAAAAACCGAAACAGACGTGGTAAGGACACCTACTGGGGCTCATTACATCATAAGAGGTAACAGAGATCCATGAAACTCACGGCGCCGTAGCAAATATATTGATTGGTGCCATGCCATGCTATAAACACTTGACCGCCCTGTCCAGTGATTAACGATAATTGCCCGGCTAACAAATACACATTTATAACAAGAATGTTGGCGCAGTGGTTGTATGAACCCACCTAATGTCGGTTTCAATGTATGCCTTGATGCATCCGATGTTTACCTCATATCCAATAGCGGGTATCATATATGTCATCTCGTATACTTTTAGAAAAGATTAATAATGTTCGAATACTCGTCTTATTTCACAACGGTAGATTGATCCCTTAATATTTTTGACACACTCTGCGCTAGGATAATTAACAGGATAATTCGTGCACCATCACTGTTCTCTTTGCTTTTGAGACCTGTCGCAGTTAGCTAAGATAGTTCTACAAACAACAACCTATATGATATTCTGCGAATGCAGCATATTGTACATAATGGGGAACGCCGGCGGTCTGAACAACCATGTTGAAGCACATAATATTCCTAATTTTGCAGTCACTTCTATTTGGTAGTCCTCATCAGCTTCTGCGCTGTGTTGGGTGAATTCCGAAAATTAAATCCTAATGTCTCGGAAATATAGGAAATGCCGCCACAAGGCAAAGAGCAACCGTTCAAAACCCACTAAGGCTGCTAAAACGGTAACGACATACTGATCGAATATATATATATATATATATATATATATATATATATATATATATATATATATATATATATATATATATATATATATATATATATATATATATATATATATATATATATATATATATATTTATGTACATACATATATATATATATGTATATAAATATGTAAATATATATATATATATATATGATATATATATATATATACATCTATATATATATCTAAATATGTAAATCTATCTATATATCTGTATAAATGTATCTCCCTATATCTCTCTCTCTCTCTCTCTCTCTCTCTATCTCTCTCTCTATCTCTCTCTCTCTCTCTATATATATATATATATATATATATATATATATATCTCCTCCCCTCTCATATACAGCATCTACGCAAGCCGCGTCTTTTTTCAAGCGAAGGTATTGTAGCATTCATTTCAGTAAATAGAAGTTAGACGTTTTGTCGCTCCTATCAGGAAGGTGTTGCATGGGAGAGAAAAAAAATGAGTGTGAGTGATCAATGAATCAGTTATACTTAAGATAAGATATGTTGTTCTGCAGGATTTACATAATCCCGGCACAGTTTGCTCATCTTATCATGTTCCACGTGGCATAGGTTCCACACAGATTTCTCAATTTTACAGAAATAGTTTGTAAAGACCACACCCATGTGTAGTATTTGTATAATATTCACTGTGAAAATTTCGTCATAGAGACCACTATTTAAAACAAGCTCAGTAAAATATGATTTCTGCGGAATAAGGCCTAATACAAAATTAATTTTGTACTAAAATGTTTTGCAATTAGTGAGTAAATAAAAGCGAGCATTTCATAAGGTCATATAAGTGGCGATTTTTAATCGGCGTCACGGTTACGCTTTCGTTAAGAGGGGTGCTCAAGATGCAACATCATTGATTGGTAGTCTTTCGGTAATACACATCAGATGTACATATGATTTATTAACTGACCCGAACAGTTGACATTTATTTCTCACTCTGGCAATAAATCGCGGTACTCCAGGCAATGGTAAATGCTCTAAGCGGCATATAACCGCCATACGATGAGCCTTTGTTCTGCCGAATACATATAGTCAGCTTTGTTTGAGCTCTGCGAACAAGGACAATTTCTCTGTTACGGAAATCATGGGTGATCAAGTGGCTCAGATTGTTTAATCGATGTAAATGGATCTTCATTCGCGATTCATCAATATATTCTGAATATCAAAGACGCTTCGAGTGAATGGCGTTCAAGCCGATTGCAAATATATTTGGCTACTGTATAAATCAATCACATTGTCGCTGGTATATGATTGAGCTGAGTCAATAACATCCTTGGTTGCGGTACTATTCATTTACTACCTTAGCAGGAGAAGAAAGCCTTTTCATTGATATATTGTACGTGAGAAACTGTGCTCATTACATGCTCGAGCTTTCAAGCCTCCGTGGCAGTAATACATAGTTGTTGTCAACCAAGATTATTTATCTGTATAGCATGACTTACAGGAACATACATGGATTGCCGGGAAGATAGAAGATGAACGCTATGCAATATTCCCCGCTTTTCTACTAACATGGTTGTTGGTAAAGACATTTTGAGCTCTTCCAGTGATTGATTGACGTCCGTATCAGCTTCTCGAGGCTGGGAGATCCATGACAATGTCGGAAAATCGTGGGCGATTGCATCAATCGCATGTGTGAGGTGTAGCAATAGATAAAACGAGGATTGCTTGGTTTTAAAAGTTTTCGTAGATATATAACTTGACGGCGACACGGCACCACCCTCGATGTTAAACATACTGCATACCTTGTTATGTTTTTAAATTGGGCAGGCTATTGCCTGCATTTCCTGATGACGTATGCAGCCTGACAGCTGCTCCCACAAATGAGATATTTTTCACTTTTTCGTAGACCTGGCAGTAACATTGATTGGATTTTTTTCTGATTCGGTCTCTACAGCTAACATTGTTACAAAAAACGGGAAGCATCCTTGAACCTCTTTGAAAAGATTAGTTTTGAATGATTAAAGTACCAAGCACGTTGGATCAATGTAAAGTCCATTTTGCTTGGCGGTACATAAATATAATCCAACGGTTAAAAACGATTGCAATAAATGGCCATAGTCATTGGTGTACCATCTAGAATTACAGAAGCTTGATGTTTCAAGACTCTAGTACTCTCAAGTTGTGGTTAATTACCTCGCGCTAATGGTGCCATTAATGGTGGAATTTTAATTCTTATGTTTATCCGGCAACTTAATTAAGTCTATATTTTAAAGCGATATAAATACGACGTCAAGGAATTAAACTGTCGGGGAAATACTTCATAGGAAATTACTTTTTGGGTTAAACTAAGTCAAAGAAGCATTTTGTAGGCCTTAGAGCACTATATATTGGTTTCAGACGATGCTAACTTGTCACGACAGATGTGCTGCTGATCACGTATGGTCCACTTAGAAGAGCTCTTTGGCACCCTATCTCTACCGGAACGATAGAATACACTGCCCATGCGCTGAAATAGATAGCAGTAACAATATGTTCCTGATAATTGTCGGTGTGGGGTGATTACACCGATTATAGCTCCCGTTAATGGTGGAATTTTCTTTCTTATGTTTATCCGTCAACTAAATTAAGTCTATATTTTAAAGCGATATAAATACGACGTCAAGGAATTAAACTGTCGGGGAAATACTGCATAGAATTTTTTGTGGGGTTAAACTAAGTCAAAGAGGCGTTTTGTAGGCCTTAGAGCACTATATATTGGTTTCAGACGATGCTAACTTGTCACGACAGATGTGCTGCTGATCACGTATGGTCCACTTAGAGGAGCACTTTGTCACCCAATCTGTATAGAAAGTGGGAACAAACCTTGATGTGTTAAACAGAGATTCGTATTCCTATATTTCCAGCGACGAATCCTGTTTATCTCTTATAAAAGACAAAATACTTACCGAAAAGAAAGGCTGGTCAGCTGGAACGTAATTTAATATGCTTATACATAACTGGTTAAAATAATAGTAATATGACTGACTACGTGGCAGGAGAGAATGGCGAGGAATGCCGTTCTGAGAGGCAGAGGTAGCACACCCCGCACTGTATCTGCAACAGGGAAGATTTTGTGAGGTTGAACAAGACCTCGTGTTGTGGTTCAGGGAGTATGAGAGCCAATAAGTGGTCTGAGCAGACCGGGTTGATGCAGCTGAAGCGCTACTTAGTAGGAGTTGGAGAGACAGTGGTGCACTGAAACCCGGAGGTTGGAGAAAGCTATTTTGATAGACTGGCTGCGTAATTAGCAAGTGAATTTGAACGGGACAAAAGCTCCGTGGTTTCGTGGCGGCTATTGTGTCTGATATAGACTATGATAGCACTATCAGCAAGTTGGAAACTAACTGTGAGACAAAGTCACTGCACTACAAGGTGTCACGGTGCGACAGGATGACAGCACTGCTCAATCAATGAGCAGACTGCTCCCGGGTCATCGGAAGGCTGTATATGAGAACCGTTGTCCAGATATGGGAGAAACGGAACAGCCCTAGCTGCAGAAGTCGTTGTCAGAATTTGCTGACGTATTCTCCATGGAGCCATATGATGTTGGAAGATGAGATTTACCTTAAAAAAGACCTATCAAGCAACCACAGCGTAAAATAGCACGCCGCAAATCGGACGATGCGGATCATCCAATGCGAGAGTGCATGGAACAGGGTAGCGTGCAGCCAAGTCATAATCCGTCAAGCTTGCCCATAGTTGTGGTGAGAGAAAAGAATGGTCAATTGCACACCTGCGTCGAATACCGCTGACATGATCAAAGATAGATACCCCATCATCTCGCAATTTGCAGAAAAACGTGATGCAGCAGATTCACGATTCGCCTTCGTGGGGTCATTGCGGTAATGAAAAAAACGTATGCAGGATAGCTATCATTGGTATGGGATCTAGTCGTACTAGCAAAGCATGTGCATGCCCAGCTAGACCACCCCCCCCCCACCACATCCCCGTCTCCCCCCCCACACACACACCTACAAGCAGTGAACCAGTATGGGCACTGTCACTGTCGAACGCCCAGCAATAGATGTGATAGGACCATTACAGAAAACAGAGAGGAAGAATTCATAGATCTTGGTGAAAGCTGATTACTTTACAAAGTGGCCCCATGCATTCCCTGCGACTGATCAGACTGTGACCACAGTAGTGGAAATGTTAGCAAGCAAATGGATGGCGCGGTTTGGAGTGCCCCCGGGGGGTGCGGATTGTGGTGGGTGTGCCTATCACACTGCACTCTGATCAGGGGTCAAATTTGAGTCGAAAACGCTGCAGGACAGCAGCTGCTTGGCATCAACAAAATGCGAACCACGCAATTTCATCAAAGAGTTTATGGCTTCGCTAAGAGGGCTCACACGGGTCTTCCGCCCACGGAATTATGTGAAAACGCCACTTTTTAGTAGAATTGTTATTATCATAGCGTCTTGTGATAGCGTATCTTAAACCCACGTGGAATTCTATGTTTACTTTGGAGCTGTAGTCACCTCGACCAATCTGATGACTCCGTATGTTTAACAGCCTCCTATTCCCGAGATCAACAATCACATGTACTTTTGTGGCCTGATGACGGGGGTGTCATTCGTGTTATTTCATAATTGTCACGCAGCTCAGCGCAGCTATAAACTCTTCGCTCGAGACCTAAACATCGCCCTAGCTTGCCTAAACTTTGTCTAACATGACGTGGCCGGGGTGGGCAGCGCGGGTACCACTATATATCATAGCGGCCGCCCCTGCTGTAGGTTCTCCCAGATCTGCATTAGCTTTGAAGTCTAAGCTTGCACTGTCTTATCCCCAGCAAATAATACAGTGCGAATACAACACCACATATAGGCCTCAGTCCACCAGATTAATTGCATCAGTGATATTGATTTGATAACGCATGTCTAACAAATGGGTCTTGTAAATTCGGCTCAACAAGTAACTGTTCATAAAAAAAATATCCATAATTATCATTATGGTATACATCAATCACCGCGTTAAAAAGAGGGAACAATTTCAGGAATGACTTTAATGGCTTGCTTAGAGTAACAAAAATTAAAACGGAAGTGAGCCGGCAGAACAGATATGGTTTCTAATCATTATTGTGCATATGCATATTTGCGACAATTCAAAAACACCGACAGTGTTCGTTTTTCATTTGAAAATTTACGCTGACAGTGCCTACTTTAACAAATGAGAAGAAAAACATATAGACTTGGTATTACTTCAAATGTTGTGACATAAAGTGGAAAAACTATCACCTGTTCAATTGATGATTCGTAATCTTGTTATATGTATGATCTATTAAATTCACTGCGTGGTATATAATGCTCACTTTTTCCATTTCCAATGCAAACTGTGCTTACCATATTCTCCACGTCAGCCCCTCCCTGACGTCGTCGTTGGATATTGCGCTCATCTGTCAGGTCAGGGACTGATAAGGCGTGGTATCAAAGAGTTTATCACTTCGCTAAGAGTGCTCACCTAACCTATCAGCCCGAGGAAATATGTGAAGCAACAACTGTCAGTCGAAGCGTATTGTCATAGCGTCTTGTCATAGCGTCTCTTAAAATCATGTGGAATTCTCAGTTTGTTTTGGAGCTGTAGTCGCCTCGACCAATCAGATAACTCCGCTTCGGTAACAGCCGCGGAGCCCTAACACTTTGGATCAGTAGTCCCGTGAGTTTTTGTTGATTTCATGATACCGTCGCCTGATGACGAGGGTGTATTTCGTGTCATTTCATAATCGTCACGCAGCTTCGCGTAGCTATTAACTCTTTGCCTGAGACATTCATATGTCCCAGACATGCCGAAAAATGTTAATGTCGACCCCAGACCAGTTTGCTCGCGTAAGACAGTTATTGACAATCTATAAATACCATCCACAGTGCGGACCGAGGTTCGTAAACTGCGCGGACGATGTTAAAGGCGAACTATTTTCGATAGGTATTGTTGTTTCGTTTATAAACTGTAAGTTCCATTTATACCTTGACCCGCGGTGGAGCGGCAGTTGTGGTTTGACAGACGCCTTTAAAACATGTGTACTACACCCGACGTTTACAAATTAGTTGCTGTTGAATAACTAGTAAACGAAACAGGTATACCCCAGACCGGGTGATTTATCTACTTGACATAATTCAAATAGTATTATTTTTGCTATTCATAAGCCGGTTGTGCGACGTCGCTTTAATAGTCTGCGGAGACCGTCACCAGCCGACCTTAACAACTCTCGGGATGTAGTCTTAGCGTCGATGAAAATGTCGTCGTCCGTAGCCATGTCCGGGTCGTGGTTAGCAAGGTGGTAGATGGATTGGTCGTGATAGAGAAGAGGATTTAAATTTGGGTAGAAATCATAAATGTGTAAGTCGTCAAGTGATTCGTCATGAAAATCGTCTATTGTGTGTATCGGTGTCAACGTCCTACTGTCACTAGGAGCAGACTGAGCTGTCTGTGCTTTAACGGCTTTTGCTTTGTTCTTCCTTTTCTTCTTGGTCTTTCCGTCGGTTGTCGTGTGGAGTCTTTGCTTTTGTACAGTCGTTTTAATGTCGATGTCGCATGTCAAGTCGCAGTCCGGGAGGGAATTTGATGTGGAGACGGATACTTCGTGGGTTTTAGTGGAGGTAGTGCATGAGTCATCAAGTTCGGTCTGCGTCGTTGCGTCGTGGATTTTTGTCTGATCGTGTTCAGTCTGCGTCGTTGCCTCGTGCGTTTTTGTCACGTCGAGTTCAAGTCTGTGTCGATGAGTCTACACAGTATTGTTTTGGTGGATGCGTCACATAGAATTGGCAACGATAGTGAATTTACAGTTTGATTTGCATTGAAAAACGATTGACTGTGTCTTAATTTAGATTTACCACACTGATGGTTAGTCGTCTGATGGTGAGTGGATGGTTCTCTTGCCGACGGCTTGTAACTGGCTTGGTGACTTGGGGGTTGGTAATGCCGGGAATGTTGGTGAGGGTAGCGTCGCTGACCGTGTGGTGCTTGTACTTGGCTCCTGCTGTCTCTTTTGTCACTCTTATTTCTGCAGGGGGCTCTAGTTGACTGACGTGAAATGGGGTAGTGGATGGCCGAGAAACACACTTCCGTTTTGTGTCCCATGCGGCCGCATCTTGCACAACGAGGTCGGGAATGCCAGCGGCGTTGTGGCGCGGAATTGATGTGATTATCGCGAACAAACGGACCTCTTCCTTTCGTATCTTCTCTGTTTTTCTCTAAACTGTTCACTATCACTGACGAGTATTGTGAGAGTGCTAACGAGCAGTTGCAAATCCGATTCCAGACTCATACTAACAAACAGGCTGCCGATATAACTTTAAAAGGTGTGGTATTTACCCGGATTCTCCACCATTTGTTGTGAGGGTATTTCTTGTTTCTCTTCTGTAGTGGCCTTCATATTAAAACAGACTATTAAAGCGACTGTTTTAATATGAAGGAAACTCTCTGTCTATAATTGAGAACTTTAACTTGTGAACAAATGTCTTAATGTACATGAGAGTTATTATATATTAGTATATGTCATGTTTGGTTCACTTTGATGTTTGTACAGTGGAAGTACATATTTTATAGAAAGGGATAATGTTGTATGGTTTAATCCGTTTATTTTTAAACTCCACATCATGCTCTTAAAGGTATACTCCACTGTGACATAATATGTATGGGCCTCGTTGTAATCGGTCAGTATAGTGGCCGCCTGTGATTGGTCAGCCAATAACAGGTAGAGCTGGTCTCATGAGGGGACATGGGATTGGGTATATATTGAAGGAGCGTCCAAGTTTCGGGAGCTTACCCCCAGGATCCGAAGCGGGTGGACGGGACTCCAATATATACAGCATAAGACCGGTTATAACGCGGTGTTGGTATCGTAGTCAATAAATATATCTCGTACGCAGTTAAGTCTAGATATATCTGAGTATACTGCTCAGGCCACTACAGAAGAGAAACAAGATATACCCTCACAACAATTACATGGGCGTTTTATTTAGCGCTCTCTTTAGCAGTTAAAGGGAAAGTAGAGCAAACGAAAAAAGCCTTAGACACACCAATAGTAACTACGGCTTTGTGTGGCCTCGCCCATGTAGATGTAAAGCCTGTTGTTGTTCATGGCTACACGAACTCAACCGCAAACATAGCTAGGCAAAAGAGCGGGTTAAGGAACTCCACTGAGTTACTATTTTTACGAAGTACTGTAAACTTATCACAAGTAAAAGGAACGATGGCATGTTAACGGAACCCCAACAATCTAAGAAAACGGAAATGCCAACAGGTCAAGAGTGTCTTTCATTCATATTATTCGATAAGCATACACCGCACATTTCTCTGATAGCCATCAGTCACATATGATAGGACGCAAACCTCCAGGTGTGAACAAGGCGCTTAGTATTCGGAGGCTCACATCGTAATTTCCAAGGAAATTAACTCTGCTTAAGTGTCAAAATCATAACTGAATATCATTTAACGTTCCAGAAATTGAGACACTTTATAGTATATTATAAATCACGTTTACGATATACGATTACTCAATACCGCCATTTAAACAGTTTATGTGTGCTTTGGGTTCTTAATTTTTTACACAAGAAGTTATATATGGTCTCCATATATATAATTTCAGCTATATATTGCCAACATAATGGTTATGTAGAACCGCCGCCTATTATTATGCATATGAACCCTCAGAAAAGCTTAGCGAGCGTTGGTATGACAAGCATGTGATAGTCTATGCATTCGATATCAACATTAAAGTGATCTAGCGTGAACATGATTTGATGATACTTTTTTTACGGATGTGTAATACAGACTTTGACAGAAGCCGACAAGATTCCACGTTAGGGCGTACCCGCGTGGCAGCTGTGTAACTAAGGAATGTCATTCTTCACCCTCAAATATATTGGTTTAAATGTACGTTCAAACGTATGACTCATTTTGCTCGCTCGAGACCCAGAACAGAAAAAAGGGCAAATACGCCAGCCCACATTGGTCGCAGCAAATCATAGGGTGTATGGGCTTTGACATCCGGTTTGATCACATGCCTACAGTGTTGCTCTGTTACATCTAGCACATTTTGCGAGGAGCAATTTTTGAATTGCTGTGACACAAGTAACGACTCTACCCTGGATTGATGGTCGTCTTCGTGATCCAACATCATCCATTTGCGCTTCTCCTATGTATGGATAATACTCCAGCGACAACTGACATATTACAAATGGCCATCTCCCTTCTGTGAACACTGGTTGGAATTTGAAAACTACTAAGCACTCTGCAAATTACAACGTTGATGGCGAGCATAATCGTTAGGATATCACTTTGATGTTACACGGGTCAATACCGCTCATGCATGGGTCAGATCTCATTTGTCGCACACTTGCGTTATGGATAAAAGGTGAGGTGGATTTTATTGCATCAACCAGGCTATGCCACAGACTGAAATCAATTTTCTCTATTTCATAATACATTGCCTTGAATCGTGACAATGAAGCTGACATTCCCGTAGCATCCTTGCAACGTAAGTATTTAGATAAATTGTTATAGCCATCCGCTTGCAGCAGCAAACCTTATTATTTGAGCTTATAAAGGGTATGTTTTAATTCTGAATGTTATTTTTTCGTGTTAAATTCGTCGGGACGCTATGCCAAAGCAACACATGGAGCCTAACAGGTGGCGCCATTGCATTTGTTCTCGGGCTGATACTTCAGTGAGCGCTGTAATCGAAGCTATACACTCTATAGTCGGATGGTGACCCACTCTGTCAGCTCCAGGGCTGATGACGGCTTATCTCCCTTTTCCTGTCTTATTGTCACTGACGTTTTAACCATGCCTCGAACGCAGATGTGACAATCGGATAACCTATGTACGACTTATTATCCGTCTCTTGAAGATTTGATGCTTTGCACATTCAGCAAGTGTTTAAAGCCAAACTGGAACGAAAAACAACGGCTTAAATACACCCATTTTAAGTACCTCTGCGTGCAATGCGCTTTAAAAACCCTCGCACAGGTTTGGCGAAGGCTGTTTGTTTTAGTATAGCTACGGCAACTCAACCACGGCCAAAGCTAGACGAAGTGTGAAAGAGCGCCTCAAGTAACGACACTGGTAATGCTATATTTCATTGAATATGTAATACAGGCACAAAGTAATACTGACTATATGACCCCTAGCGGTGCCGTCTTTTAATGCGCCTGTTTGACAGATATGCTGCTACTTAGAGCTGAAAGCCTTACTTTCCCATATGAAATAATTGTCTATCATTGTGGTCTACATTCCCAAACATATATTATTGTTCCGGGTGTATCACGTCCCTCAAAGTCCCGATCAGCAAATAATATAGGGCAGATACGACATCCCATGTAGGCCTCATTGCACCAGACTAAGTGCGTCAGTGATATTGTCTTCACAAAACGTGCCAAACAACTTGGTCTTGCGGATTAGGCTCAACAACTAACTGTTTTTCAATGTCACTGGTATCTTTTTACATCAGTCTGCTGTTTGTTTTTCTTGCCAACTGATTTTACCGGGTATCTTTTTATGGACACCTCCTCATACTATCTCTAGGTTTGTATCCGATACAACGCCTCACTTTTCAGTCATATGCAATCACTCGCACACATGACTGAACTACATCATATGAACTATAGTTCAATACCTTACACTACAGGTACATCTATTGTTTTGGATATCATACCCTAACTAAAACTGCTATCGCAATCTTAATATCGTTTGTGAAAGAACTGTATATTTCTAGCATATGATTTACTTCATAAAAATACATTTAACCATAGAAAACAAATAATATCACCTAAATTATTATAAAAACACTTAGATGAACGACTGACATTATGTCACCAGCATTAAACTGACATGTCACAATTATATATGTGCAAACGAGAGACAACTTGGTTATATGGAGCCGGATCTCTGTCTATGATATTTATCTATTCAGATATATCAGTACATGTTCATTTTGATGGAAGCACTAGTGTTTCTAGAAATATACGTCCATGTCAAAGGATACCAGGGGGTACGTTAAGCAATACAAAGAGCTACCACACAATGGGTTGACGCAGCTGCCTCTTCAGCATACATTTCAAAATCTCCACTATGACTTATTGCCGGTCTGGCTTATGAACAATTATCAGTTTAGCTGAAGGGGAGATCATTTTAAATCTAATTTATTAAGTGTGTAATCACGATTAATTTACATCCTCTTTCGTGTAGCCAAGCTATGTACCCTAAGGTAAAAAAAAGTAATATGTACGAGCTGCAATTCAACGATCGCATTCCTTTTTTGTAAACCATCGCCGGTTGATCATACAGAAGATTGATGCTGCAAAGGTAACAACCAAAGCGGAGCAATGATCGCAAATCTGTATGGGGCAGAGCGATAGCATGGTCGACAGTGTCTACACACAGGCAAATACCAATAAGCCAAATATGCAGATCTTTCCCGCCAGATAACATGTTTCTTCCTCCAGATGACTACTCTTTTACACAACTTTAAAGCTCTGTAGTACGCAATTGCTCTTTGTTTGTATAAGGGAAGGTTATTCTCTACCTCACATACTTTGTCTGGTCAATATGGCTTGACATATTCCTCGACTAGACACTGCAGACAGCTAGGTTTCTAGAAAAGAGGTGGGTAGGACATGGCATGACGGGGCAGGGAATGTGGCCGCGTAATGTGCAGGGCAAGATAGAATGGTTTAACGTGCCGTGCGCTAAAAATAATGGCTGGGTTGTCAAAACTTGTTGCTACATTGGGCGCAATCAACAATGTCTGGAGTGGTAACCCCACAGCGATATTATTCGTAAAGAGATGCTCGCTTTTCCTTCTACCGCTGTCCTTGCAGCCTTGTAATGTCCCCAAGCCGAAATGTCTCAGCTGGATCAGTCACTGGCTCAGGTTCATAAGGTAGCTCAGTTACTGGTTTGGTTACTGGCGGCTTAGGATAGAGCGGTGCTGTGGAAACATTTGGTTTGTGTCTCTTACTGAGTCTTTGAGTCTGCCAATGAAGTTGAATTATGAGTGACACCATTGAATAGGTATCTCCTCTGCGTGGTATACCTGAGTATCTGTAAAGAAATATAATATGTCTCTGTGTAATGCTTTTCAGGGACGTCTATAATAGTGTATTCACATCGCATATGTTACCTAAGACATTCGTTGCTTTGTGTGTAATCTTTTAGTTATTTCTTCAAATAGCATACTGTACATATCGGTTTCTTGTCCATCCCTTAACATCTGCCCTCGTGTGATATTGAGCTCATCTGCTAGCTCTGGGGCTGATGTATAGCTATTTCCCAATTTCTGGCTCAATGGTATTTTCGTATCACCGATGCTGCTGTGCTGCTGTGTTAAATTCCCATGAATGGGTGCACTACATATTGATATGAGACACAACCAGATACTCCGAAGTTTTTGAAACATCTTGTTGTCTATTTTCGAAGCACTTTGGTTGCTCGAAAAGGAGGCGTGTCTCACCAATTTGAGTGACAATCTGCTAAAGCTTGTGCTCTTCTGTCACATAGACGGTTAATGTAAACACCTCCTTGAAGAGCTCAAAGCAATGGTGGATACAAAATGCAACGCCATATACACATCAGTTAATAGGACTTATGTGTGTCATGCGGCTTTGAAAACCCCCGCCTAGGTATCCTTTTAAAGCTACACCAACTCAACCAAGACAGAATCTAGTGACTGGACCTACTTACGCCTTTTAAAACTTTGGGTAGTTCTTTTTTAATTTCAGAGAACGCACGGTAAATTTTGCAAAAGTTATTGTGGGTGCATCCGCAAAAATTATAAAAGGTTTCATAAAACAATAAAGAAGGAAAATGTATAGAGTGGCTTACCTTGTCATACGCTTAATGGGTAAAGATACGTTTTTTGTCATTTTGTCGCGATCCATTCAGCGTCATATTATTCAAACGCTTTGAAGTAAATCGTACCAATTGGTCAATAATAGCGCATTTAAATACATCGCAATATTCTTATGGTAGCTTTTATTGAAAAAGTTTGTCTATAGTTCAACGATGCTATAATCTTACCAGAACGGATAACTTGATCGATTAGGATGTCCAGGTAGTGCCACGCGGCCGAAACTATATTGAACAGCGAGGCTTGCCAACTCATGGTGGTATACCTGAGTAACTGTAAAGAAATAGTTATGTCTTCAGCATCATGCTTTTCAGGGACGACCATAATAGTGTATTCACATCGCATATATTATCTAAGGCATTGTTGCTTTGCATGTAATCTTTCGGTTCTTTCTTTTCAATGTATATCTTATATACCACTTTCTCCTCGTCCATCCCTATCCATCTGTCGTTGTCTGATATTGTGATCCTCTGCTAGCTCTGGAGTTGAAGTAGAGCCAGTTTCTTTATTCTTTCTCAAAGGTATTTTCGTATCACCGATGTTGCTGTGCTGCTGTATTGAATTCCCATGAATGGATGCTCTACATATTGATATGAAAAGCAACCAGATACAAATTGTAAACATTGCAAAAGTTAACATGGGTGCATCCACAATAGTTTGTAAAAGGTTTCATAGTACTAAAAAGAAGGAAAATGTATAGAATGGCTTACCTTGTCATATGCCTTACGGGTAGAGATAATTTTTCTGTCTGTTTTTTTTCGCCATTCACTCAGCGTCATATTATTCAAACGCTTCAAAGTAAATCGTACCAGTTAGTCAATACCAATGTATTAAAATACATCGCAATATTCTTATGGTGGCCTTAATTGAAAACATTTGCCTATAGTTCAACGATGCTAATCTTACCAGAATGGAAAACGAACTATTGGGATGTCCAGGTAGTGCCACGCAGCCGAAACTATATTAGACAGCGAGGCTTGCCAACTCATGGTGGTATACCTGAGTAACTGTAAAGAAATAGTTATGTCTTCAGCATCATGCTTTTCAGGGACGACCATAATAGTGTATTCACATCGCATATATTATCTAAGGCATTCGTTGCTTTGCGTGTAATCTTTCGGTTTTTTCCATCTATCGTCGGCCGATATTGAGCTCCTCTGCTAGCTCTGGGGTTGAAATAGAGCTAGTTCCTTTATTCTTTCTCAAAGGTATTTTGTATCACCGATGTTGCTGAGGTGCTGTATTGAATTCCCATGAAAGGATGCTCTACATATTCATATGAAAAGCAACCAGATACTAATTGTAAACATTGCAAAAGTTAACGTGGGTGCATCCACAACAGTTTGTAAAAGGTTTCATAGTACTAAAAAACGGAAAATGTATAGAATGGTTTACCTTGTGTCAACTCCTTATGGGTAGAGATACATTTTTATCATTTTTCCGCCATTCACTCAGCGTCATATTATTCAAACGCTTCAAAGTAAATCATACCAATTAGTCAATAAAAGTGTATTCAAATACCTTGCAATATTCTTATGGTGGCCTTAATTGATAAACTTTTGTCTATAGTTCAACGATGCTATAATCTTACCAGAATGGAAAACGAACGATTAGGATGTCCAGGTAGTGCCACGCGGCCGAAACTATATTGGACAGCGAGGCTTGCCAACTCATGGTGGTATACCTGAGTATCTGTAAAGAAATAAATATGTCTTCTGTGTAATGCTTTTCAGGGACGTCTATAATAGTGTATTCACATCGCATATGTTACCTAAGACATTCGTTGCTTTGTGTGTAATCTTTTAGTTATTTCTTCAAATAGCATACTGTACATATCGGTTCTTCTTGTCCATCCCTTAACATCTACCCTCGTGTGATATTGAGCTCATCTGCTAGCTCTGGGGCTGATGTATAGCTATTTCCCAATTTCTGGCTCAATGGTATTTTCGTATCACCGATGCTGCTGTGCTGCTGTGTTAAATTCCCATGAATGGGTGCACTACATATTGATATGAGACACAACCAGATACTCCGAAGTTTTTGAAACATCTTGTTGTCTATTTTCGAAGCACTTTGGTTGCTCGAAAAGGAGGCGTGTCTCACCAATTTGAGTGACAATCTGCTAAAGCTTGTGCTCTTCTGTCACATAGACGGTTAATGTAAACACCTCCTTGAAGAGCTCAAAGCAATGGTGGATACAAAATGCAACGCCATATACACATCAGTTAATAGGACTTATGTGTGTCATGCGGCTTTGAAACCCCCGCCTAGGTATCCTTTTAAAGCTACACCAACTCAACCAAGACAGAATCTAGTGACTGGACCTACTTACGCCTTTTAAAAACTTTGGGTAGTTCTTTTTTAATTTCAGAGAACGCACGGTAAATTTTGCAAAAGTTATTGTGGGTGCATCCGCAAAAATTATAAAAGGTTTCATAAAACAATAAAGAAGGAAAATGTATAGAGTGGCTTACCTTGTCATACGCTTAATGGGTAAAGATACGTTTTTTGTCATTTTGTCGCGATCCATTCAGCGTCATATTATTCAAACGCTTTGAAGTAAATCGTACCAATTGGTCAATAATAGCGCATTTAAATACATCGCAATATTCTTATGGTAGCTTTTATTGAAAAAGTTTGTCTTTAGTTTAACGATGCTATAATCTTACCAGAACGGATAACTTGATCGATTAGGATGTCCAGGTAGTGCCACGCGGCCGAAACTATATTGAACAGCGAGGCTTGCCAACTCATGGTGGTATACCTGAGTAACTGTAAAGAAATAGTTATGTCTTCAGCATCATGCTTTTCAGGGACGACCATAATAGTGTATTCACATCGCATATATTATCTAAGGCATTTGTTGCTTTGCATGTAATCTTTCGGTTCTTTCTTTTCAATGTATATCTTATATACCACTTTCTCCTCGTCCATCCCTATCCATCTGTCGTTGTCTGATATTGTGATCCTCTGCTAGCTCTGGAGTTGAAGTAGAGCCAGTTTCTTTATTCTTTCTCAAAGGTATTTTCGTATCACCGATGTTGCTGTGCTGCTGTATTGAATTCCCATGAATGGATGCTCTACATATTGATATGAAAAGCAACCAGATACAAATTGTAAACATTGCAAAAGTTAACATGGGTGCATCCACAATAGTTTGTAAAAGGTTTCATAGTACTAAAAAGAAGGAAAATGTATAGAATGGCTTACCTTGTCATATGCCTTACGGGTAGAGATAATTTTTCTGTCATTTTTTCGCCATTCACTCAGCGTCATATTATTCAAACGCTTCAAAGTAAATCGTACCAGTTAGTCAATACCAATGTATTAAAATACATCGCAATATTCTTATGGTGGCCTTAATTGAAAACATTTGCCTATAGTTCAACGATGCTATAATCTTACCAGAATGGAAAACGAACTATTGGGATGTCCAGGTAGTGCCACGCAGCCGAAACTATATTAGACAGCGAGGCTTGCCAACTCATGGTGGTATACCTGAGTAACTGTAAAGAAATAGTTATGTCTTCAGCATCATGCTTTTCAGGGACGACCATAATAGTGTATTCACATCGCATATATTATCTAAGGCATTCGTTGCTTTGCGTGTAATCTTTCGGTTTTTTCCATCTATCGTCGGCCGATATTGAGCTCCTCTGCTAGCTCTGGGGTTGAAATAGAGCTAGTTCCTTTATTCTTTCTCAAAGGTATTTTGTATCACCGATGTTGCTGAGGTGCTGTATTGAATTCCCATGAAAGGATGCTCTACATATTCATATGAAAAGCAACCAGATACTAATTGTAAACATTGCAAAAGTTAACGTGGGTGCATCCACAACAGTTTGTAAAAGGTTTCATAGTACTAAAAAAACGGAAAATGTATAGAATGGTTTACCTTGTCAACTCCTTATGGGTAGAGATAACATTTTTTATCATTTTTCCGCCATTCACTCAGCGTCATATTATTCAAACGCTTCAAAGTAAATCATACCAATTAGTCAATAAAAGTGTATTCAAATACCTTGCAATATTCTTATGGTGGCCTTAATTGATAAACTTTTGTCTATAGTTCAACGATGCTATAATCTTACCAGAATGGAAAACGAACGATTAGGATGTCGATGTAGTGCCACGCGGCCGAAACTATATTGGACAGCGAGGCTTGCCAACTCATGGTGGTATACCTGAGTATCTGTAAAGAAATAAATATGTCTTCTGTGTAATGCTTTTCAGGGACGTCTATAATAGTGTATTCACATCGCATATGTTACCTAAGACATTCGTTGCTTTGTGTGTAATCTTTTAGTTATTTTTCTTCAAATAGCATACTGTACATATCGGTTCTTCTTGTCCATCCCTTAACATCTGCCCTCGTGTGATATTGAGCTCATCTGCTAGCTCTGGGGTGATGTATAGCTATTTCCCAATTTCTGGCTCAATGGTATTTTCGTATCACCGATGCTGCTGTGCTGCTGTGTTAAATTCCCATGAATGGGTGCACTACATATTGATATGAGACACAACCAGATACTCCGAAGTTTTTGAAACATCTTGTTGTCTATTTTCGAAGCACTTTGGTTGCTCGAAAAGGAGGCGTGTCTCACCAATTTGAGTGACAATCTGCTAAAGCTTGTGCTCTTCTGTCACATAGACGGTTAATGTAAACACCTCCTTGAAGAGCTCAAAGCAATGGTGGATACAAAATGCAACGCCATATACACATCAGTTAATAGGACTTATGTGTGTCATGCGGCTTTGAAACCCCCGCCTAGGTATCCTTTTAAAGCTACACCAACTCAACCAAGACAGAATCTAGTGACTGGACCTACTTACGCCTTTTAAAACTTTGGGTAGTTCTTTTTTAATTTCAGAGAACGCACTGTAAATTTTGCAAAAGTTATTGTGGGTGCATCCGCAAAAATTATAAAAGGTTTCATAAAACAATAAAGAAGGAAAATGTATAGAGTGGCTTACCTTGTCATACGCTTAATGGGTAAAGATACGTTTTTTGTCATTTTGTCGCGATCCATTCAGCGTCATATTATTCAAACGCTTTGAAGTAAATCGTACCAATTGGTCAATAATAGCGCATTTAAATACATCGCAATATTCTTATGGTAGCTTTTATTGAAAAAGTTTGTCTATAGTTTAACGATGCTATAATCTTACCAGAACGGATAACTTGATCGATTAGGATGTCCAGGTAGTGCCACGCGGCCGAAAACTATATTGAACAGCGAGGCTTGCCAACTCATGGTGGTATACCTGAGTAACTGTAAAGAAATAGTTATGTCTTCAGCATCATGCTTTTCAGGGACGACCATAATAGTGTATTCACATCGCATATATTATCTAAGGCATTTGTTGCTTTGCGTGTAATCTTTCGGTTCTTTCTTTTCAATGTATATCTTATATACCACTTTCTCCTCGTCCATCCCTATCCATCTGTCGTTGTCTGATATTGTGCTCCTCTGCTAGCTCTGGAGTTGAAGTAGAGCCAGTTTCTTTATTCTTTCTCAAAGGTATTTTCGTATCACCGATGTTGCTGTGCTGCTGTATTGAATTCCCATGAATGGATGCTCTACATATTGATATGAAAAGCAACCAGATACAAATTGTAAACATTGCAAAAGTTAACATGGGTGCATCCACAATAGTTTGTAAAAGGTTTCATAGTACTAAAAAGAAGGAAAATGTATAGAATGGCTTACCTTGTCATATGCCTTACGGGTAGAGATAATTTTTCTGTCTGTTTTTTTTTTTTTCGCCATTCACTCAGCGTCATATTATTCAAACGCTTCAAAGTAAATCGTACCAGTTAGTCAATACCAATGTATTAAAATACATCGCAATATTCTTATGGTGGCCTTAATTGAAAACATTTGCCTATAGTTCAACGATGCTATAATCTTACCAGAATGGAAAACGAACTATTGGGATGTCCAGGTAGTGCCACGCAGCCGAAACTATATTAGACAGCGAGGCTTGCCAACTCATGGTGGTATACCTGAGTAACTGTAAAGAAATAGTTATGTCTTCAGCATCATGCTTTTCAGGGACGACCATAATAGTGTATTCACATCGCATATATTATCTAAGGCATTCGTTGCTTTGCGTGTAATCTTTCGGTTTTTTCCATCTATCGTCGGCCGATATTGAGCTCCTCTGCTAGCTCTGGGGTTGAAATAGAGCTAGTTCCTTTATTCTTTCTCAAAGGTATTTTGTATCACCGATGTTGCTGAGGTGCTGTATTGAATTCCCATGAAAGGATGCTCTACATATTCATATGAAAAGCAACCAGATACTAATTGTAAACATTGCAAAAGTTAACGTGGGTGCATCCACAACAGTTTGTAAAAGGTTTCATAGTACTAAAAAAACGGAAAATGTATAGAATGGTTTACCTTGTCAACTCCTTATGGGTAGAGATAACATTTTTTATCATTTTTCCGCCATTCACTCAGCGTCATATTATTCAAACGCTTCAAAGTAAATCATACCAATTAGTCAATAAAAGTGTATTCAAATACCTTGCAATATTCTTATGGTGGCCTTAATTGATAAACTTTTGTCTATAGTTCAACGATGCTATAATCTTACCAGAATGGAAAACGAACGATTAGGATGTCCAGGTAGTGCCACGCGGCCGAAACTATATTGGACAGCGAGGCTTGCCAACTCATGGTGGTATACCTGAGTATCTGTAAAGAAATAAATATGTCTTCTGTGTAATGCTTTTCAGGGACGTCTATAATAGTGTATTCACATCGCATATGTTACCTAAGACATTCGTTGCTTTGTGTGTAATCTTTTAGTTATTTCTTCAAATAGCATACTGTACATATCGGTTCTTCTTGTCCATCCCTTAACATCTGCCCTCGTGTGATATTGAGCTCATCTGCTAGCTCTGGGGCTGATGTATATAGCTATTTCCCAATTTCTGGCTCAATGGTATTTTCGTATCACCGATGCTGCTGTGCTGCTGTGTTAAATTCCCATGAATGGGTGCACTACATATTGATATATGAGACAACCAGATACTCCGAAGTTTTTGAAACATCTTGTTGTCTATTTTCGAAGCACTTTGGTTGCTCGAAAAGGAGGCGTGTCTCACCAATTTGAGTGACAATCTGCTAAAGCTTGTGCTCTTCTGTCACATAGACGGTTAATGTAAACACCTCCTTGAAGAGCTCAAAGCAATGGTGGATAC
>CM067353.1:46808108-46927916 GCA_034190875.2 Urechis unicinctus
TGTTCGAACCAACTGTGTTAAGCTGTATCAAATACCAGAGCAACTGAGAAGTCTTGTTATTTGCGTGTCCGTGTGTGACACATAGTACCCGATTCGGCAGCCTATCTCTTCTTCGTGGGAGATTAGCAGAGTTCCTCGGATGACAGATAACGATACAATGCTCCTCGTAAACGTTGGACCTTTTTTGTTGTAATAGCGGAGGGTATATTGCTCCTCTGATTAGGACATTCTCGACGAGCACCATGTCTCTCGTGACAAATTAACATCCATTTAAAATTATCATATAGTGGTCCAAGGTCTAACCCAAATATAGTGATGTTTTATTGTAGCGCATAATGTAAACTATTGGAGCAGTCTAACTTCGTGCCTAAATATCGAATTCATACCGTTTCAAAATTAAGGCATAATATTACATGTGGTATTTATTACGTAGGTTTCTAACGTGGAACGCTAAATACTTGTCAAAACAGAAAGTAGATAATACTGAGTTTGCAGTTGGTAGAACAATTAAGTTATGAAACCCCTAAGCACCAATTTACTTTTGGAACTGTAAATCATAATAGATTAGTGTCAAGTGGACATTATCATAACAAAAATGCTCAAACAATTTGGTTTATGTTTATTGACAATTTCATTGTGTTTTTCATGTTGATGTGTGCACAACACTAATATAATTACAGTGCCAAAAAACCCTCTTTGCCTTGTTATATACATATTCCCTCCTGGCCATTTATATTAGACAATGCAAAGTTAATTTATTTTTGCTGGCCCTGGATTCGTTCGTCTCCTTTGTTTATCACCTATATGCGACACAGCAAATGATATTTACGGAGAATGAATAAATCATCGTCCTCCAACTGTCATTAAAAATTAATATATTAAATATTGTCAGGGTAATTAGATTTATCATATAAAGCGCGAACACGGCAGGCAAAAGGCACATGTGCAGACCACAAATTGATTGTGGAATTTTAAAGATGTCATCGATTCTAATTAGCGAGGGTTAAGATAATTGAACGGACATAACGTTATTAACGCCTTCACTGTGACTGGCAGTGACTGATGAATGTATTTTACTGACGATTACATGAGGCCCATTGGCTTGTTATTTCGACAATGAATGTTGACCATAATAATTTCGCTATTAATTACACAGTTATGACGAAACTAAGTGTAGGCTACATGCGCAAAAAATTAGTTTCACATGACATCGACTTAAACTGGTGGTAAGTTAAATGATATCATATCCAAAAAGTACTTAGGCTGTGCTGTAAACGCATATCTAAATGCTTTGTTGGACTGCGAAATCTAATTTGGAAATAACTGAATGCAGATAAAGCTATGAGAAGCTGAAACGAAAAGCATGCTGGCTCGCGATTAAATTTTCTCGTACAATAGCGTATTGCATGGAACCATGGGCAATGGGTGCATCGCGAACGCGTCGAGTCGTGAGATGTATGACCCAATCACATGGCTCGGTGAACCAGGTGACAGCTAGCTTCCCTTCGACATTGCTCCAAATGTATTTGTCCGATGCTGCTTTAGGATACGCAGTCGTGACACATAGTGTGGCCCTCACTTCATTCTGATAACACAATCGAAATAAATTATCTGCGCTGCTTGAACATACATTGTTTACATTGCGTATTAGTGAACATTATCCGTCGTGAAAAACTGCTTTTAGAGCGAGGTTGCATTTGCAAGCCTGCTTGCCTGCTTATATAAGTTTTGCATTGGTGAACAAATGACGTTTTATTAAGTGCAAACATTGTTTGATAATATGTAACCTGCAATAGGCTGGCCGTCTATGGATGTCATTCTTTTGACATTCATAGAGTAAGTGATAAGGTGTGTATGGTTGAAGGATGCGTTCCGTTGGCTACGCATAATTATCTATCATATTCATTGGGCACTGCTTTACAAACCTCTATTCCAATGAGTAAGTTTGTAATTTAACGGCGCACCAACTATAATGCGTTATTTGGTGCAGGCAAATTTGATTTGAGCAATAACAGGTAGGATTAACTAAAATTAACAGGTGCCTTTCAGAATAAATGGAAACGAAACGGGGGAATCAGGGTCCAATCTGGCTCTTAAATATTTTTCCCTTGGAAGGACCTCTCTCCTCAGCCACAAGAATTCATTTGTACGACAGGCCTATCTTTTCCTCATTTTACTTCGGCCCAAAAGGGATGTAAATTACAAAACAGGATACCGTTATGATTATACTAAAAGACCATAGCTAAGCATTCTGCATGTATATGCTGGCAGCTTGGCCCAATAAAACCGATCACAAACACATACATGTGATCAAGACATATCTTGATCCTTTGACTACTGTGTTACGATCAAAATTTGTAATCCGAGTGATTTTGGTCAGATGGTTGAATGTCTCTTGCGAGTATCGACTTTATGAGGGATAACTGGATATATAATGACCTGGCATAAGGATAAGAATATGCTGAACGGCCACATCTTCTGTATTATTTGCGTCCTTTATGTTAACTGTCTATGTAGGTTGGTAGTTGATCTCCAGACACAAAACATCTCCTATAATGATGCGTCAGTGTACGCGACATCATGTTGGTGGAAGAGTTATGGGATTGGCGTCATCGGCTCTTTCATTATAATCAATGACCTGGGTCAGGTGTAAGCACTCGCAGGCGTGTATAACGAAATTGGATTGCTCCGTCCATGAGGATAGAAAGCAGAAGCGTCAAATGAAAAACACACCAATCATTTTCAAAAGAGGAACCAGACATGAAAGGTCATAACAAATAACAGGAACAGACGGGGTAGGGACACCTACTGGTGCTTATTACATCATAAGAGGTAACAGAGATATATGAAACTAACGGCGCCGTAGCAAATATATTAATGCCTGCCATGCCATGCTATACACACTTGACCGCTCTGTCCAGTGATTAACGATAATTCCCAGGTTAACAAATACACACTTACAAGAATGTTGGCGCAGTGGCTAGTTTATATAAAGCGCGGTATTCCAGGATCGCTTGATGATAAACGTTTTCATAGATATATCAGAAGATGGTGACACGGCACCACCCTCGAGGAATAAAAGGAGCCCCCGCATGATGCAATACTTCATTCAGTATGTTAAACATCCGGCATATCTTGCTATGTTTTTAAATTGGGCAGGCTATTGCCTGAATTTTCCTGATGACAATGCAACCTGACAGCCGCTCCCACAAAGAATATATTTTTCACTTTTTCGTACACCTGGCTGTAACATTGATTGGATATTTTTCTTAATTCTGATTTGGTCTCTACAGCTAACATTTACAAAAAACGGGAAGCTTCCTGGAACCTCTTTGAAAAGATAAGTATTGAATGATGAAAGGACCAAGCGCGTTTGATCAATGTAAAGAGCATTTTGTTTGGAGGTAAATCAATATAATCCAACGGTTAAAAACGATTGCAATGAATGGTCATAGTCACTGGAGTATAATCTAGAATTCCAGAAGCTTGATGTTTCAATACTGTAGTACTCTCAAGTTATGGTTAATAATCCTATCTAAGTATGGATACAACACATATCAATCTGCAGAAGCATAAATGCACAATTGCTCGATTTACATATGTCTAACATGCCCATATAAAATGTCTGACATTTGCTTATGAATGTCCTCTAGTATTCACTTAGTCATATGAAACGATGTTAAATCCGCATTCGACAATGCCATTCGCATAAGGTATTGTATCACTTTGGCTCTAAACCATTGACCGACTATATTTCATTTCAGACTGAATACTTCCATTCATTCAATATTAATACTGCTCTACATGATATCTTACAAGCGGCACGATTGTAACTGCTGCCCGTGGCTGCAGGTGGCTACATAAATAAAAATGGCACCGTTGCGTAGCAGTTATATAAGCACACTCCCGCTTCTTGAAAGTTGTATTAAAGTTAACATGGGAATAGTAAGTTGACTGGTGATTGGTTTATAAAACCGATCATTATATGTACACTTGATGTAAACACTAGCAAAGCAGTGTCAATTGTCACTATTTACCGTTCTATAGCCAAATTGCATACTAGCCTTCCCTTTGCAAGCATAGCAGAATGTTCACCTATGACAACAGTAGGGTGCCTCTTCTGCAAGTCGAGTGTGGTGCCTCGTCGCCATCAAGTGATATATTAAATCAGGTTCTAGCTGACCAGCATTTCTTTTTGGTAGTATATTGTCTTTTATAAGAGATAGACAGGATTCGTCGCTGGGAATATAGGAATGCGATTCTCTGTTTAACGCATCAAGGTTTTTTACCCACTTTCTATACAGATTGGGTGCCAAAGTGCGCCTCTAAGTAGACCATACGTGATCAGCAGCACATCTGTCGTGACAAGTTAGCATCGTCTGAAACCAATATATAGTGCTCTAAGGCCTACAAAACGCTTCTTTTACTTAGTTTAAACCCCAAAAATGCCCTATGAAGTATTTCCCCGACAGTTTAATTCCTTGACGTCGTATTTATATCGCTTTAAAATATAGACTTAATTTAGTTGCCCGATAAACATAAGAAAGAAAATTCTATCATTAACGGGAGCTACAATCAATGTACTCACCCCACACCGACAATTATCAGGAACATATTGTTACTGCTATCTATTTCAGCGTATGGGCATTGTATTCTATCGTTCAGGTAGTTCATACTTGAGCATTTGTGTGCCTGTACATATATTAATCATTATGCATATGCCGGGTTGGTTGAATGGTTAAACTGTTAAACGAATGCCATCGTCGCATTTTTGTCGACATGTGAGTAAGCACTATATTTCACACGAAAAGTTTGCTCCAAGCCCAGGATAGGAAGATTAAATAAATCACTATGTTTATAAGTGGAACATTTAAGGAAAAAAATTTTGAAAGAGGTATTCGCATGCGTTGGCAGCAACACGACTGTACTTAAATATCTACACCATTGTTGAAGCTTAGAACCGGTCGCATATCTTTGCCTGCTCAATCAATATGTTTGACTTTTGACATAGATAAACCACACCTAGTATGTAAATATGACTGATGCTAGAACATGGCAATGCACCGATTTTGTACGCGGTGCACATTCCGACCGCCATTCTTTGTATATGGCAGTAATAATGAGTGCGCTAAAAAGCTTACAGAAACTTACTCGATATACGCAGCGCGGCGTAAAAAAGGCATCCATATCGTGCGCATGCATAATTTTAGTTATGTAGTGCTTTAATATATCCTTCCCTTGATATTATGCAGTTGTGAGTTATTCACCGTAGAAGCTAACTAACATGATACAGCATACAAATCAGTATTCGTACGCAGTTACTATGTATTTCGTTAAAGCAGATTAGCGGCTCAAACACGGGATACTGATTGCTGACCATTCCAAACGCGCTTTTAATTTCAAATAGGAGATGAAATTTATTGCTTAGCACATGTTAGCTTAGCACATGAGTTATGTCAACACAATGATAAAATACTTAACACTGATTAGTCGATGTCACCAGTAGGGCATTGAGGAATAATCAATGTAGATACGAAATTTTGTAATAAAGACCATGTTTATCTGCGATGAATGTTTTCATGCACCTGCCAATAGCAATAGAACCAGAAAGAGACATTCGGTGCATCTCAAACGCATCCAGGCGGGAGATGAATTATCCAATTATACGGCTCGGTGAACCAAATGACAGCTAGCTTACCTCTTTTTGCCATTGTTTCTGGTTCTGCGGCGCGAACCACTTTGCTTTGAGTTAAGCAGCCAGGACATATATCAGGCAATCATTTTTGCAGTGACAACACATGCTATAAACACTCCGCTTTGTTTGGGTATAAAACATTTACGATGCCTAATAATGAAGATTCCCGGTCGCTAATAAATGCAATCTATGTGCTGCCGCTATTTAAACGTCGCACCCAATGCGCAAATATTAGGAAATGCAAACATTATACAGTAATATGAATCTTACGATTTGGTTCTCAATGTATGTGTGTCATTGTTGCTGCGGACAAATGACATCCGCTATCCGTAATAGCATTCCCAGCGATAATCATCTCCAAAGGAGTTACTATTATAAAATTCACTTTCATTCCCTATCAGTATAGCAATCCTACTTACAAGATAAACCTGCAAAATGACGGCGGATGACACGCCAAGCTAGTATTCCCTCTGGGCGCTAGGGGCGCTACTTTCGATTCTAATTCGCTACCTCGCGCTAATGGTGCCGTTAATGGTGGAATTTTCTTTCTTATGTTTATCGGGCAACTAAATTAAGTCTATATTTTAAAGCGATATAAATTCGACATCAAAGAATTAAAATGTCGGGGAAATACTTCATAGGACATTTTTTTCGGGTTAAAGTAAGTCAAATAAGCGTTTTGTAGGCCTTAGAGCACTATATATTGGTTTCAGATGCTAACTTGTCACGACAGATGGGCTGCTAATCAAGTATGGTCCACTTAGAGGAGCACTTTGGCACCCAATATGTATAAAAAGTGGAAAAAAAAAAAAAAAACCTTGATGTGTTAAACAGAGATTCGCATTCCTATATTTCCAGCGACGAATCCTGTTTATCTCTTATAAAAGACAAAATACTTACCGAAAAGAAAGGCTGGTCAGCTGGAACGTAATTTAATATGCTTATACATAACTGGTTAAAATAATAGTAATATGACCGACTACGTGGCAGGAGAGAATGGCGAGGAATGCCGTTCTGAGAGGCAGAGGTAGCACACCCCCCGCACTGTATCTGCAACAGGGAAGATTTTGTGAGGTTGAACAAGACCTCGTGTTGTGGTTAAGGGAGTATGAGTGCAAATAAGTGGTCTGAGCAGACCGGGTTGATGCAGCTGAAGCGCTACTTAGTAGGAGTTGGAGGGACAGTGGTGCATTGAAACCCGGTGGTTGGAGAAAGCTATATTGATAGACTGGCTGCGGAATTAGCAAGTGAATTTGAACGGGACAAAAGCTCCGGTTCGCAGTAGCTGAGAGGGCAGAGGTCAGAATGTTTAGACCATAGAAGTACTTGCAATGCGTTGAGGGAGATATAGCAGTGCATGTGATATTGATTTACCAGGGAATGTTAAAATTGTGGAAAGAGAGGGTATTTGGGTTAAATTGTCCCAGTGCCTACTATGGCAGTGGTGAACAAGCACCACATAATACTGTCCGGATACCAAGGTCCACTTTGGTAGGGGCGGAACAGGAGTATGTGGTGCCTGGCACTCTGCCAAAACATAAGCAGTACCCAGCGACAACCGTAGTACAAGGCATGCATCGTCATGAAAATGACAACGCCGTGCTTGTCGCGAGTACATAAGTTGACCCCAATTGACGCAGGAGGACGGTACCTCTGCCAGTTGACAGGTTAATTACCCCGGAAGGGACGTGGTTGTGCTAGAAACGGGTTTTGTGGTGGCTATTGTGTCTGATATAGACTATGATAGCACTATCAGCAAGTTGGAAACTAACTGAGAGACAAAGTCACTGCACTACAAGGTGTCACGGTGCGACATGATGGCTGCACTGCTCAATCAATGAGCAGACTGCTCCCGGGTCATCGGAAGGCTATATGAGAACTGTTGTCCAGATATGGGCGAAAAGGAACAGCCCTAGCTGCTGAAGTCGTTGTCAGAATTTGCTGACGTATTCTCCAAGAAGCCATAAGATGTTGGAAAAACTGATGGAAGATGAGATTTACCTTAAAAAAGGCCTATAAAGCAACCACAGCGTAAAAAAGCACGCCGCAAATCGGACGATGCGGATCATCCAATGCGAGAGTGAATGGAACAGGGTAGCGTGCGGCCAAGTCATAGTCCGTCAAGCTTGCCCGTAGTTGTGGTGAGAGAAAAGAATGGTCAGTTGCACACCTGCGTCGAATACCGCTGACATAATCAAAGATAGATACCCCATCATCTCGCAATTTGCAGAAAAACGTGATGCAGCAGATTCACGATTCGCCTTCGTGGGGTCATTGCGGTAATGAAAAAAACGTATGCAGGATAGCTATCATTGGTATGGGATCTAGTCGTACTAGCAAAGCATGTGCATGTCCAGCTAGACATTACAAACTGTCTACGCTATTCCTCATTTTATTATCTTAACATGTTTTAGGGACTAATGCGCTACTCCTAAGCATCTATCCAATAGCTATCTATGCTAGCCTTTGATTTGATACTGGCCCGAGCTTTGAAGACGCTCTACATCAAGATAGATTAATCTCACAAGGTACTTAAAAGCGACCTCCTCCAACTAATCGCACAGTCCATTATTGCTCGTTTCTGATTGATAATTCTCCAAAGCAAGTCATTTTTTTGCGGTTCTCGGTGACACAACATCATGGTGTAGTTTTATTATGAGCCTTTTGCCAATCGACTCAGCATCGGTATGTAGCCTCAAAGTTGTAGACTAATAATCAACGACGTGCATTCAAAGCTTTCACGGCATAAACGAGGTACACATGATTGCCGTCAGGAAATATGTTATGATTATCAAACAATACAAATGAATAAAAGCGACGCAGACAGAATGGTGAATTGCTAGAGAAAGGATTCATTCTAGATTATCAGTTGCAGTAACAGTGCCTCACCCGTAATGATGGTACAGACGGAAGGTTGAATTTATAACTGCAATGTTGAATTTCCCTCTTGATGAAGTTGCTGGCTTATCGTTGTGAATATCACAAGTACATTGTGGAGCCTGCCCTTTCAGTTACATGATGCTTATTGGGACAACCTATTATATCAGCTAATTATACTTAGGTTTCAATGTGTAAATGTAAAAACATTCATCAAACTCGCAATCCATATTGTGCATCGTGCCGGCACCCTTAAGGACAATATCCACTCAAATTGACTTTAAGAAATCGCAAACAGGCCTTTATATTGTTACATTATATCGATGAAACTGGTCCGTATATGACAAGTGAGAATTGTGCCACAACGCTAGTCCTCGCGCAAGCATGAACAGTGTGCGTAGTTTATTAGCACTTATGGACTTCTGTATCGTGTGATGCTGGAAGCATCTGCCATTATCACGCGATATTACAAGAGAAAATCTTCAGCTAATACATTCGAAAAAATTCTATCGATAAATTGCTCATTCATATGGGATTGGCAAGCAATGCTGCTCAGGGGTCAGGCCATCTGCAATGCATAAGATGAGGCAGTTATGGGCTTGATCGCACGAGACGCTTCGTTTAAAGTGCTCATTTTATCGATGTCTTAGATACCAAGGTAACCCTTAAGAATAGGTCGCAAACCTTCGCGCGATTTATTATCAGTCTCAAGGGGTACATATTATTGGTGACTTTGACATTACCCGCCAATACGGTGATCAGTTATATGCACATATTTGCATTATTTAGATTCTTACCTTGATAGACTTATATGACTAATATATGTTGCGCAAGAGAGATTCAGTGGTTCAAATTGGTGTTATTCTTAACCGACAAGGACATAGGATAGACTTAACCACAAGTTACCCTCGAGCAATCATTGAAGAGTCACATATATAACATTGGCATGAACATAATTCGGTTTCGGGATTGACAATGCTCCATACCTGCGAATGGATGTTCACATTATGTCATTAATGAGTAAGCAAGTTAGGTCAGTTAAGCCACACTTGTTATGCTTTCTCTGTGATACGGTATATATATGCAGGTTGGCAGCATAAACAAAAAAAGACAACATTAGACAATGGAATGCTTCCCGAGCTGTGAGAGATAGATTCATTGACATATTTTAATGAAATTATAATGAGTTGAGTGTTTTATCTATATACATCAGTACACAAATCATATGGAAAGTTCCTGGTATGCATCTACAACCGCAGCAAAAAGGTATCCGAGTCGCATATTTGACCGCATGTTTGGTGCTTTATTTTAGAATCACGCGATATTGATATATCTGGTACGAATCTAAAATGCGACTGCATAGTGACATATTTCTGTTTTCATCAATTCCAAACAAAGTACGGGAGTATACTGCTAAAATGCCCAACCAATTTGTTTGGCAATACAGTAAATTTGTGTGTTTATTATGCAGACGATATAGAACGGTTTTTATGTCAATGATTCTCCCTGAAACGACGAGATCGAGTGCATGTGTATATGAATCGTAATCTGTACTGCTCATTTAGCCTCTTTCCAATATCCTCTCAATAGGACACGGGTATTTTTTGCAGGATTTATTAACCAAATAAAATCATCTTTATGTGGCAGTATACAATCTCATTGGTTGGCCACTATGCTATTATGTTCTAGTTACTGATTGTGAGTCTCTTTGGCTTAATCCTCCCGAAATTGATGTTATTGGCGCTAATCAGAGCGATGTCAAAGCTGATATGCTACTATGCGTTCATATCGAAAGAGATTCCGTTTCAATTTTTCCTAGATGATAAGACCTTTATAAATACCAGAAATTCGCGTGGTAATGCAAAATGAAAAGTATTATTCCAAACCGTAACACGCAGATCCATTTCCAATGCTAACTCTCCGTATCGTTAATATCATTCGGATCCAATAACCATTGCCATTTTGAGTTTTTCCAATTTGCCTTACGGAAATGAATGGCTAATTTCAACACAATTTTAACAGGCGAGCTTTTTTGATATCTGACATTACACAAAGGCATATTTGAAACATTTTCCGGGTAACTTACTTCAATTATATGATATGGAGCGTTAAATGCAAAAAGTATAGGCGACGTACATTATAGATTGTGTAATTTTAAAATTGATATCGATTCGAATTAGCGATAATTGATTATTGAAAAGTATTATCATCACTGACGTCTTCACCACGACTGACCGTGGCAGATGGATGGATTTTACTGAACCTTCCATAAAACAACGTGCAATGGCCTGCTGTTTGGGTGTTTAATGTTTCCAACAATAATTGCACTGTTAATTTAACAGGTAAGATGATATTGAGGATCGGCTACATGCGCATAATTAGGTTTAACTCAGCCGGGATTAAAACAGAAAGACAATTGAATGATACAACGCCAAACACTAATAAGTCTACGCCGTATTAGCGATTTTAAATGCTTACGCAGACGGTGAAATCTCACTTGGAAATAAATGAATGTAGATATAGCTACGAAAAGCTGAAACGAAGAAATATGTTAGTTTGCGGTAAATTTCATAAATAAATAAGCCAATTGCACTAGAGCTATCGAGACACAATTGGTGCTCAGACAAAACGCCTAGTCATGGGATGTATGTTCCAATTACTGGGCTAGGTGAACCAGGTGACAATTACCTTCCCTTCTTCTGATATTGCTTCAGAAGAACGACACGGTTTGCTTTGGGTTACGCAGTTAAAAGTGTCGCTCGTACTTCAATCTGGAAAAGCACCCGCAATATATTGTCTGCACTGCTTGAACATATATAGCTCTCTTGAAATCAATGGCCTGGGTTTCGTACAAGCAGGCGTCGGTGGCTAGAAAGAAAATAGGATTTGTCCGTTTATTTGGAAAGCTAGCGCCAGGGTCGTATGAAAAAAACACGCTATTCATATAACCAAAAAACGATTGATAAGGACACCTACTAGTGTTTATTTCATCTTCATTTGAGGTAACAGAGATTCATAGAACTCATAGCGCAACAGTAACTCGCCATCATTTTCCTAATTTTCGGCCCGGCGTCTCGTGACTTTAATTGATTAACTCATCACTAACAGGTCCGCATTTTCTATCATAAACAATGGCGAATGTTAAAGTTTCGGAGAGCGATGTATTTGAGTTTTACGATTTGGTGGTGGATTTCGGGTATTAGAGTCTAAAATGCTGGAGCATTCCGATCCAGAGAATGCAGTTGCCATTGTGCCGTACAGATTCGAGCAATATCCATCCGAAAACAGCACCAGCGAAACCAAAAGTGACAGGACTGATTCTGGTGTTCCGAGGAGCGATAATCGGAACACAAATCGTGTTTAAAACATTTATTGACGAGTCACATTTCAATTGTTATCACAGCACGTAACTATCTTATCTTTTGATTTAAGACAAGTATCAACCATCTTAAGCACCTTTGACTTAGCACGTTTATTCCTAAGCAAAGAACCTTCACCTCCGACAGCATCCGCGCTGTTTACTATTTTCGGTCTCTTAAATCCGCACTGCAGAAGGTCATCAAAATAGCAGGGAAGAGGGCATTGCCTAGTTTAAACCAACTGACTTATGTACCCAGGTAGATCTTAGGTTTTGAAACCCTTGTTTCAGGTACTAATGTTAAGACGGCTCAAACAGACCAACCGTCAGGGTGCATCTGTTGTGTGGAGCAGAAGGAAGTGGTGGTAAAAATAGCAAGTTTACCAGAAATTGAATGTGTCACATAGCATCCATACTTTAATTCCGTATGTCTTAATGAAGATGTGATGGAGACTGTATGTTATGACTGCAAGCAGCATCATGGGCCATACAAGAGAAACAAGTAAGTACTTACAGACAACACACACCAAGTTATAATTGTATTATTTTATTCAAATGAATGACACTTTCAATTCAGCCTGAAGTATGAATACATAATACACATGAAAACGTGTGTAAATGAGTATAACATTATATATTATATATATATATATATATATATATATATATATATATATATATCTATATATATATATATATATATATATATATATATATATATATATATATATATATATATATATATATATATATATATATATATATATATATATATATATATATATATATATGTATACATTTACGGTGAAACATTACCCTGGATACAGGCATCCAAAGGTGCTGTCATTATCTTGGAAAGAGAAATCGGGTCCCCAGACCATCCTGTGTGACATCAGCTATCCAAAATACATTAATGTTGGATATGCGGATGAAGACTGAAGCTTAATATTTGTTGTGTGGGATGATGCATAATGCATTACCCTTGCCGCCAAAAATAATATATCAATAATATCAACAGTATTCCTTTTCATCGACGATTGTAAATATGATATACCTTACATGCTGCTCGGTATCGGTGCCATAACGGACATGACAGCTCCAGGACATAAATATGTTCATCTAAGATATTATCTGTATATGAGCTTATCAGCACACCAAAAACGTCCTTTGAACAATGGCATATCCCTAAGCTGTCTCGGCGTTCCACGTTATTGTGAAATTCTTCGTGCGTCCTATTTTCATCTCCAAAGTAATCACCATGTTAGATAGTTATGTAGCATGCCCTAATTTGCTTTATTCGAGTTGGCATGATAGCTTTCATTTAGTACATGGCCGGATAGTTGCTGCATCCGAATGATTAAACCTCTATGGGTAATTTTCCTATTTATGTCGTCAGGCCGATTGGTTAACCCATAATCATAGGTGTCAACTCCTTTCGCGGCTATCCAACGCTCGGAGTCAAACAAGAAAAGTGACACCTTGTTGAAGTAATCTTTACAAGCTCGTGTGACACCTGGCTTCGTCTCCCCTAAGTTGAATCAGCGCGGTTTTTTTCATTGACAGTGAACAGCAAATCGGTATCAACATTGATGGCAACGTGAATGCTGCACCTGCTAATGGAGAAAGCTTTGACATACCACCATATGATATGGGCAGCCCCACAGCGTCCGCTGTATCTGTTTCATCCAAGCACTGGCTTGCTACGTAGCAGGTCACGGAGCATCTAGAAGATAACTTCCCCAGTGACACAGCTGCGGCCTATACACGTTCGGCCATCCAACCAACCACTTTTGCAGTTGACCTGCACTGCCACAATACAATGAAGCCAATCATTCATGGATGGGCAGCTGCCGGCGCTTGCCAAGAATTTAGCTGCTTTTTATCCATTCCTTCACACCGGGCGTGTCAGCGGGTTCCCAGGATGGTACCAATACCACCTATTACAGCTAGTACCAGGATTGAGATAACATTCCCGATCGCAGTGAGGATAGAGGCGATCCTAATGCCCTGCTACCGGAATAGGGTGCTGATACGCTGAGTTAGCATTGTGCCCTCGTTAAAAAATCTGTTCTTATCCCTGCTGCGGTTGATTTGGGTCCGCATACGTTTGCGGTTTACCGAGGCAGCTACTAGTCTAATATGTCTTTCTTCCGGCAACTCTGCAGACTCAGCTCATAGTGTTTTTTCTCCTCGTCTGGCAACTCCTCCAACTTATGCTCCTGACTGGGTATTTGCTTGTCCATTTAGCTAAGCCGGTCTAGGTTGTTGACCAGCTCTCCCCTCTTGGTATCCCTAGCCGTGTCTAGCTCTATAAGTTCTCGTAGTAGCAGACCATTTGTCTGTATATCCACGTTTACTATAACGATATGACACCCCTCTTTAAAGTTTCTGCCGTGTCGCCTGCTGCTGTCGCGACTTTGAGGCTGATCATTTCTAATTCCTCTCCAGCCTAAGTAACTGTTTGTTCAACCCCTTGAAGACTTGTTCTGTGTGAGGGTGTGCTCCGTCACAGGAAGCTTGTAATCAATAAAAGTGACACACTATAGAACATCAACATGAACGTACGGCCAGCAGAATGAAGGGCATCCTACTATTCTTTGAAGACACAGTCAATGCCAAATTTGCAAGAAAGATAGTGTCACTCTGGCACCCAAAGATTACAAAGGTCGAAGTGACCAGTGAGAGCATCCCTAACCAACTCGATGCCCGGGGCCTGCGTGGTTTCTAGCGGCGGGATAATAAAAAAAAGGCCTTTGCGGCTACAAGAAAACAAGACCCCAGTGTGGCAACAGCTGTAAAAGACCTGGCATTGGCGGATGTATGCCTAGGAAAGTACCTTACCAGCAAAATATGCCCTGTGGCACGACGTGAGGTCAAGTGCTGCCAACAGGCTACATGGAGATTGCGACTGAGGGTGTTACCATTCGGATCACAGAAAACGCAGAGGCAGCTAGTGCATTAAACGTCTATATGTATGTTGTTGGGGATGTACAGCTTAGCATTAAGGATGGCAAGTTCGTCAACGAAGTCTACCTACTTTACATTAACATATGGTCCCTGCTCGGCTATTGTCTGTGGGCAGAGAGTATGCGGTCTTCATGCTTAACCTACTTGAAGGGCCCTTTTTTGGTGCCTTTTAACATTGCCTTGACCAAGTAAAACGACATGTTATCCAAACTGCCCTTTACAGCCGCCATGCGCATCAATGTGTTTGGGTCCTCACTCAAACGTACAACTGTGTGCTGAAGAACCTTTGTGGTTTGTGCTCTTTCACACCAAGTACCATGACTCATTTGAAGACGACCTGCATTAGAATGATGCGATCCCAACAAAGGAGGAACGTGCCGCAGTACGACAGCTACTAGCAGAGACCGAGCACGCAAGACTTCTGCTGCCAACTTATCAACCTACTGGATATGTCGTTCATCGAAACAATCTTAGTCGTGTCGACCCTTCCAGCAGCTGCGTGATCTGTTGCCGGGTAAGGTATAATTATCTAGATAGTAGTCGACATAATATATTAGACTTCGAAAGTATATACGCAACATTGATAATTATATCATCATTGATCAACTCCTTGCAGAGTGTCATCGGCCGTCTATCCTGAACTCAGCGGTCAAAGACTCTATAGGGGTCAGGTGTTATTTGTATGTATCTACCGCTCCCACTTGAACACCAGCCATAGCTAATTACAGACCTCCGTTAATCGCGGCCTGAACAACCGCTAAGCACTGTCAATTTGGACCAGCAGGTTAAGCAGATATCAGAGGTAACGAAAATGACCACGAATCAACAAGGCCCAGAGGAGACGGTGACTAGTGAACGCGCTACAGTATGTACTTAGCTCCGCTATATAACGTACTTAGTTTGCTAAAGCATGTACCCAGCTGCGTTATAGCATGTACTTCACTATAGCTTGCTATAGCATAAACTAAGCTCCGCTATAGCATGAACTTAGCTCCGCTAACTGCGGCTTTAACAACAGCTGTAAATTTGGACAAATAAATATTGAAAGCAAATATATAAAATACGAACGAACAGGACAACGTATCAATGGGACCTGACAGCTCGAATACACAATCAGGATAAGCTTCTGATAAACCTCGGTGATCCTAAGGCCACACATGCTTCGGAGGAGATCATTGCTACTGTCGAAAAGCCTCCCGTAATGGAAAGGTCTCATTTGCCTGGGTTGTTCTTTGCGCTGGGTTGTTTATACTAGTATGGTAGTAGAGATTTAATTTGCACCATTAACAGGTTAACTGAGTCAACTGGATCAGGAAGTACAATTAAAGGATTCGTTTGTTATTGATTAAATTTATCAATATGACAACACCAAGCACTGATGAAAAAATGCTCGTCAACGCACTATACCATGGTGCAGTTGTTTATGATATATCAATAGGTTACGCCAGGATCGGCAAGATGACTCTGAACATGGTTGTTTCCAGGTGATATTCTAAAGTAATGGCCTCGTTTGCGCTACTTTTGGAAGTGCCCTTGTCAACACCCTTGCATTCTCTGTGAGCAACTACTTATTATCTTAGTGACGAAGCAGCCAATTGGATGCCATGCCATGATATGGCAATAGAGCAGCATGCTTAGACAGCGTGGAGCAGTTAGACTTCATCAATGAGCAATTCAGCCACCAGGGACATTCCGAACATACTCTCCGGGATGTTGACGACGTTATGCGAGAGTTCTAACTGATTACAGGCTAACCCATCGGCCCACTGGAGCATGAGCCTCAACTTTGAGACTTCTACATGCCCTCAGATGACCAGTATGGCTGTGATGGGACTGGTGGCGTACAAGCTTGCCCAGTAGACAGAAGATTTATGACTCGCAGGCAAATCATCTATTTTAAAGGCATTACAGCCACCAAGAAGATTACAGCAGCCGCAAGTGTTTCTGAGGAAGTTGCCTGTAGTTTGCTTACAAACAAGCTATGTGGCCAATTTCCCTGCCATTGCCGAAACACATTCCCTAGCAATAATTTGCTGTGTCTAGGCCTAACACGGTTCACCTAGCCAATTTTTTGTTTCTTCCTTGTGGCGTCCTGAAACGTCGAACTTGCAAGTATGTACTCACAGTAGTGGACGTGGCCTCATGCTACAAAGCGATCGAGCCGTTGACTAAATAAGAGGCTAAAGAGGTTGCGGGTGTACTTAAATGGATGTACAAGTGAGGACCACTTCATTGGCCTCAGGTGGACGCCGGACCAAGGTTCATAGGAAAATTGGACTGGCTGCCGGCCATGCATGGGGTTTCCGCCAGGGCTGGCTGTGTGGATGTCCATCGAGACCAGACAATTGTGGAACACTTTCCTCACACTCTTGCTGAGCGTCTCACTTCAGTCTGGGGAACAGTCGACTGAGTGGGTTTCTCGGGTGCAAGCTGTTGTATCTGCAATAAACAATGAGGTGACCCACTTGACTGGTAAATAAACTAAAAATGCACAAAATCTCTCTTCCGTGGTCCCAGCCCTTTTGGCAGGGCTCAAAGACCAAAAGCTATATGATATAA
Organism: Urechis unicinctus; assembly: GCA_034190875.2. Lineage (NCBI taxonomy): Eukaryota > Metazoa > Annelida > Polychaeta > Xenopneusta > Urechidae > Urechis > Urechis unicinctus. The sequence goes on from CM067353.1 coordinate 46,825,565, forward strand.
AGTCCGGAATTGATAATCATCCTTGAAAAATTTGTCAGAAGTGTATAGATAATAAACTAGCAGTTGCATGGATTGTGGGTTTGATAAGATCATCCACAGGCTTGCGTACCAACAGAATAAGATAACTGCACCAGAGCCCAACCACCCTGAAGGGCTCAAAGGTTGCACTACAAGTCCAAGTGCCACCCAGAGCACCCCCAGACTCCACTCCATGCAAAGCAGCCCCTACCCACAACACGCAAAGCACCCCTATGCCCACATGCCTGAAGTATAAGACGACTAAGTGGGCTGAAAACTATTTGCGTGGGTGGTTGATGAACGTTCTTGAGGGTCACCACCTCGATGTGAATGTTATGATGTTCAAAAGAGTCGTACGTTAACAGATGTGCATAATTCTGACTGATGAGCTTAAATAGCTGAACGGAATTAAGTGTCAGTTTGCTTTGCAGGCACTGCGTAATAATCAGGAGGTTGTTCTCTCTGCAGAAGATATTGGCGATATCCTAAACAGGAGCAACGCCAAGTGGACCAAGAAGGGTTCACAACAGTCGTAACACTGTAGATAGATATTGTTTACTACCAGCCGTTGAAATGTGGTCCCTACCTGCCATTATATAAATTTGCTGGCAGCTAAGAAGGCAAACAGAAACGTAAAGGACGACTACTGCGCTCTATATCACATTGAATCGGCTAGGCACCTAGTCTCTCAGGACCATCAGCGACCATCTAAGTATAACACCCAGGGGCTGTTAGACCTGCTGGAGGGTAAAGACGTAAAGATTACATTACCTGTGTCGCAGGTTGAGAAGATGGAGAAGCATGTGCCTAACTTAGTCCTGAACGTCTTTGGCTGGGAAGGAGGCGCTACTATCATACATCACATCAGTAAACAGTCTGCTGATATTCCAAATCTAAATCAAATGCTGACTGGGAAGGATAGCACGTTTCACGACACAGAGATCAAAGATCTATAATGCTTGCTGTATGATCAGAGTAAACCCAAAGAGCGCAAGCTCTTCTGTGAGCGATGCCTACATGGTTATACCACTGAAAAACTGCTCCCGACGCACAAGGTTGAGTGTATGAAGAATAGGGCAGACTGCTGGGCGAGCTGACATGCCGGAAAAAAAGAAAGAACATATTATCCTTCCAGAACTGGCACAAGCAGCTGGTATCACTCTAGGTAATCTACACCAACTTTGAGGCACTCACGGTGAAGCTTCCAGGCCCTGCACCTGATCTTACTTAGAGCAACACAAAGACAGAAGAACAGGAGCCATTCGGTTACGGCTATGTAGTTGACTGATGCGATGGTCAGACCGAATCCCATGTAGTGTACAAAAGAGGAAGCGCAGTGGATAAATTCTTGTCAGCCCTGCAACAGGAACAGCACAAGATCAATTCAGTTCTGTCAAAGCCTGCTCCCTTGCACATGACGAGTGGGGAATAAAATAGTTAAAAGGCAGCAACCAACTGTCATGTATGTGAAAAAAAAACTGGGCAGTGACTTCATTCACAACCACTATCATATAACAGGTTAGTTCAGGGCCAGCCAATAATGTCTGAAACTTGAAGCCGCGGCCAAGTCCCAAGAAGACAGCCGTGCCTATGGTCTTCCAGAACCTACAGGGCTAAGACTCTTGATACAGGCCATCAGCAAGGTGAAAGGTCAAATCAACTGAATCCCAAATAACATAGAAAAGTACATATTGACAAGGCATTGCCTGCAAGTAATCCAGACGCGTTTGCAGTAGCAGCTAAGGATGAGCCCGACAAAACAAGGCGCCAGCTGCTACTGTGCGAGGGGGTGTATCCCTATGAGTTTATGGACGGCTGCGATAAATATGATGCCTGGCTGCCTCCAGCAAGCCAGATCTGCTGCAGACTGTAAACACGTGCAGAAGGTCGTGTGCAGACAACATAGGCGACTTCCATGACCTGTACCTGCGCATAGACGTGCTGCTTCTAGTGGATATGTTTGAGATATTCTGCAGGACCTGCCTGAAGCAGTATGGGGTGGACCTGGCCAACTACTTCACCGGCCCCGTCTGTCATGGGACACGCTGCTTAAGAGCATACGTGTGGAGCCAGAGTTACTCACCGACAATGCCAAAACCGGATATATATTCCAAGTTGATATGGATTATCCCGTCTACATTTTAGGGAAACTTATCTAATTGCTTTTGTTTTTGAATGGAAGTAGGCAACATTATGCATGCATTGATTCAAACTTGTAGTGGTTGATAAATTAGCGCAACGAGTCTATCACGAGCGTTATGATATGATATCGCAGCAAAAGTTCTGCATTTTGTTCCGAGCTGCACTCGGCAAATTGTATCATTTTGTCTTTTATCATGACGAATTACTGTAAAATGTATGACGCGTTTAACAAACAGGATTGACAATTTGGATATTGCTCTTTTGATTTTGCATAACTTAAGTGCCCTAGACATTAACCAAGCTATAAAGAACAGCAAACAGTAACGGTTCCGACTCCCCGCCACAGTGACAACACCATGTGCACTCTAAACCCCTTAAGTGATTCAAAGAATTCGCGACTATGTTAAGGACCTACGAAGCGAATCGTGGTCAGAGGTATAGTTTTTATTATGGGCGATCTCATAATACACTAGCTAACTCCTGGCTATCAGTTTTCATTTGGTCTCTGCTGTAACATGTTCTATAAGTTTGAAGACCAGGTAAACTTTATTAAATATCACAGGAAGACACCAAGCTAGAGAGAGACGCGGAGACGCTGCTCAAAACAACTACACCCAAACAGGTGACGTCAGTGTCACCTGGCAAGTCTCTTATGATACAATCATAACGTTCGTTCCATCCGCGGTCACAGAAACACTAAAAAGCAAACTTCACGTTTAATATTATACGTTCACCCTCACGATCATTCCGCTCATATGCAAGTATCATCGTACATGAAGCTGAACTCAACCACGTAAATTGAGGACTGTGGACATAAATATTTGCATTGGAACGAAGGGTTTATATGCCTTCTCGGTTTGTCGCCCATCTTAGCGGTTAGAGTTCGCACACAAGCACACTTTCATGATTTTCTGTTGGTATTTTTAACCTTTTGCTCGCTCAGTATTTCCCGCCCTCTATTATAAACATGTGTCGCTGTTGATCGGGGTGCCTGTGCCTGTGCTCAGAAAGGCCTCGACATGGTTGACAAGCCAGAGAGTTCATCAAGTTCGTTGCTGAGCGCGAACAAGTCGTCTCTTCTGCGCACAAGTCGAAATTTCAGTCCTTAATTTTAGACTCAGTTGTGAAGGAGAAAGTAGTACACGTCAGATACGCCCTAGAGGTTATAGTGGAGTTTGTAGGGCTGCAACCGATGCACAGATTATTACCAGCGAGGTTTTTATCCGTAGTACAGAGATGCCAAGCATTGTTGGAAGCAGACATTGGTTGGTGTTGTTGCCGATGGTGCGGCAGCGATGGTTGATGCCAACAGTGGTGCAGTGAAGCGATTAAGAAAACAGGGAGTCGGTCATTGCTGTCCACTACACGGCCCACAGGTTGGAACTTTGCTTCAAAGATGCTATCGACAACAATCCGCTACACAAGAGGACTATTGCTATGGCTCTGCTACTACATCTACCACAACTCTCCTCTGAATCGCTCCAACATGAAATCTAGCTTTGTTTTATTTGACATTGGTCCACTCATGCCGTGTGGTCAGCATTTAATGCTATGCAAATTTACGCTGTAAGTTGAATCATCTTTATTCTGCTCAAACTACCGTGGCTTGTTCGGGCAACTACAGTCATAGCATTATGCAAACATTTATCATTTATAACGGCATTTCAAACAAAACAAAATGAATTGTTAATCAACTCAAAAGATAACCACACGAGGCAACATTAACTTGAGTCACACAACACTGTTCATGTGTTCTTTCTGAAAAGGCAAACAACTCTGTTCATTCCATGTCAATAAAACAGCAACCAAAACATCGGTCCACAAATGGATGTTTTATAAGACGATATGCATGAAAGCATTGACTAGTGTTTATGTTGAATGCGAAACATCAGGTCACCCTTTGAAAAGAAAGAAACTCGGTGCTATTTTATTCATTTGACAATATCTTGACAGCGGGGAGGGGGATATATCTCATTTCCCTGCCGTAATCAAACGTGAAATCCAAAACACATTATATCAAATTTTCTGCTGACTGTTTTGGGCACACTCAAATATGCATGAAAATACCGGTAGGAATATATTCAAACGGCGAGTTTCTATCCCAAATACCCCTGGTATATATATAAAGATAAAACTTAATATGAATAATTGTAAAGAACATGTTATTATATTGACGTCCGCTTTTTCACATCATTTTATAAGAGGTAAATATGGAAATGTGAGTAGCAACAACATAAATATCAGTGCCTTTTTATGACTGAAGCAACTACCAATGCATTATGATATGACAATTCACCATTTCTTGTTATTCACTCTATGATGCTGACAATCATCATGAAGCCAATGTGTACGTAGGATCATCCTAATCTTTTGAATCAGGGACTCGCACTGCCACAGGATATTCCGCACACATTTATATATCCTGATACTCATTATAAGATGCATTATCAATTGGTAACAACAATCGGCAGTCAACGGAGTAAACGTACACCTTAAATAAAACGCACGGCTTATTTGAAGCCCGGAAAGCAATCTTTTTAGAGCTTAGTTTTCAAACCGATCGGGTGTAACCGGACAATCAATACTTCATTGCATTACCTTAAATTTCTGTCAATTATTCAGTGGTCCTATTCATCAGCATATGTGTTACATACCGTAATGATCCATGTAAGGGTCTATGGTGGTATTCATTGGGCTAATGTTAGCTGTTAAAGGGTCCTTATCTGACACACAGTGATCATAAGGTACGTCACAGCCAACTGAAATATCTATGAGGTAGATGTTTCGGGTAGCTAAGACAGGTATGGGGCGTCTGTGACGATGGGGGCCGTTTTATATATATCCTTCGACTAGATGAGTCCAAGTGATGGTCTGTAGTGTATTATCATATTCCAATGATTGTCTGCTGTATATAAATTTTGGAAAATCAAAGTGGAGTATGTCTGGCACATTGAAGGGGCATCCTAGGCGAGAAGTCATTGCTATATGCGACGCGGTATAATGAAAAGGGGGTAATGTATGTTACGATGTCGTTAACGCATGATGCAACAATGTTAATAGATATAAGAGGACGTCAATAATGACCGTAAGTTAGTTAATTGTTGATCCGATTGCTATTAGGTAATGGTTCACGTGAACTAACCCGAGCATCGATATGATGTCAAGCAACAAAATTTAGCCAAATGTATAACCTAAACATTCGTTCACCCCAAACATATATTAAACCTCAATTGCTTAAGTGGAGTTTGCGTTCCTGTCAAGTGCGATCAAAATGAAAAATGAAGGATCAGGTCTATAATGCTCCACATCAATGCATCGGTGCACTTTTTCCTTCGAATTGTAGGAGAAATGAATGGCGCAATCAGCGGAGAAAAATACTTATTTCCATCCTCAATCAACGATGTGCCTGTCAGGCAGTGGAGCGGTTAGCTGAAGGCGTGTATTATTCTTTATGCAGTGTACACTCCGGCAATAAAAGCCATTAGGCTCTAATTGTTTTCATTGAAGTAGTCGGGCGAACCTTCCAGTAAAAGCCCCAGCTGTCCCACCTGGCCCAAACCTCTTACATATTTCTCGCGCGGTCATGATCGCCGTTAGGCATTTATTCGTATGCATTTCAATGAATACGTTTTTTTGCGTCAATATGTTTTCGAACCAATTTTGTTTAACTGTATCAAACACCATAGCAACTGACAAGCCTTGTATTTGTTCGTGTGTGTACATAGTACCCGATTCGGTAGCCAGTCAGTTCTTCGTGGGAAATTAGGAGTTCCTCGGACGACAAATTATGATGCAAAGCTCGTTGCAAACGTTTGACCTTTTTTGTAGAAAATAGCATCGGGTGAATTGCCCCTCTGATGAGGACATTTTCGGCGACCATCATGTCTCTCGTGACAAATTAACATCCATTTAAAATTATCATATAGTGGTCCAAGGTCTAGCCCAAATATAATGATATTTCTTTGTAGCAAATTATGTGAACTTTGGGAACAGTCGTGCTACGTGTAAGGATATCGAATTCATACCGATTTAAAATTAAGGTATAATATTATATATGTTATTTAATAAGTCAGTTTCTAAAGTGGAATGCTAAATACTTGTCAAAGCTAGACGTAGATGATTCATAAGTGTCGAGTAGACATTATCATAACAAAAGTGGTTAAACAATTTGGAAAAAGTTCATTAACAATTTCATTGTTTTTTTTATGTTTATTTGTGCACTAGTATCATTACAGTGCCAACAAAACCCTCTACGCCTGGTTTTATATATTCCCTAAAGACCATTTAAATTAGACAATGTAAAGTTAATTTATTGTTGATGGCCCTGGATTCGCTCTGCTCCTCTGTTTATCACCAATATGCGACCCAGCAAATGATATTTACGGAGAATGAATAAATCGTCGTGGTTACAATAGTTCCTCCAACTTTTGTTGCAAATCAATAACTTCACTACAAATGTAGCAGGAGAGCTATTCAGATATCTGGCAGTACTCAAAGGCATATATTATACATTGGCAGGATAATAAGATATATCATATGAAGCGCTAAAACGGCATGCCATAAGTACATGTGCAGACCACAATTGATTGTGTAATTTCAAAGATGTCATCAATTCGAATTAGCGAGGGTTAGGATAATTAAATGACATATCGTTATTAACGCCTGAACTGCGACTGGCAGTGACTGAGGCTAAGAGTCTGGCGACAACATGAGGCCCAATGGCTTGTCATTTCGATAATGAATGTTAACAACATGGATTTCACAGTTATGATGAAACTGAGTATAGGCTCCATGCGCAAATTTTAGTTGCACACACCATGGATTTAAACTAGTAGTAAGTTGAATGAAGTCATATCCAAAAAGGACTAAGGCTGTGCCGTAATAGCAAATCTAAATGCATTGTAGGGCTGCGAAATCTAATTTGGAAATAACTGAATGCAGATATAGTTGTGAGAAGCTGAAACAAAAAGCATGTTGACTCGCGTTTAAATTTCTCCGTACAATAGCCAATTGCATGGAACCATGGACAATTGGTGCATCGCGAACGCGTCGAGTCGTGAGATGTATGATCCAATCACACGGCTCGGTGAACCAAGTGACAGCTAGCTTCCCTTCGACATCGCTCCAAATGCAGTTGTCCGATGCTGCTTTAGGATACGCAGTCGTGACACATAGTGTGGCCCTTACTTCATTCTGATAACACAATCGAAATAAATTATCTGCGCTGCTTGAACATATATTGTTTACAATGCGTAATATTTAACATTATTGGTCATGAAAAAACTGCTTTTAGAGCGAGGTTGCAATTGGAAACCTGCTTGCCTGCTAATATTAGTTTTGCACTGGTGAACAAATGGCGTTTTATCAAGTGGAAACATCGATCGGTAATATGTAACCTGCGAGAGGCTGTTCGTTAAGGTATGTCATTCTTTTGACATTCATAGAGTAAGTGACAAGGGGTGTCTGGCTGATGGATGCAATCAGTTGGTTACGCATAATTGTCTATCATATTCATTGGGCACTGCTTTACAAACCTCTATTTTAATGAGAAAGTTTGAAATTTAACGGCGCACCAACTATAATGCGTTATCTGGTGCATGTAAATGGGATTTGAATATTAAGGGGTAGGATTGACTTGAAGTAACAGATACCTTCAAGAAAAAATGGAAACAAAAAGGGGAAATCCGGGCCAAATCGGACTATAGATTATTTGGTCCTACCCTCCCCGCTCACCAACAATAAACAAATCGTACGACAAGGTTATCTTTTCTTCATTTTACTTCGGCCCAAAGGGGATGTCAATTATAGGACAGGATACCGTTATGATTATACTACAAGACCATAGCTAAGCATTATACATGAATATTCTGGCTGCTTTGCCCAATAAAGCCGATAAAAAACACTAAAATGTGATCAAGACATATCCTGATCCTTTAAATACTGTGTTACGATAAAAAAAAAATCCGAGTGATATTGGTCAGATGGTCGAATTTTACTTCCAAATATTGACTTTATGAGGTATAACTGACTATGTAGGTTGGTAGTTAATCTCCAGACACAAAACATCTCCTATAATGATGCGTCAGTGTACGCGACATCATGCTGGTGGAAGTGTTAAGGGATTGGCGTCATGGACTCATTCTATTTTAATCAATGACCTGGGTCGTGTGTGATCACACGCAGGCGTCTATAACGAAATTGGATTGCTCCGTCCATGTGTATAGTAAGCAGAAGCGTTGAATGAATAACGCACCATTCATTTTCAAAAAGGCGCAAAACATGAAAGGTCATAATAAATAACCGAAACAGACGTGGTAAGGACACCTACTGGGGCTCATTACATCATAAGAGGTAACAGAGATCCATGAAACTCACGGCGCCGTAGCAAATATATTGACTGGTGCCATGCCATGCTATAAACACTTGACCACCCTGTCCAGTGATTAACGATAATTGCCCGGCTAACAAATACACATTTATAACAAGAATGTTGGCGCAGTGGTTGTATGAACCCACCTAATGTCGGTTTCAATGTATGCCTTGATGCATCCGATGTTTACCACATATCCAATAGCGGCTATCATATATTTCATCTCGTATACTTTTAGAAAAGATTGATAATGTTCGAATACTCGTCTTATTCCACAACGGTAGATTGATCCCTTAATATTTTTGACACACTCTGCGCTAGGACAATTAACAGGATGATTCGTGCACCATCACTGTTCTCTTTGCTTTTGAGACCTGTCGCAGTTAGCTAAGATAGTTCTACAAACAACAACCTATATGATATTGTGCGAATGCAGCATATTGTACATAATGGGGAACGCCGGCGGTCTGAACAACCATGTTGAAGCACATAATATTCCTAATTTTGCAGTCACTTCTATTTGGTAGTCCTCATCAGCTTCTGCGCTGTATTGGGTGAATTCCGAAAATTAAATCCTAATGTCTCGGAAATATAGGAAATGCCGCCACAAGGCAAAGAGCAACCGTTCAAAACCCACTAAAAGGCTGCTAAAACGGTAACGACATACTGATCGAATATATATATATATATATATATATATATATATATATATATATATATATATATATATATATATATATATATACATATATATATATAAATATGTAAATATATATATATATGTATAATATGTAAAAATATATATATATATATATATATATCTATATATATATATATATATATATATATATATATAATCTCTCTCTATATATATATATATATATACTTAACTATACATATATATATATATCTACGCAAGCCGCTATCTTTTTCAAGCGAAGGTATTGTAGCATTCATTACAGCATCTACGCAAGCCGCGTCTTTTTTTCAAGCGAAGGTATTGACGTTAAATAGAAGTTAGACGTTTTGTCGCTCCTATCAGGGAGGTGTTGCATGGGAGAGAAAAAAAATGAGTGTGAGTGATCAATGAATCAGTTATACTTAAGATAAGATATGTTGTTCTGCAGGATTTACATAATCCCGGCACAGTTTGCTCATCTTATCATGTTCCACGTGGCATAGGTTCCACACAGATTTCTTAATTTTACAGAAATAGTTTGTAAAGACCACACCCATGTGTAGTATTTGTATAATATTCACTGTGAAAATTTCGTCATAGAGACCACTATTTAAAACAAGCTCAGTAAAATATGATTTCTGCGGAATAAGGCCTAATACAAAATAAATTTTGTACTAAAATGTTTCGCAATTAGTGAGTAAATAAAAGCGAGCATTTCATAAGGTCATATAAGTGGCGATTTTTAATCGGCGTCACGGTTACGCTTTCGTTAAGAGGGGTGCTCAAGATGCAACATCATTGATTGGTAGTCTTTCGGTAATACACATCAGATGTACATATGATTTATTAACTGACCCGAACAGTTGACATTTATTTCTCTACTCTGGCAATAAATCGCGGTACTCCAGGCAATGGTAAATGCTCTAAGCGGCATATAACCGCCATACGATGAGCCTTTGTTCTGCCGAATACATATAGTCAGCTTTGTTTGAGCTCTGCGAACAAGGACAATTTCTCTGTTACGTAAATCATGGGTGATCAAGTGGCTCAGATTGTTTAATCGATGTAAATGGATCTTCATTCGCGATTCATCAATATATTCTGAATATCATAGACGCTTCGAGTGAATGGCGTTCAAGCCGATTGCAAATATATTTGGCTACTGTATAAATCAATCACATTGTCGCTGGTATATGATTGAGCTGAGTCAATAACATCCTTGGTTGCGGTACTATTCATTTACTACCTTAGCAGGAGAAGAAAGCCTTTTCATTGATTTATTGTACGTGAGAAACTGTGCTCATTACATGCTCGAGCTTTCAAGCCTCCGTGGCAGTAATACATAGTTGTTGTCAACCAAGATTATTTATCTGTATAGCATGACATACAGGAACATACATGGATTGCCGGGAAGATAGAAGATGAACGCTATGCAATATTCCCCGCTTTTCTAAAAACATGGTTGTTGGTAAAGACATTTTGAGCTCATCCAGTGATTGATTGACGTCCGTATCAGCTTATCGAGGCTGGGAGATCCATGACAATGTCGAAAGATCGTGGGCGATTGCATCAATCGCATGTGTGAGGTGTAGCAATAGATAAAACGAGGATTGCTTGGTTTTAAAAGTTTTCGTAGATATATAACTTGACGGCGACACGGCACCACCCTCGATGTTAAACATACTGCATACCTTGTTATGTTTTAAATTGGGAAGGCTATTTATTGCCTGCATTTCTTGATGACATATGCAGCCTGACAGCTGCTCCCACAAATGAGATATTTTTCACTTTTTCGTAGACCTGGCAGTACATTGATTGGATTTTTTTCTTACTTCTGATTCGGTTTCTACAGCTAACATTGTTACAAAAAACGGGAAGCATCCTTGAACCTCTTTGAAAAGATTAGTTTTGAATGATTAAAGTACCAAGCACGTTGGATCAATGTAAAGTGCATTTTGTTTGGCGGTACATAAATATAATCCAACGGTTAAAAACGATTGCAATAAATGGCCATAGTCATTGGTGTACCATCTAGCTTGATGTTTCAAGACTCTAGTACTCTCAAGTTGTGGTTAATTACCTCGCGCTAATGGTGCCGTTAATGGTGGAATTTTAATTCTTATGTTTATCCGGCAACTAAATTAAGTCTATATTTTAAAGCGATATAAATACGACGTCAAGGAATTAAACTGTCGGGGAAATACTTCATAGGGAATTACTTTTGGGGTTAAACTAAGTCAAAGAAGCGTTTTGTAGGCCTTAGAGCACTATATATTGGTTTCAGACGATGCTAACTTGGACAGATGTGCTGCTGATCACGTATGGTCCACTTAGAGGAGCTCTTTGGCACCCTATCTTTTACACTGCCCATGCGCTGTGTAATAGATAGCAGTAACAATATGTTCCTGATAATTGTCGGTGTGGGGTGATTACACTGATTATAGCTCCCGTTAATGGTGGAATTTTCTTTCTTATGTTTAACCGGCAACTAAATTAAGTCTATATTTTAAAGCGATATAAATACGACGTCAAGGAATTAAACTGTCGGGGAAATACTTCATAGAATTTTTTGTGGGGTTAAACTAAGTCAAAGAGGCGTTTTGTAGGCCTTAGAGCACTATATATTGGTTTCAGACGATGCTAACTTGTCACGACAGATGTGCTGCTGATCACGTATGGTCCACTTAGAGGAGCACTTTGTCACCCAATCTGTATAGAAAGTGGGAACAAACCTTGATGTGTTAAACAGAGATTCGCATTCCTATATTGTTGAACATCCCAATCGCGCTTTTAAATTCAAATATTAGATGGAATTTATTGCTTAGCACATGTTAGCTTAGTGCATGAGTTATGTCAACACAATGATAAAATACTTAAACACTGATTAGTCGATGTCACCAGTAGGAGCATTGAGGAATAATCAATGTAGATACGAAGTTTTGTAATAAAGACCATGTTTATCTGCGATGAATGTTTTCATGCACCTGCCAATAGCAATAGAACCAGAAAGAGACATTCGGTGCATCTCAAACGCATCCAGGCGGGAGATGAATTATCCAATTATACAGCTCGGTGAACCAGATGACAGCTAGCTTACCTCTTTTTGCCATTGTTTCTGGTTCTGCGGCGCGAAGCACTTTGCTTTGAGTTAAGCAGCTAGGACATATAGCAGGCAATAATTTTGCAGTGACAACACATGCTATAAACGCTCCGCTTTGCTTGGGTATATAACATTTACGATGCCTAATAATGAAGATTCCCGGTCGCTAATAAATTCAATCTTTGTGCTGCCGCTATTTAAACGTCGCACCCAATGCGCAAATATTAGGAAATGCAAACATTATACAGTAATATGAATCTTACGATTGGGTTCTCAATGTACGTGTGTCATTGTTGCTGCGGACAATTGACATCCGCTATCCGTAATAGCATTCCCATCGAAAATCATCTCCAAAGGAATTAATATTATAAAATTCACTTTCATTCCCTATCAGTATAGCAATCCTACTTACAAGATAAACCTGCAAAATGAAGGCGGATGACACGCCAAGCTAGTATTCCCTCTGGGCGCTAGGGGCGCTACTTTCGATTTTAATTAGTTACCTCGCGCTAATGGTGCCGTTAATGGTGGAATTTTTTTCGCTAATCCGTGCAACTAAATAACTATGGTTTCAAAGCGATAAATAACCGTCACGAATAGATGTCGGGGAAATACTTCGTGACATTTTTGATCACGTTTGTAGTCCACTATATATTGGAGACGAGAACTTGTCGACAGACCCATCATATGGTATAGAAACTTTGGGAATAGAAAAAAAACCTTGATGTGTTAAACAGAGATTCGCATTCCTATATTTCCAGCGACGAATCCTGTTTATCTCTTATAAAAGACAAAATACTTACCGAAAAGAAAGGCTGGTCAGCTGGAACGTAATTTAATATACTTATACATAACTGGTTAAAATAATAGTAATATGAACGACTACGTGGCAGGAGAGAATGGCGAGGAATGCCGTTCTGAGAGGCAGAGGTAGCACACCCCGCACTGTATCTGCAACAGGGAAGATTTTGTGAGGTTGAACAAGACCTCGTGTTGTGGTTAAGGGAGTATGAGAGCCAATAAGTGGTCTGAGCAGACGGGTTGATGCAGCTGAAGCGCTACTTAGTAGGAGTTGGAGGGACAGTGGTGCACTGAAACCCGGAGGTTGGAGAAAGCTATATTGATAGACTGGCTGCGTAATTAGCAAGTGAATATGAACGGGACAAAAGCTCCGGTTCGGTGAGAGGGCAGAGGTAAAAATGTTTCGTATAGCAGTGCATGTCGATTTACCAGGGAATGTTATTGTAGGTGGTGCCTGGCACTCTGCCAAAAACATAAGCAGTACCCAGCGACAACTGTATAAGGCGTATGTCATGAAAATGACAACGCCGTGCTTGTCGCGAGTACATAAGTTGGACGCAACTAACCTCTGCCAGTTGACAGGTGAGACGGGTTTCGTCACTGATATAGACAATGATGTATCAGCATGTGCGACACTAGATGACAGACACTGCTGCAATACAATGAGCAGACATGATGCTCCCTGCTCAATCGGAGCAGACTGCTCCCGGGTCATCGGAAGGCTGTATATGAGAACCGTTGTCCAGATATGGGCGAAACGAAACAGCCCTAGCTGCGGAAGTCGTTGTCAGAATTTGCTGACGTATTCTCTAAGGAGCCATATGATGTTGGAAAAAACCTGATGGAAGATGAGATTTACCTTAAAAAAGACCTATCAAGCAACCACAGCGTAAAATAGCACGCCGCAAATCGGACGATGCGGATCATCCAATGCGAGAGTGCATGGAACAGGGTAGCGCGCAGCCAAGTCATAATCCGTCAAGCTTGCCCATAGTTGTTGTGGTGAGAGAAAAGAATGGTCAATTGCACACCTGCGTCGAATACCGCTGACATGATCAAAGATAGATACCCCATCATCTCGCAATTTGCAGAAAAACGTGATGCAGCAGATTCACGATTCGCCTTCGTGGGGTCATTGCGGTAATGAAAAAAACGTATGCAGGATAGCTATCATGGGTATGGGATCTAGTCGTACTAGCAAAGCATGTGCATGCCCAGCTAGACCCCCACCCCCCCCCCCCCCCCCCCCCCCCCCACACACACACACCTACAAGCAGTGAACCAGTATGGGCACTGTCACTGTCGAACGCCCAGCAATAGATGTGAAGGGACCATTACAGAAAACAGAGAGGAAGAATTCATAGTTCTTGGTGAAGGCTGATTACTTTACAAAGTGGCCCCATGCATTCCCTGCGACTGATCAGACTGTGACCACAGTAGTGGGAATGTTAGCAAGCAAATGGATGGCGCGGTTTGGAGTGCCCCCGGGGGATGGGGTTGTGGTGGGTGTATCTATCACACTGCACTCTGATCAGGGGTCAAATTTGAGTCGAAAACGCTGCAGGACAGCAGCTGCTTGACATCAACAAAATGCGAACCACGCAATTTCATCAAGGAGTTTATGGCTTCGCTAAGAGGGCTCACACGGGTCTACCGCCCGAGGAATTATGTGAAGACGCCACTTTTTAGTAGAATTGTTATTGTCATAGCGTCTTGTGATAGCGTATCTTAAAACCATGTGGAATTCTATGTTTACTTTGGAGCTGTAGTCACCTCGACCAATCTGATGACTCCGTATGTTTAACAGCCTTCGATTCCCGAGATCAACAGTCACATGTACTTTTGTGGCCTGATGTCGTAGGTGTCATTCGTGTTATTTCATAATTGTCACGCATCTCAGCGCAGCTATAAACTCTTCGCTCGAGACCTTAACATCGCCCTTGCTTGCCTAAACTTTGTCTAACATGACGTGGCCGGGGTGGGCAGCGCAGGTACCACTATATATCATAGCAGCCGCCCCTGCTGTAGGTTCTCCCAGATCTGCATTAGCTTTGAAGTTTAAGCTTGCACCGTCTTATGCCCAGCAAATAATACAGTGCGGATACAACACTACATATAGGCCTCAGTGCACCAGATTAATTGCATCAGTGATATTGATTTGATAACGCATGTCTAACTAATGGGTCTTGTAAATTCGGCTCAACAAGTAACTGTTCATAAAAAAAATCCATAATTCTCATTATAGTATACCTCAATCACCGCGTTAAACTAGATGCGTCTCGTGCGCCATTGAGGGAACAATTTCAGGAATGACTTGAATGGCTTGCTTAGAGTACAAAAAAAATAAAACGGAAGCGAGCCGGCAGAACAGATATGGTTTCTAATCAATGTTGTGCATATGCAAATTTGCGACAATTCAAAAACACCGACAGTGTTCGTTTTTCATTTGAAAATTTACGCTGACAGTGCCTACTTTAACAAATAAGAAGAAAAACATATAGACTTGGTATTACTTCAAATGTTTTGACATAAAGTGGAAAAACTATCACCTGTTCAATTGATGATTTGAAATCTTGTTATATGTATGATCTATTAAATTCACTGCGTGGTATATAATGCTCACTTTTTCCATTTCCAATGCAAACTGTGCTTACCATATCCTCCACGTCAGCCCCTCCTTGTCGTCGTCGTCGGATATTGCGCTCATCTGTCAGGTCAGGGACTGATAAGGCGTGGTATCAAAGGGTTTATCACTTCGCTAAGAGTGCTCACTTAACCTATCAGCCCGAGGAAATATGTGAAGCAACAACTGTTAGTCGAAGCGTATTGTCATAGCGTCTTGTCATAGCGTCTCTTAAAATCATGTGGAATTCTCAGTTTGTTTTGGAGTTGTAGTCGCCTCGACCAATCAGATAACTCCATTTCGGTAACAGCCGCGGAGCCCCAAGACTTTGGATCCGTAGACCCGTGTGTTTTTGTTGATTTCATGATACCGTCGAAAAATGTTAATGTCGACCCCAGACCAGTTTAATAGCGTACGACAGTTATTGACAATCTATAAATACCATCCACAATGCGGACCGAGGTTCGTAAACTGCGCGGACGCTGTTAAAGGCGAACTATTTTCGATAGGTATTGTTGCGTATTTCGTTTATAAACTGTAAGTTCCATTTATACCTTGACCCGCGGTGGCGCGGCAGTTGTGGTTTGACAGACGCCTTTAAAACATGTGTACTACACCCGACGTTTACAAATTAGTTGCTGTTGAATAACTAGAAAACGAAACAGGTACACCCCAGACCGGGTGATTTATCCACTTGACATTATTCAAATAGTATTATTTTTGCTATTCATAAGCCGGTTGTGCGACGTGTTTTGGCAGCGGCAGGGCTCTGCGAAACGACATTTTCTCTCTCTCATAAATCACAGTGATGTCAGCCCAGTATTCCAATATGCCTATATTTGTGTCACGGTAGCTCCACCTTGCGATTGCAATGTATTAGAATTAGGGAAGCATCACCGCAGAGCCACTCGAAGTGACCCCTCTTAGCGTAGCTATAAAACTCTTTGGTGGCAGCTTTTTTCTGTCTCAAAAGTAAAGTGCTTTTGCGCTGCCTTATCAAATTTGCGTGATTGGATACTCTCAATATCGTTAAGTTAACAGAAACCTAACGAATATCCAAACATCATGCTGTCTTCTTTTATATCGATAGATTTACTGCAAATAGAGCCGTGCTTCACAAACACGAGTGACAATCCCAGATAAGGTATTGTTTGAATCCTTTTCGATTACATGGGCATTTTATTTAGCGCTCTCTTTAGCAGTTAAAGGGAAAGTAGAGCAAACGAAAAAAGCCTTAGACACACCAATAGTAACTACGGCTTTATGTGGCCTCGCCCATGTAGATGTAAAGCCTGCTGTTGTGTATAGCTACACGAACTCAACCGCAACCATAGCTAGGCAAAAGAGCGGGTTAAGGAACTCCACTGAGTTACTATTTTTACGAAGTACTGTAAACTTATCACAAGTCAAAGGAACGATGGCATGTTAACGGAACCCCAACAATCTAAGAGAACGGAAATGCCAACAGGTCAGGAGTGCCTTTCATTCATATTATTTGATAAGCATACACCGCACATTTCTCTGATAGCCATCAGTCACATATGATAGGACGCAAACCTCCAGGTGTGAACAAGGCGCTTAGTATTCGGAGGCTCACATCGTAATTTCCAAGGAAATTAACTCTGCTTAAGTGTCAAAATCATAACTGAATATCATTTAACGTTCCAGAAATTGAGACACTTTATAGTATATTATAAATCACGTTTACGATATACGATTACTCAATACCGCCATTTAAACAGTTTATGTGTGCTTTGGGTTCTTAATTTTTTACACAAGAAGTTATATATGGTCTCCATATATATAATTTCAGCTATATATTGCCAACATAATGGTTATGTAGAACCTCCGCCTATTATTATGCATATGAACCCTCAGAAAAGCTTAGCGAGCGTTGGTATGACAAGCATGTGATAGTCTATGCATTCGATATCAACATTAAAGTGATCTAGCGTGAACATGATTTGATGATACTTTTTTTACGGATGTGTAATACAGACTTTGACAGAAGCCGACAAGATTCCACGTTAGGGCGTACCCGCGTGGCAGCTGTGTAACTAAGGAATGTCATTCTTCACCCTCAAATATATTGGTTTAAATGTACGTTCAAACGTATGACTCATTTTGCTCGCTCGAGACCCA
The DNA here is from genome assembly GCA_034190875.2 of Urechis unicinctus. Taxonomy (NCBI): domain Eukaryota; kingdom Metazoa; phylum Annelida; class Polychaeta; order Xenopneusta; family Urechidae; genus Urechis; species Urechis unicinctus. Next base: position 46,843,440 of record CM067353.1, read on the forward strand.
GAACAGAAAAAAGGGCAAATACGCCAGCCCACATTGGTCGCAGCAAATCATAGGGTGTATGGGCTTTGACATCCGGTTTGATCACATGCCTACAGTGTTGCTCTGTTACATCTAGCACATTTTGCGAGGAGCAATTTTTGAATTGCTGTGACACAAGTAACGACTCTACCCTGGATTGATGGTCGTCTTCGTGATCCAACATCATCCATTTGCGCTTCTCCTATGTATGGATAATACTCCAGCGACAACTGACATATGACAACTACAAATGGCCATCTCCCTTCTGTGAACACTGGTTGGAATGTGGAAACTACTAAGCACTCTGCAAATTACAATGTTGATGGCGAGCATAATCGTTAGGATATCACTTTGATGTTACACGGGTCAATACCGCTCATGCATGGGTCAGATCTCATTTGTCGCACACTTGCGTTATGGATAAAAGGTGAGGTGGATTTTATTGCATCAACCAGGCTATGCCACAGACTGAAATCAATTTTCTCTGTTTGATAATACATTGCCTTGAATCGTGACAATGAAGCTGACATTCCCGTAGCATCCTTGCAACGTAAGTATTTAGATAAATTGTTATAGCCATCCGCTTGCAGCAGCAAACCTTATTATTTGAGCTTATGAAGGGTATGTTTTAATTCTGAATGTTATTTTTTCGTGTTAAATTCGTCGGGACGCTATGCCAAAGCAACACATGGAGCCTAACAGGTGGCGCCATTGCATTTGTTCTCGGGCTGATACTTCAGTGAGCGCTGTAATCGAAGCTATACACTCTATAGTCGGATGGTGACCCACTCTGTCAGCTCCAGGGCTGATGACGGCTTATCTCCCTTTTCCTGTCTTATTGTCACTGACGTTTTAACCATGCCTCGAACGCAGATGTGACAATCGGATAACCTATGTACGACTTATTATCCGTCTCTTGAAGATTTGATGCTTTGCACATTCAGCAAGTGTTTAAAGCCAAACTGGAACGAAAAAACAACGGCTTAAATACACCCATTTTAAGTACCTCTGCGTGCAAGGCGCTTTAAAAACCCTCGCACAGGTTTGGCGAAGGCTGTTTGTTTTAGTATAGCTACGGCAACTCAACCACGGCCGAAGCTAGACGAAGTGTGAAAGAGCGCCTCAAGTAACGACACTGGTAATGCTATATTTCATTGAATATGTAATACAGGCACAAAGTAATACTGACTATATGACCCCTAGCGGTGCCGTCTTTTAATGCGCCTGTTTGACAGATATGCTGCTACTTAGAGCTGAAAGCCTTACTTTCCCATATGAAATAATTGTCTATCATTGTGGTCTACATTCCCAAACATATATTATTGTTCCGGGTGTATCACGTCCCTCAAAGTCCCGATCAGCAAATAATATAGGGCTGATACGACATCCCATGTAGGCCTCATTGCACCAGACTAAGTGCGTCAGTGATATTGTCTTGACAAAACGTGCCAAACAACTTGGTCTTGCGGATAAGGCTCAACAACTAACTGTTTTTCAATGTCACTGGTATCTTTTTACATCAGTCTGCTGTTAATTTTTCTTGCCAACTGATTTTACCGGGTATCTTTTTATGGACACCTCCTCATACTATCTCTAGGTTTGTATCCGATACAACGCCTCACTTTTCAGTCATATGCAATCACTCGCACACATGACTGAACTACATCACATGAACTATAGTTCAATACCTTACACTACAGGTACATCTATTGTTTTGGATATCATACCCTAACTAAAACTGCTATCGTAATCTTAATATCGTTTGTGAAAGAACTGTATATTTCTAGCATATGATTTACTTCATAAAAATACATTTAACCATAGAAAACAAATAATATCACCTAAATTATTATAAAAACACTTAGATGAACGACTGACATTATGTCACCAGCATTAAACTGACATGTCACAATTATATATGTGCAAACGAGAGACAACTTGGTTATATGGAGCCAGATCTCTGTCTATGATATTTATCCATTCAGATATATCAGTACATGTTCATTTTGATGGAAGCACTAGTGTTTCTAGAAATATACGTCCATGTCAAAGGATACCAGGGGGTACGTTAAGCAATACAAAGAGCCACCACACAATGGGTTGACGCAGCTGCCTCTTCAGCATACATTTCAAAATCTCCACTATGACTTATTGCCGGTCTGGCTTATGAACAACTATCAGTTTAGCTAAAGGGGAGATCTAATTTATTAAGTGTGTAACCACGGTTAATTTACATCCTCTTTCGTGTAGCCAAGCTATGTACCCTAAGGTAAAAAAAAGTAATATGTACGAGCTGCAATTCAACGATCGCATTCCTTTTTTGTAAACCATCGCCGGTTGATCATACAGAAGATTGATGCTGCAAAGGTAACAACCAAAGCTGAGCAATGATCGCAAATCTGTATGGGGCAGAGCGATAGCATGGTCGACAGTGTCTACACACAGGCAAATACCAATAAGCCAAATATGCAGATCTTACTGTGTGTCATTTGTGCGATCTACTTTGTATCAGCCATTTGAATTTACAAACCCACTGGTGCATTGGTTGCCTGTGTATCCATTGCGACAGCAGCACTCGCATGTGGTTGTGTCTAATGTACCTCCATTCAGACAGCCCTCTTAGCCACATGCTGTAAATAGAAATAGAAGAAGCCAGATAACATGTTTCTTCCTCCAGATGACTACTCTTTTACACAACTTTAAAGCTCTGTAGTACGCAATTGCTCTTTGTTTGTATAAGGGAAGGTTATTCTCTACCTCAAATACTTTGTCTGGTCAATATGGCTTGACATATTCCTCGACTATACACTGCACACAGCTAGGTTTCTAGAAAAGAGGTGGGGAGGACATGGCAGAGTCATGACGAGGCAAGGAATGTGGCTGCGTAATGTGCAGGGCAAGATAGAATGGTTTAACGTGCCGTGCGCTAAAAATAATGGCTGGGTTGTCAAAGCAATGTCTGGAGTGGTAACCCCACGGCGATATTATTCGTAGAGTTGCTTGCTTTTCCTTCTACCGCTGTCCTTGCAGCCTTGTAATGTCCCCAAGCCGAAATACCTCAGCTGGATCAGTCACTGGCTCAGGTTCATAAGGTAGCTCAGTTACTGGTTTGGTTACTGGCGGCTTAGGATAGAGCAGTGCTGTGGAAACATTTGGTTTGTGTCTCTTACTGAGTCTTTGAGTCTGCCAATGAAGTTGAATTATGAGTGACACCATTGAATAGGTATCTCCTCTGCTGGCATAAAAGTTAATAATACAGCTGTGCCGGCTGTTCTAAAGATATTACAACAGCTGTGAAGGCTGTTCTAAAGATATTACAACAGCTAGTTTGCCTGCAAGCTTACTTATCCCTACCGCTTGGTTGTTTTTCCATTTATCACAACAAATGTCAGAACACCAGAAGACAGCCCAATAAAATGATCGTAGCACTTAATAACATATTATATCCGCAGCTTGTGTCTTACGATGTTAGACACAGGGCCCAGTCGCCAAATTGTCTACACACTCTTCTGCCCAAATAGCAATGAGAGGCTTCTTTCGTGTGTTGAGTGTGGCTCATACTTAGCAGTCACAGTTAAGGCTTAAGCCTTGCTTACCACAACTAGCATGTCAGGCGCTGCCAAGAAGAACGGAACACTGTCAATAAAGCGTAACCACCCTAGGTACAGTGAGATAAATTTTTCCATGTTGTTGATTTGGCCGTCCACATTACTGGTTGCCTGCATCAAGAGGTGGGAGTCATAACCCCGTAGGTTGTGGAAACCAACTTGTATAATTGCTGTTCTGGAATTCAACCGCAGCTTTTTGGTAGCACGCAATATGGACTGGTCCCCTGGCTTACTGCATATATACAGCCTGACAGGTTCGGAAATATCATAGCCTACATCAGTATGCTCAACTCGTAAGCAATTGCCACGCATTCTAATTTTAATGCACTGTGCAAACATTTATCTAGATATCAGATGATCTTTTGGTATTCTGCCTTTAAGCATCGTTGTCCAACACCCACATTATACCTGAGTATCTGTAAAGAAATAAATATGTCTTCTGTGTAATGCTTTTCAGGGACGTCTATAATAGTGTATTCACATCGCATATGTTACCTAAGACATTCGTTGCTTTGTGTGTAATCTTTTAGTTATTTCTTCAAATAGCATACTGTACATATCGGTTCTTCTTGTCCATCCCTTAACATCTGCCCTCGTGTGATATTGAGCTCATCTGCTAGCTCTGGGGCTGATGTATAGCTATTTCCCAATTTCTGGCTCAATGGTATTTTCGTATCACCGATGCTGCTGTGCTGCTGTGTTAAATTCCCATGAATGGGTGCACTACATATTGATATGAGACACAACCAGATACTCCGAAGTTTTTGAAACATCTTGTTGTCTATTTTCGAAGCACTTTGGTTGCTCGAAAAGGAGGCGTGTCTCACCAATTTGAGTGACAATCTGCTAAAGCTTGTGCTCTTCTGTCACATAGACGGTTAATGTAAACACCTCCTTGAAGAGCTCAAAGCAATGGTGGATACAAAATGCAACGCCATATACACATCAGTTAATAGGACTTATGTGTGTCATGCGGCTTTGAAACCCCCGCCTAGGTATCCTTTTAAAGCTACACCAACTCAACCAAGACAGAATCTAGTGACTGGACCTACTTACGCCTTTTAAAACTTTGGGTAGTTCTTTTTTAATTTCAGAGAACGCACTGTAAATTTTGCAAAAGTTATTGTGGGTGCATCCGCAAAAATTATAAAAGGTTTCATAAAACAAAAAAGAAGGAAAATGTATAGAGTGGCTTACCTTGTCATACGCTTAATGGGTAAAGATACGTTTTTTGTCATTTTGTCGCGATCCATTCAGCGTCATATTATTCAAACGCTTTGAAGTAAATCGTACCAATTGGTCAATAATAGCGCATTTAAATACATCGCAATATTCTTATGGTAGCTTTTATTGAAAAAGTTTGTCTATAGTTCAACGATGCTATAATCTTACCAGAACGGATAACTTGATCGATTAGGATGTCCAGGTAGTGCCACGCGGCCGAAACTATATTGAACAGCGAGGCTTGCCAACTCATGGTGGTATACCTGAGTAACTGTAAAGAAATAGTTATGTCTTCAGCATCATGCTTTTCAGGGACGACCATAATAGTGTATTCACATCGCATATATTATCTAAGGCATTGTTGCTTTGCGTGTAATCTTTCGGTTCTTTCTTTTCAATGTATATCTTATATACCACTTTCTCCTCGTCCATCCCTATCCATCTGTCGTTGTCTGATATTGTGATCCTCTGCTAGCTCTGGAGTTGAAGTAGAGCCAGTTTCTTTATTCTTTCTCAAAGGTATTTTCGTATCACCGATGTTGCTGTGCTGCTGTATTGAATTCCCATGAATGGATGCTCTACATATTGATATGAAAAGCAACCAGATACAAATTGTAAACATTGCAAAAGTTAACATGGGTGCATCCACAATAGTTTGTAAAAGGTTTCATAGTACTAAAAAGAAGGAAAATGTATAGAATGGCTTACCTTGTCATATGCCTTACGGGTAGAGATAATTTTTCTGTCATTTTTTCGCCATTCACTCAGCGTCATATTATTCAAACGCTTCAAAGTAAATCGTACCAGTTAGTCAATACCAATGTATTAAAATACATCGCAATATTCTTATGGTGGCCTTAATTGAAAACATTTGCCTATAGTTCAACGATGCTATAATCTTACCAGAATGGAAAACGAACTATTGGGATGTCCAGGTAGTGCCACGCAGCCGAAACTATATTAGACAGCGAGGCTTGCCAACTCATGGTGGTATACCTGAGTAACTGTAAAGAAATAGTTATGTCTTCAGCATCATGCTTTTCAGGGACGACCATAATAGTGTATTCACATCGCATATATTATCTAAGGCATTCGTTGCTTTGCGTGTAATCTTTCGGTTTTTTCCATCTATCGTCGGCCGATATTGAGCTCCTCTGCTAGCTCTGGGGTTGAAATAGAGCTAGTTCCTTTATTCTTTCTCAAAGGTATTTTGTATCACCGATGTTGCTGAGGTGCTGTATTGAATTCCCATGAAAGGATGCTCTACATATTCATATGAAAAGCAACCAGATACTAATTGTAAACATTGCAAAAGTTAACGTGGGTGCATCCACAACAGTTTGTAAAAGGTTTCATAGTACTAAAAAAACGGAAAATGTATAGAATGGTTTACCTTGTCAACTCCTTATGGGTAGAGATAACATTTTTTATCATTTTTTTTTCCGCCATTCACTCAGCGTCATATTATTCAAACGCTTCAAAGTAAATCATACCAATTAGTCAATAAAAGTGTATTCAAATACCTTGCAATATTCTTATGGTGGCCTTAATTGATAAACTTTTGTCTATAGTTCAACGATGCTATAATCTTACCAGAATGGAAAACGAACGATTAGGATGTCGAGGTAGTGCCACGCGGCCGAAACTATATTGGACAGCGAGGCTTGCCAACTCATGGTGGTATACCTGAGTATCTGTAAAGAAATAAATATGTCTTCTGTGTAATGCTTTTCAGGGACGTCTATAATAGTGTATTCACATCGCATATGTTACCTAAGACATTCGTTGCTTTGTGTGTAATCTTTTAGTTATTTCTTCAAATAGCATACTGTACATATCGGTTCTTCTTGTCCATCCCTTAACATCTGCCCTCGTGTGATATTGAGCTCATCTGCTAGCTCTGGGGCTGATGTATAGCTATTTCCCAATTTCTGGCTCAATGGTATTTTCGTATCACCGATGCTGCTGTGCTGCTGTGTTAAATTCCCATGAATGGGTGCACTACATATTGATATGAGACACAACCAGATACTCCGAAGTTTTTGAAACATCTTGTTGTCTATTTTCGAAGCACTTTGGTTGCTCGAAAAGGAGGCGTGTCTCACCAATTTGAGTGACAATCTGCTAAAGCTTGTGCTCTTCTGTCACATAGACGGTTAATGTAAACACCTCCTTGAAGAGCTCAAAGCAATGGTGGATACAAAATGCAACGCCATATACACATCAGTTAATAGGACTTATGTGTGTCATGCGGCTTTGAAACCCCCGCCTAGGTATCCTTTTAAAGCTACACCAACTCAACTCACCAAGACAGAATCTAGTGACTGGACCTACTTACGCCTTTTAAAACTTTGGGTAGTTCTTTTTTAATTTCAGAGAACGCACTGTAAATTTTGCAAAAGTTATTGTGGGTGCATCCGCAAAAATTATAAAAGGTTTCATAAAACAATAAAGAAGGAAAATGTATAGAGTGGCTTACCTTGTCATACGCTTAATGGGTAAAGATACGTTTTTTGTCATTTTTGTCGCGATCCATTCAGCGTCATATTATTCAAACGCTTTGAAGTAAATCGTACCAATTGGTCAATAATAGCGCATTTAAATACATCGCAATATTCTTATGGTAGCTTTTATTGAAAAAGTTTGTCTATAGTTCAACGATGCTATAATCTTACCAGAACGGATAACTTGATCGATTAGGATGTCCAGGTAGTGCCACGCGGCCGAAACTATATTGAACAGCGAGGCTTGCCAACTCATGGTGGTATACCTGAGTAACTGTAAAGAAATAGTTATGTCTTCAGCGTCATGCTTTTCAGGGACGACCATAATAGTGTATTCACATCGCATATATTATCTAAGGCATTCGTTGCTTTGCATGTAATCTTTCGGTTCTTTCTTTTCAATGTATATTTATATACCACTTTCTCCTCGTCCATCCCTATCCATCTGTCGTTGTCTGATATTGAGCTCCTCTGCTAGCTCTGGGGCTGAAATAGAGCTAGTTCCTTTAATCTTTCTCAAAAGTATTTTGTATCACCGATGTTGCTGTGCTGCTGTATTGAATTCCCATGAATGGATGCTCTACATAATGATATGAGAAGCAACCAGATACTAATTGTAAACATTGCATAAGTTAACGTGGGTTCATCCACAGTAGTTTGTAAAAGGTTTCATAGTACTAAAAAGAAGGAAAATGTATAGAATGGTTTACCCTGTCATCTGCCTTATGGGTAGAGATAAAATTTTTGTCATTTGTCCGCCATTCACTCAGCGTCATATTATTCAAAATCTTCAAAGTAAATCATACCAATTAGTCAATAAAAGTGTATTCAAATACCTTGCAATATTCTTATGGTGGCCTTAATTGAAAACTTTTGTCTATAGTTCAACGATGCTATTATCTTGATGTGAGAAGCAAAACGAACTATTGGGATGTCCAGGTAGTGCCACGCAGCCGAAACTATATTAACGTGGCTTGCATCCACATGGTGGTATGTGAAACTGTTCCATAGTTATGTCTTGAAGGAAAATGCTTTTGAGTGGCTAACCTTGTTTCACATCGCATTATGGGTAGAGATTCGTTTCTTTTTTGTCATTAATCTTTCGGTGTTCTCATCGTAATATTATTCACATGCTTCAACGTAAATCGTACCAATAAGTCAATAAAAGTGTATTTAAATATTATTATGGTGGCCTTAATTGAAAATTTGTGTTCAACGATGCTATAATCTTACCAGAATCGATAATTGGAACGATAAGGATGTTCAGGTAGTGCCACGCAGCCTAAACTATATTGGATAGAGAGGCTTGCCAACTCAAATTTATAGAGTGGCTTACCTTGTCATATGCCTTATGGGTAGAGAGACATTGTTTGTGTATTTTTCGCATTCCCTTCTGGGTCATATTATTCAAACGCTTCGAAGTAAATCGTACCAATTAGTCAATAAAAGTGCATTGCAATATACACTCACATCTGCATTGTCTGCAACGATGTTCTGCAACACCTTGACACCAAAAGGCGGTTACTTTTAACCCTCGCTTTTGATTTGGCAACCCGGGTAGGGATATATTAGAAAGCAAATCCACATTGACATCTCCGCGCTAATGATTCAATTGAGCTGGCATCAATTGATTGTGCGTGAAACAGATATAACATAAACACGAACGACTTATGATCAGTGGCAGTGCACTTGGAGTTGAAATCCATCGATAAATTATATTTTAAGCGGTCTGTTTATGAGAGGAGACGGGTAGAGCGCTGTGCATATGTCAAATAGCAGCAAAAGCCAACCGCCTTCCTGACAAAGTCCCTGCAGTGGTTCGATACAGATCAATCGAATGATTACCTCCCATTAAATCAGCTGATGCTAACTCAATGGAAGTAAACTACAATCAAGTAAAATAGATTGGGGTTTCTGGCTTTGTATGCTCTGATCAAGCGTATTGCTAAATCGAAAGAAGGAAGCAAAAGTAGCTGTAAGTAGATAAAATGTCAGGATCAAATGTCAGCTCAATCAGTTGGCATAATGATAGAAATTATTGGCTCAACTAGTACCTTTTTTCAAATTTCTCTATATTTTTCCTTAAGTCTGCTGTTTAACTTATATATTTTGTCAGCCAATAACATCAGAATACTTGCGTATGCTTTTAAGGAGCGCATCCACCTTCGACCGTTTTGTGTCCTAGGCATCACCTAAGTTCTCAGTCACATACAATCACTCGTGTCTGTGACTGCATTACATCATACACATTTTATCTAAGTACCTAACATTTCAAGTGCCTGTATGTTTCTCGATATAATGCTGCCTTTGTAATGTTCATATCATTTGAAGCAAATATATATATTTCTCTCAAATCATTTATTTCACACAAATAATCCAAAGATATTTAACCATAGCATACAAGCAATATAACATGACAAATAAACAAAAACACGAATTAGGTAATTAGATCATTTAGAACGGAGCAAGAAATTGGCATTTATATAAATGCATTATAATATGTCAATTCATGATCATTGCGATTGAAGCATGAGTGTTTCTACTTTATAATAACTTGATCAGACCAGGTCAACGCATACCGTCACTAGAAAGATTAACCATAACTTTGATGAAAATATTATGCGGGATTATCTGTGTTCATTAGCGTAATAATTATATCCTCAAACAGCGTACAAAGACGAGGCAGTCCGCTGAAGCAGCTGCTAATTCAGCACATATCCTAAGAGCTCTACTCTAGACCATTGCCGATCTGCCCTATGTTCAATTTACTGCTTAGCTGGAGGCGTGGTTATTTTCTCCTGCAAAAACCAGCGACATTTATATTATAATGTGAGTAATAATATGTAATCGATAGGTACCTTCTTGTAACCAGGCCATGTACCCTACGATAATAAATGCAATACAAAAGATATGAGCTGCGATTTTGTCAATAACCGCTTGCTCGTCGCACTTGCGCGATTAAAACAATAACACAAAGGTTTGATGCTGCAATGGTGTGCAACAGAAGCGAGAGCAATGAGTGCAAATACGTACGGGGGCAGAGCAATAACATACTCAACAGTATCTGCATCCATGCAAACAAGTTGTGCAATATACGTCCTAATAATATCGAGGATTATCTGACAAATTTGCCCCCTGAGAGGACATACATAGTGACACACCCACGAGTGTAGTGGTTGCCTGTGTATACGTTGTGACAATAGCACTTGAATTTATTTTTGTTCCATGTGCCTCCATCCAGACAACCTACATAGGAACAAACTGTAGAAAGAATAGTCACTCTTATATCAAAACTGATAGACGTAAACGGACAATTGCGATAGATCATTATCAACATGTCTTCAGTATCAAAACTAATATTTTATGTACTCACTACAATATTATCCGGTGACATTGCACTACTCTGTGATAAGATGCGACGTATGTTTTCATACTTATTCACCTTTGTTTAATCACAGCCCTGTAATAATCAAAAATGTTGTCTATATTGCTCCGTGCTGGTCATCTTTTACTTGGCATTATATGTAACCATTGAACGCTGCCTAATGTCCTCGCAGAGTGTCCTTGGAATCATAATGCGTTCCCCTCGAAATAAAATTCCATCTTGGAGGGAGCATTCATCTCTGTGATGGTAGTATAGAACAAGGTTTTTCTGCGGTCTTTCTTTTGATGGCCATCCACACCGGATCACAGTGATGAGGTCCTGAAGAGTTGAATCACGAGATGTGTGATCTCGGATTGTAGCCAGTTTCTCTAGGCTAATTGGCACATGAGCCAACATGTTTACATCACATAGCTCATGCTTATGACATTCTGAGAGGGAGTGTCAGGGAGTACCATATCTGCTCCTGGCTTATACATCAGATCTACATCGTATCTGCTTATTTTCATCATCATGAAATGCAGACGCTTTGGGATGTCTCTCAAGGGCTTGACAAGGGGCTGAGAGGTTTGTGGTCGTTTTCAATGGCCACCGAACAGCCATAAGTATACTGGTCGAAACGTTCAAGACCGTAGATTACACTGAGACATTCTGTTTCAAGTTCTTTTCGGCAAGTGTCATAGTTTTCGAAGCGTACGCGATCGGCACGTGACTTGAGGCATCAGTTTGTAGCACTATTTGAGCTCTCGGATCATAGTGTCTCAAAAGGAGCTTCACATGTCATCTTCTTGACCTGACAAAATGCATCGTCATGTACTTTGCTCCACTCGAATTTCGCATCTTTGTGAGTAACTCTCGGAGAGGAGTAGCACCTTCTGATAGGTGAGGAAGAAAACGCGAGAGGTGTTGTACAGTGCCACAACAGCGGCGTACTCCAGATGCATCCTGAGGCTTAGGCATATCTTGAATGGCCTTTACCTTTGAAGGATCTAATTTTATTCCATTGGGAGTAAACACATGACCATGTAGGGTCATCTCTGATGTACGTAGCTGAAATTTGTCTGGTGACTTGTTGAGCTTTATTCCTTTGGCTCGGCACGTTTGTAAGAAGGTTTTCCAGTTGGCTATCATGACGGGCATCGTCTTTGCCCATCAGGGCGATGTCATCAGCAACACCAGGCACAGACTAGTACTTGCGCTATTTGTCGCGGGAAGATTTCTCCAGAGACGCTTAATTCCAAAGGTACTCGAAGCCAACGGAATCTGCGCTATGGAGTGATCATACATGTCAGGAGACTAGAATCATATTCAAGTTAAAGATGCCAGTAAGCGCTGGCAACGTCCAGTTTGGAGAATACTTTGGAGTCACTTAATTTATCGAGAATATCATCCACTAAAGGCAGTTGGTCGTGCTCCGTCATTAGGGCCTGATTCAGAGGACCAGGGGCCGTATCCATAAAGAAACTTAAGTCCGCAAACTCAGGTATTTGAGACGGCAAGCTGAGCTGGCCGTCTTATCCGTATCCAAAAAGAATCTTAAGTCTTCTAGCGTGCTCAACTCTGAGTCAGCAAGGTAGCTGACTTAAGTTCGCTAGCTCAAACTTAACAATGGCGGACGTTAGAAGAATTAGACGCCGCTTCGGTCGCCAATAGAGGCTACCCCGAGTTATATTGGACAGAGACAACCCTCTAGAATACCTCACCGAAGAGGAAATTAGAAAGCGATTTCGTTTTGTCCCCGTAGTTATTATGGAACTAGTTCGCTTAGTTCAACCAGACATTGAAAATCCAACCGATCGTGGAGGAGCCCTGCCTCCGTTGATCATGATGTTAATAACACTGCGAATCTTGGCAACTGGTTCATTCGAGCTTACGGTTGCGGGGTTGTTTTGTGGAAAGTATGCAAATCACTCGTCAGACGAAAGGATCGTTTTATCCATTTTCCGAATACCAGAGAGGAGATAGCCAGAGTTCGCCGGGAACTCTTTGATGTAGCAGGTAAGTCTTTATAAACAAAACAGTGTCTTTTCATTTTCAATGTCACAATAATGTCCTTCACCCCAACTCATAACCAAACACTGAGGAATCGCCATCTAGTGAATTAAATATGCAACCATGAACGTAAATAAATTCATTATGACGTCTTCGTTGTAATCATCACGTCAGGCGGTATCGACTGAAAACAAAAAACTAGCCAGCTGTTTAGACCATCTTGTATCCACCAGTCCGATTAAAAACAAACATAATATCTATTATAGCAATAGTTTCCTATTTCTAATGTGCATAACGATTACATGTAATTTAAGGATTTCCCGGTTGCATCGGCATCGTAGACGGGACTCTTGTCAAGATACAGGCCCCTACATTACACGAGGTCTCGTATGTGTGTCGTAAGAACTACCATGCCATCAACTGCCAGGTAAATGAAATTTTATCTCTGAATATATATAGCAATTGTGTCAGAGTTTAAACAGTACAATCCTTAAAATAGGCGTTAAACTGTTTTTGTGTAGGTTGTGTGCGATGCAAACCTTAAACTGATCAACGTTGTGGCAAAATGGCCTGGATCTGTCCATGATTCCAGAATATTCAGAATGTCAGACCTTTGCCAAATGTTGGAAGGTGGTAAGCATATACAAGTCATAACAATACTCTGATGTATTAAAATTACAAAATTTAATAAAAGTAAGTAGAATATATGGTATTTATTCAAACATGACAAATTATAAAAATTGCTTTGATTTATATAAAAATGCAGGTCAACATGTTGGACAGCTCATTGGAGATTCTGGATATGCTTTGAGGTCATTTCTGTTCACTCCGTACCTAGCACCAGCAACACTAGCTAAAAATCGGTACAATGTGGCTCTAAAAAAACCAGGTTATTGGTCGAGCAGGCAATTGGACTGCTTAAACGAAGGTTTGCCTGCCTACACCTTGAGCTGCGATTTGCTCCTGAGAAGTGTGCTCTTATTTTTGTAACATGTGCAATGTTACATAATCTTGCAATTGAGAGAAGGGAATACCTCCCTGAGGAGGCTAACAATGCTTATGTTCCCCAGGATGATAATGCAATTGATGTGCCTTTGAACATTGCTGCTGCAAGAGCAAGAACATTGTTTGTGAATACGCATTTCGGTTGATATCTTATTCAATGTTTCTTGTGATTTCCACTTTAAACTGAACATAATCATGTTATCATGTCAATGCATTGTATATTGTTGCATTGTTGAATTTCAATTCATTGTCCACCACACCTGTTATATCATCTTCACTGCTATGTACTTTCGTCAGGATTATCAATTACAACACAAAATGAAAGGGAATTACTTTTTATTTTTGATTTTCAATTCGTAGTAAGTTTTTTTCAATTTCAGAACATCGATTTCCAGGTCAACCTTAGCCATTTGTTTTTTAAGATAATCGGCCTCTAACTGAAGCACTTGTATGTTTAGATCCCCGACAATTTTCCGCTTGCGACCTCTTGGTGCACCTTTTACAATAATAACACACAACAGAGAAATAAGGGAATTATTGATTGATCTATATATGACTGATTGCTAAGTAGTATTATATGTACCACTGCTTCCGTAAAGTAAAGACCCACCTTGCTTAGCCTCTGTAATGTCCTTGGCCTGAGGTAGAAGTAAATCACAGGGATTCTGTTTATCATTGCCTGTATCTATATTTCTGTTTACTATATTGCACACAAACATGATTTCAAATTCATATATAAAATTAATAATAAAACAGTGCATAACATATGGAACCTCACAAGGGACAGAATAAATGGTGATTGCCACAAATATTTTATTACCTTCTGGGATGATAGCTCCTGTCGGGATAGCTGCGGCACAACAAACACACAAGAAGGGATTTATCAGACAAATAATAAGTAGCATGTGCAATTGATTATTAACATTTTAAACATTCAATCAGGTTTTTGATTTTACAGACCTTGCTCAGATAAACTAGAAGTTACTGGGAGACATGCCACAGCTGTAACAGTCATAAAGATAAAAAAACCATTAAAGATTGTCATTCACAAACATATGCAAAACAAATTGCTGATTAGGTGAAAAAAAACACCAACTTTCAAATCCAGGGAAGCCTTCTACTGTTGGCAAACCCTGGCTCATGCTGATGAATACTTCTTCAGCAAGGGTCGGTCGTATCATTGGTCCTCCCCCAGTTCTCCTTGCTTCGTCATGTTTGGCCTTCACTACACAAATGATGCAATTAAAATATTAGTGAAGACTGATATTTATAATCAATAAATTATCAACATTACATAGATATTTTTAAAAAATAATTACTTCTTGTCTTTATATTAGAGTATTTTTTTTCTTCACTCATCAACAGATCAAAAGGTGGAGCTGACTCCTTGACTGGAAAAAAATAAAAGTAGTATGAATGAAATAGACATTTTGAGTCCACAATTATATGAGTTCAAAAAATGAGTGGGATAAATTGATGCTTTGTTGATGAAAAGAGTAACTAATAAACCTTGATAGCATCGAGTTATCATTCAAGTAAGATCTTTGGTGCTAGGTTTTTGTCACGAAAAAACATTACGGGGCAGTATTGTCATATATAATGTATGATAGGGTCCGACGACAGATTTTGTTTATAAACAAAGCATCATACATTATGATTAGACCTCGACTACTAAAAATATTATTTGACAATATGCACAGCTTACCGAGTTGGTCATAATGGTTCATAGTGGTTATTCTGTGGTTATAAATGTATCGAAAACTCACCTATTTATTTCTAAAATAACTTCGTTCCATGCCTGGATCTTGTCGGCCTTACATAAATTAACCGAGAACCGGCCTTCGATTACCTCCTCTCTCTCTCGAACAGCCTCCATTAATAACAACTCTTCTCGCTCGGACTAATTCCCTGATCGTTGCTTGGCAGCCATTTTCGTTTTTGCCGTCTGCTTGGCGTATATATACAGTGGTTGCACCCAAAAAATCGTCAAATAGTTCCATTCGTACAAAAATAGTTCGTTTTGGCTGTTTGCCAGCACTGAGCTGGCGGTCTCAGCTGAGTTCTCTAATAATGGGCTTTGTGGATACGCTTGAGTTCGCCGACTTAGCTTAGCACGCCGACTCAAGTTAAGACGACTCAAGTTAAGATTCTTTATGGATACGGCCCCAGGATCTATACAGATCATCACCTGCCCGTTCTTGTTTCTGGTGATCGCCATCTGGAGGACCCGTTCAGTTGGTTCATTTTCCAGGTAACTTTCCTAGCCCCCCATCGAATACTTCATCATACTTCTTCGTGATGTCTTCTACACTGAGTGAAGAGATGTGAAGACAGTGACTGCTTACTGAAATTAAGTTCATATCCAGGAGAGTTTCTAAACCAAGAAGACATGTGTAGCCCTTAGGCATGACAGTATAAGTCACATGGTGAGTTGTGTTGGTAGCTACATATTTTAGACATCGGTTGTAACTTCACCAATCGGAATACACTTTTCTCCACCTCAAGCCTGGAGACAACGTGTTGATATTGCAGGGATCTAGGTATTCACTTGTGTTGGTTTCTGCCCCACTGTCAAGTTGGAAGTCTATCTCATGGGAGTTAACAAACATTTTTGCAAAAAAAGCCTCCAGCCATTGGACTTGAGAGATCCAATCCCATGTCCGTCATCTGAATTATCTGGATCGACACCCATTGAGTAGACTTTTCCATCTCTAGACTGATGGAAACTCTTGAAAGAGGTACCACACTCGAGTGCAAAGAGGTTCTTGTTGCCACACTTCCCAGGCAGGGCACTTTTCCTTGTCGCGAGGATGACTTTGACCACAAAACTTACAATGGCTGAGAATTTGTGGCCTAGACTGAGATGGTCAAGGTTTTCAAGAGACTACACCTTTTGATGTGGCATTTCGTTGAGGTAGTTTTGACTTTATGGCCTGGACTTTCTCTGGGACTTTCTCCGCCTCCCGAGACATTTCCTTCATTATGTGCTTTGACTACTCGAAATTCCTTGCAGTTTTTAAAGCACTATCTAAAGTGAGTTGTGCATCCTCATTCAGCAATTTCTGCCTGATTGACTTTGAATTTGTCCCAAAGTTGATTCTGTCCCTGATCATTTCATCAGAATTTGAAAAGGGACATTCCTTCGCCTGCATTCGGAGATCATGGCCTTGTGTTCTGCAGTGAAATTTATATCTTGCAAACGCGGGATTCGCAGTCGGAGGCACATGATTTTTGAATTTTGTGTACAATGTTGCTATGGACTTTTTCTCCTCATTTGTTAGTGTCCAAGTATTGTCGATATCTCTTCCTCTCTCACCTGACCACAGTAAGAGGTACTCGCATTTTACCGCTTCTGGCTTATCGGCTAATGGGCCGTCGAAGATAATTTCCGCGTGCTTGTGGAATCGTTCCCACGCATCTGGCGGATTTAGAGAGTCCTAATTCATGCGGGGAAACTGTAACCCTAGACGTACCATAACGACAATTCACTTGACAGATGGACCTGAGGTGTTTCAGAACCGGCAGTCTGAATACTACTAGACAAGAATACACGTGCAGCCGCTGAGCGATAATGAAGAAGATTGATTCCGCGCAATGACCAAGTCAAACGTTCAAGCGATGTCGAGTGGAATATAGTGAAATATTGTTCTTACAAATTACTCTATAACGAGCATGTACTCCAGTACAGATTCTTCCGCTGCCACCATGTTAGGTGAACCGAGTAGAGATGCGATTAATACCACTAGTACGCGACTTGCGTATTTATTATGTCACAACAAGCAACAAGAAGAAGTCAAACAAGCCCGGAAACGTAACACACTGTACCAGCCATTGCGAATTCGCATGAATGAATGCTCCAATTAGTGATATGAAAAGTAAACAGTTGCGCAGAGTTTCCAAATACATCGTGCTATGCCTAAGAAAAATATAGGCGCGCCCTTAAATGTGTGAACTATCTCCTTCATATCAGTTTTGTTGGCTTTTCAGTATGTCAACAAAGTCAATGCAAAACATGTGCAAAATGAAACGCAACAAACACACGACATACAACAAAGAGCGCACCCAGTGGTGTGACAGACTTAAAACCGAGACCCATATTTTGTTAAAGTCGGGGTTTTATTTTATTTCCATACCAACTCAATCAAAACAGACCATAGAGCTGTTACGTATGCATGCATGAACCAACCGTGGAGGTTATTATGTCTGTACTAGCCGAGCTGAAAGCGTGATTCTGGCAGGACTTTAATTAAACCTGATTCCGTCCTGCGCAGCTCCGATGACACAGCGCTCTTTAAATATTGATCCCTACCAACTCCGCACACCAACACAAAATCTGATGGTATACACGCACCCTAACGTAGAGCAAGTGTACATAGAGCAAGCTATTTTGTCAATGGCCTTTTATTACATGCATCATGAAACTATGGCAAGTTAACCGGGAGCTATGTGTGTCGTAACTGACACACCTGTGTATAGTTTCAATCTATGCTTACTTCTATTGGTTGCCTTTTAACGAAAAACCTCTGGCAACTTGAGAAATAATCAACGATAACATATTAATCACACCTTTTATTGGTTTTCACGATACAGACATTCGGTTTTACGGTTCACTCCAACGACCAGAGTATACATACGCCGAGGTGAATTGCCGTACGCGCATACAGTTAGCTTTAGCCTTGACCTAGAGTAGGCCTCTATGTCTGCAGAAGAGGCCTACCTCGTGCCAAGTCAAAGTGGTGGATTGGTCAATCATGAAAATATTTCTTTGACCAATTGTTTATCCATTTGAAATAACCATACGGATGTCATTTTGTTCGATTCAATTCTTGATTACCTTGTTCGCTGAAGTTGTAATAAAGCTATTTCGTTATAACGTGCTTTGTTATCCGAAGCAAAAATGGCGATAAAAAGAGGCAGCGTTAATATTTGCGATATGTTTCGATTCATTTGTGCAAATATTGAAGAATGATGACGATCTGAATTTTTCAGTGAGCACCGTAAGATGTTTAAGAATAACCAGATGTGGTTCATCTTTGTATTTGTTTAATTATGTTAGGCAGTGAGATTAATCTTTGGTGGTCAAAAGCATTTTGATTGGGCCAATCGCCAGACCCAACAGGTACTAGTTAGTCCCATAAAAACCAACGAACCAACACCCTGAACATCTCATCAAAGAGTTTTTAGCTTCGCTAAGAGCGCTCTTTTAAGCATTCCGCCCAAGGAAATATATGAAGACGCCACCTGCGAGCCGAAGCGCTTGTCATAGCGTATTGTCATAGCGTCACTTAAAACCACGTGGAATTCTCTGTTTTATCGCCTCGACCAATCAGATGACTCCATATCTATAACAGACGCCGAGTCCCGAGACGCTGAATCAACAGTCACGTGTGCTTTTGTAAAACATCTGACAAGTTTTTTTGTCACGTAAGTGATATGTGTTAATTCATCACGCGTATACATGGTAGCATTATGTCATTTAAATTATATCTCAAAACCTGACACTGCATGTGCTTGTTTGCATTTAAACAGCCAACCTGACGTTATTCTCATTTGTCAAAGAAATTCTAGCATATTTTTGTTATAAAAAGTCAATTAGATGAGTCAAATAAACAACGTAACGAACAATATTCGAATGACCACTACTAAAGGAAACGATAAAGTTTATGTCATGTGAGTGTTCAGTTTCTCTTGCGAAATCCACCACAAATGGCGTATCAAATGTGTAACAATATACAATCAACCGCCAGTTATTTTTAGCATGGGTAATAAAAAAATTTCATCCATCAGTACCCTAAAATAACATGTAATGCATGAACTGTGATGCAACAACGACATTCCGTTGTTGTAAACAATTATCACCAAATCGTACTTACGCCATGAACACAAGACAGCAAATGATTGATGCTGCAACGATTACCACTACATCAATGACAATGAGTGTGAATTCGTACGAACGACGAGCAATGACGTGGTCGCCAGAATCGACACGCATACACAACACCGGCAAAGTAGGTAACGCAGATCTTCATTATCGTATGATCTAACGATACCAAAGACCAATACGTCCAAACAGCGACACTAACACGTACATACTCATAGGTGCATTGAGTGCCCGCGTATTTATAAGGGCAAAGGAATGTATAGGCGGCTCCCTCAAATGTGCCTCAATTCAGACCATGTACATCGGTTATTACGCAAGGCAAGCGGGGAGAATCCGTTGATGCACGATCAATCTTTGGTAAAGATACTGACACAGTGTCAGCCTAATTAACCCCTTGTGCTGTCGTACGTTTCTTCCAGTTATAGTGGCCAGCCATTTGGCTGCAGACTTGTATGTACGGTCATGTGCCTCGTCTTTGAAACTCATGCTTCATTTTGTTGGGTATTAATGAGTCAGAATCGTCAACTGAAGATCGCTTTTGGCTGGCTAATTTTGTGTGAAATATCATCATCTGAAGTTCCTGTGGAAATGTTATTCAGTTCCACTGTATGTATCTGAACATTGTCTGGGCTTACTGTTTGTTTTTGATTTTCCGGTTCTTCCAAGTCAACAACGTGGATCTTGGCCCCAGAACCATGGCATACATTGCGTCATGGCCAAACACTTACTTGTATGGGATGTCACCGGTTGTATCAGAGAGCTGAGCGTTCATATGGTACATATTACGATGTAGCCACGTGGACCATGGCCATGATCCGTCACTGTCAATATCACATTCTGACCCATATCTGCCAGATCATTTCAGCAACTTCATTTGCTGTTTACTTCGTGAAATGATCGACAAAATGGCCCATGTAATTAAATTGCTGGTCAGGCATGTACCGCATATCAATCAAATCAATTTACAAATGATGGGCGTTAGTGGTGGTCGGACAGTTTGTGAACCCCTGTGGGTCCGGGGGCAGAATAGACCCAATGTATTCTCCTGCATGTCATAAGAGGCGACTAATAGGGGGCAACCTGTTGGCCGTGGGTTGCGACTCAATGCGGTAGACAATGGAATTATGGTGGTTGAGTGGAGTGGTATTAGCGATGGCCATATCTGCAAAACACCACTGGCCCGGATTTCACATAGACGAGAGGCTGGAATGATCTGTTCCAGTTAATCAGTTAGTGGCAACTCGCCCTATGGTAATCATTTGCATTATTATCTTTTCAAGCGTCATCCATGTTATTTTCCCCATTTATCCTACAAGGCGGCTGCTTAATCAGGTCAAACTTATCTATTAACTTTTCTGGGCACCATATAACGCACTAAGGTTGGTGTGCTGTTTAACCATATTCTCACTCACCCGGACAGTTTGTGACAGAGTCATCTGGCATTTCGGGCTGTTTTCAAAACAACTGTTTGCAGTGTACTGTGATCCCATAGTGATTGTACACCTGGTGACAGAAACACCAGCAGAATGTATTGAGCAGGGAAAAAAATTGCCAAAAGTACTTATTAAGGTATCAGAGTATTATTGTGAAGTGCGCTACTAATAGAATGCTTACATAGTGAGAACATTTATTGTACCCAGCATATACCATTTGGGTCTGGTGTACAGTTTTGACCACATGATAGGTGAAGTCAGTGGAAACAACCCTCAAGTATTTCTGGTGATCACCAGTAGCCGCTTTTTTAACAGGAATAACCCGTGCATCTCTGACGCCTAAGGCTGGCAGATCCATTTAGTCAAATTACATGGATTTAACGTTATGTCGAAAATGCGGATTGACTTCCTAAGCTGGGCTTTGAAGATGATGCACAATGTCTTCATATTTCCCGCCGGTGATCAATGGTGTTCTTTTACTCTCAAGAAGCTTCTGAACGTGTTCATCCTAGATGATACGCCGGCTTTCTCCGTCAGCCGTTTTTTCTCTATTTGCGTTCGAAGTTGTCAGTCAGAAAGTGAGTTATCGCTTGTATTTTCCACTGAATACATAAACGGAAACGGAGTCACGACGTCTCCATGACGCCTTATCCGTCGTTATATTGCGCTTGTCTTTTTTTAGTCCCAATAGACACCTATCCCTGATACGCCATTGTCGATAAGCGAGCTGACGCCAGATCATAAGGACGACAAGTACATTAATAGTCCAATCTACCAATAACAACATTGTGTCTCCGGATCTATGTAACGGCGTCAAGATCTTGTTTAAGTACATTCAGGTAAAAAAAAAAATACAATTGACAATAAAAGTGGGCTTTATGTGCCACTCTGCAAGCTAAGATGGGAACATTTAAAAAAATTGATTCAAATATCCGTAAATGGGTGGCCCATCTGCAAATGGGCAACCCAATTGCGGATATGTAAGCGGGTCAAGCCCATCTGCAGTTAGATCCATTAGGTGTTTAGCTCGCTCACTAAGATCATTTTTCTTAGACTCCAGATCTCTCACATCATCCTTTAGATCAGTATCAAAATCTTGTTTCTCTTCCACCAGGTCACATATTTCTTCTTCAGATGACTCGCTTCTTCCTCCTGTTCTTTTAAACATCTTTCAAGCTCTGTATTATGCTTTTACTCACTGTTTTTGCATTCTGGGAGGTTATTCTTTACCTCACATACTTCGTCTGTTCAATATGGCTCCTCTGGGTCCGGGGGTAGAAATAGGCCCACTGTATCCTCCTGCATGTCGTAAGAGGCGACTAATAGGGGTCACTTGTTGACCGTGGGTCGTTAGACAATGGGATCCAGGTGGATGAGTGGAGAGGTCCATTTGAGGGCCATGTCTGCAACTCACTATTCTGCCCCGAATTTCGCCCAGACCGGAGGCTCAAATGGCGTGGTTCAGTCAATCGGCTGGTGGTGACTTGCCCTAGGTTAATCGTTTTCATTTATATTGTTTCCATATCTATTTTCATTTATCCTAAGAGGCGGCTGCTTAATCAGGTCACTCTGATTCATTACCCTTTCTTGGTACTATATAACACATGAGTGTTGGTGTGCCGTCAAACCCTATACATACCATTCATACCTTCATCCCAAAAGAGTTATTTTAACAAAATAGAGACAAAAACGGAAGTCTTATTGACTTCTGCCATCCATAATAGCGCGCTTTCATAGCTAGCTTCCCTGGGTGAGGTGTTGACGCAACAGGAACAAGATGAGAAAGCGATTGGAAAACGCATGACGCTGGAGGCGAATAGAAACCTAATCATAATTCTATTTGTTAAATGTCTAATTGAAAATACATGCTGATAGGGGCAGTAAGGTCTGGTCCAAGGGTCAGCCATTAGAGCCGCGGTCCCAGCAGCCATGGGGTTGCTGCCGGGTCGTGGATAACTTTTGTTGCGGGCAATGGGGGCGTTATGCTGTACCATATAGGTTGTGGGTGTCCTAAGCAGGTAGTTCTAGAAGTTTGTCCCTCATTGTCCTAGTACCCAAAGTTTACATACTACTCTCTTCGATCACCTAAGCATGTGATTTTTGATTTTTATTGAGCAGTTTAAAGCATACTGCAACAAATGCACCGCCACAAACACCCCAATACATAGTAGCGTGTGTGAAATTTTCAGTGATGCGTATTCATGTGCTGAAAGCCTTACTTTTCCGTATCAAATTATTCTTGCATCATTGTTGTCAACAGTCCCCAGCATGAATGAAGTGCGGGCAGTATCATGGCCTTCATGTGTCCGATCTGCAAAATAATACAGGGTCGATACGACATGTAAGCCTCTGTGCACCAGATTAAGTGCATCATTGATATTATTTTGATAAAGCATGTCGGACAAACGGGTCTTGCAAATTCGGCTTAACAAGTAACTGTTTAAAAATTTCACTGTTAGCTGTTTTACTTACATTTCATGCCAACCCATTTCACCAGAGTACTTCCGGACACCTTTTTTCAGAACACTCCTACAGAATTGTGTCCTATTCATCACCTCAGTTGCTGTCAAATGCAATCACGTGCGTACGTGACTGCATTAAATCGTATGAATTATAGCACAGTACCTAACACTACAGGTGCATTTATGTTTTAAGATATCTTGTCCGAGCTAACGTTGCCATCGCAATGTTCATATTATTTGAAAAAAAAACTATATGTTCCTAACATATCATTTATTTCACACAAATAACCCAAAGACAAATGGCGATTCAACGTACACATTTCCTTTTTGTACATTATCGCTTGATAATCGTAATTACGCCATACAGACAGGAACACAAAGGATCGATTACAACAAAAAAGCGAGAGCAATGAATGCGAATCCGTATGGGGCAGAGCAATAACATGGTCGACCGTATCTGCACACATGCTAGGCACCAGTAAGCCAAAGGACGCAGATGTCAATGTGTGCAGCTTGTGTAATCTACTTTGTATCAGCTCTACGTACTCAATTCAGCATCAGATCTTCAAAAGATATATAGGCATACCAAATATTTTTACCTCTAAAGGGATACGCACATTGACATACCCACCAGTGCATTGGTTGACTGCGTATCCTTTACGGCAATAGCACTTGCATGCGGCTGTGTCCAATGTGCCTCCATTCAGACAGCTCACAAACGAACATGCTGTGAATAGGCCAATGAGTTTAAAATATTTGCTGGTTTAACTTTTGCAATAGATCCTTATAAAATAGCTCTTCAAATTATCTATCTCACAATGTTATGTACTCACTGCAAGATAAGCTGTGACGTATATTATCATACTTTCTAACGTTTAATATCATTACAGTAATAATCCAGATCAAATTTATATACTTTTGCCGTTAATTTTCAGCCCTGATCCTCACATCATTGCTGCATACTTTGCCCGGGGATATTTTGTCATTTTCATAATTGCAGCCGATTCGTCGTACAAAGATATGATAGCTGCTGTGGCATTCTGGTCCATGTGTGCAGCATAGAAGCTCTGGCCAATATCGTCTTGTCTTTATAAGCAAAATTGTCTCGTATATGCAAGCTGATATATATATGTATATGTTACCACAAAAAATTCAAAACACTATTCCTTTGTAACCGTTCATTGGATATGTTTGTATCTGATAAAGATAGCTGTGATGTTATTTTCCGGGAATGGATTTACTTGAGCGATTAGGATGTCCAGGTGTTGCGACACAGCCAAAGCCGTATTCGACAGCTAGACTTGTAAACTCATGATAGTAAACCTGAATCAGAGAAAACAAATAGTTATTTCGTGTGCGCAACGCATTTCAGGAAATGACTGTAATTATCGGCTTACTGTGAAATAGAATAACCAGAATCAAGCAGATAATGTAGATATGTAAAGAACCAATAGTATATGTTTTTATGATTAAGAAACCGGTAGTAATTGTTGCTAAATCATTTGGTCGTGCCATTGAATCCTGCTCAATGGTTGACTATGACATTAAATATTTGATCTAAGACATTTGCTGCTTTGCATGTAATGTTTTTATCCCTAGCACAGTATACTGTGCTTACCAGTTTCTTCATGTCCAACCCTCCCTGTCGTCGTCGTCGTCGTCGTCGTCTGATATTGAGCTCGTCTGTCAGCTCTGGGGCTGATGAAGAGAGGCTTCCTCTTTTATGTTTTAAAAGTATTTTCGAACCATCGTTGTTGCTGTTTTGCCATATTGGATTAGCGTGAATGGAATATTAATATATTGATATGATAAGTAGGCAGACAATCCGAGGTCTTCAAATCTCTTTGCTGTCTGTTTACTTGAAATGTGACAATCTGCGCAAGTGAGTGCTCTTCTGTCACATAGACGGGGGAGCTAAGCTCTTTCGTAAATGGTTTTAACCACAACTTGACAAAAAGGCAACGTCATACACGCATCAGTTCGTAATACTGCTGTACGAAATGTGGCATCAAAAGCCCTAGGGTAGGGTTGTTGAAAGTTTGCTGTTCAACAGCCGCACCAACTAAACATAGATAGAAGCTAGTGAAAGGGCTAAATGGCGCCCTATTGAGCATTATGTGTTGCTGTATATTTAAGAGGACGCAATATGATCATCAGGGTAGCACTTGTGTGTTTGTTGGTTGGTTGCTCTATTGATAAAAAGTGACCCAAAATTGGCTTCAGCTATTTCAAATGATAATCGATGCGAAATTGCATGGCAAATAATGAACATTATGATATTGGTTAGTGAAACGTTATGATTATGTTGATTGATAGATATTACGACATCCCGTTTGTTTTAAGTATAACATATATAATTTATGGTAAATAAGAACAAAGAACTGTAAAAGAAGCCATGTTGAGTTGGCTGGCAATGTCATCTATGAAGAGCCATTCATTTCACATGACTACTGCCTCCTGCACTATTGAGTAAAGGCGCTTGATCGTCCGTACAAGGCGTTTTATTAAACCACCGGATACAAGGTACAGCGCAACATGCTGTAATCCATACCCAAAGCCGAAGTGGTGGAACTCCTCTGAAGAACTTTGTGCTTTCGTCGAATATTCATTCGAGAGGTATGATTACTGATATGGATTTCATGCTGTTAAGTTTCCGCATCGGCTGGCCATGTACATGCAAATGGGAGGGCCACTCAGAGTATACATTGGAACGCATGTGCCAGAAATACATTCCTGGTATCGTCATCTAGGACGAGGCTACAGGAATGTGTCCGCATCAGGGCTGACAATTGCCCGTGTCAAACACTTTGCAATTAGGTCTCCCTGTGCCGTAGATGGGACGAGTTTGTAGAGTGCGGGACGCCTAAGGACCAGGCATGAGTGTTAAAATACTAGTCATTTAGACAGTTGATAATTACAGCCAGATTTTTAATACAGTGTTATGGAGTTTGATGAGGGGACTGACGGAGAGGAGGATGGGGAGACGAACTTCATTGTCGGTGAGGAACCATTAAATACCTCGAGTACGTCTACACCAACATGGGCTAATACTGAATTGCATGACGGTTAACCAGAATATCAAGTGGGCCGGTTAACCATGAAGAAACAAATTTGCTCGAGGCAGTATCCAAGTATTGGCTGGAGGGAGACCTGGAGTTCAGATCATCTAAACGGTGTGACCTTCGGGTTAAGTGAGACAGAGAGTGGAATTTTCTGACCTGGAAGGCAATCCTTACACATTCCTCTCGACAAGTACTATAAAGAAGCAAGATGCACAGCTTGCTAGGGCACTTGGGTTGATATCTAAAGAAGCAGCAGCAGCGCTCCAAGACACTGATCATGCAGCAGCTGACGCGGCAGATAATTTGGAACTACAAGGTCCTTCAAACACGACAAAGCAAGGTGGCATAGATGAACAAATATTCATAGAGGACGTTCATAACGCCATAGTAGACATAGGTACGCAGACATAATTAGCTGAGCAGACAATCCACGAGATGTTGGGCTGGACAAGACCGTGCAGACATTGAGGGGTGAGTAGGCCCACACCATAGTGCATATTAGTGAAATAGACAAGAATATAGATAGTCGGGAGCGTACGCTGGCGGAGCTGCCCTATGATCAGATGAGCAGATCCGGAAGGATACGGTGCTTGATAAGACTAAGCAGACCCTGAAGAGTGAGCAGACCCACATCATAGTGCGGAGCAGTGAAACTGTGGGAACGTGAGCTTGACCACTACCGGAGGAGTGGCGTGTCCGTGTTGAATTTGGCATTGATAACCGTGAACGGATGTAGACCCAAATCAACCACGTCAGGCAGACAATCAAAAACCTTCATCATGAAGCCACAATTGCTGCCGAGCGTATCCACACCCTATTACGAAAGCAAGGTGTTAAATCGTTCCCATCCTCTGAGATTTGGATGGCAATCTCCACCCTGGCACTTGCTATGACAGACAGATAGGGTGGGGGGTGGGGGGGGGGTGGGTGAAGTGGCGGGAAGTACCCCAGCACCGGCACCAACCCCAAACCCTACTGACAAGCACGGTGTGAAGAAGCGAGTTACAAGCGATATGCCGGCCCATGGCCGAGTTCTGGCAAAGCTCACAGAAACGTCTACAGCTGCACTTCCTCTAATGATAACAGGAAGCGTAGTATCAGGGCTACTTAAAACAGTCGGTCAATCGATAGGATGGCTTGCAGAATATGTTTGGGCCGTGTTAGTTGCAGAGGCTGGGATTGTAGTTGCTATTGTGAGGCCCCAAAGCTAAAGCACTGGTAGGGCCCTAGCTGTTTAACTAGTCACTGACGCTGCTTTTTTTCTCCTCTTCATTGTATGTTAATCCAGCCGAAACTAGCTTAGGCGGAATTTAAGTATCACTCCGAAGAGTATTTTTGTCAGGTGTCACGGACACCATACTCTCTCCATCATTAATATTAACGTTGAGCCCAATCTTGTGACCGTCAGCAGCAAATGCCAATGTGTCCAATGTGCAGTTGCATGTTGCTATGTGCCGTGTTTAGACCAATACCGGACACAAGGTCAACTTTTGACACTGCATACTTGAGAACATCCTCGTACATACATATCTTATTAGGAAGGTCAACAGCATTCTGAATAGAGTCATCAATGTTACCTAGGTAATGCTTGATTGCGTCGAATGCCGTTCCAGCTCATGCTGCGTGCTTAAAACTTTGACCCTAATAGAGCCCACACAAATGTCCCAATGCTAGCGTTAATTCCTGATACACCAGTCGTTGTGAAGCCAACCGATTTGTCAAGGATAAAGTTGTCACAGGCATTGTGAATACTATTATCTTGCTTCAAAACATCAATTCCATAGTTCATCATCTTTGTATTTTTCGTCGAAAGACATTGTTTGAGGTTTCCGTTTTAAACGAGAACGTGTATCCATCGTATATTCTGCGGATGAAAGGTAGTGTGTCATAGGTTTTTCACAGGTACTGGCCAATTGCTGTTTTCATAAATACCAAAAACAAAAATAAGACGCTTGAAAGCCTGCCTGTTGTTATGGGTTGTCGAATGGGTGATGTGCTTTATCTTGTGGTAGTGGTGTCTTCAATTCTGCCACAAGGCGTCACATTGTGTAGTATGCCGGCACCTGAACAACGAACGTATTGTTTGGCCGGTAGCATAAAGGTGAAATTCACATCTAGATCATGCACACCATACAACAAAATTTACCAGGTTTTGCAAGAATTGCTGATGGCTTCTAAACAAGTCCTCTATAACCATGTCGCTTGTTATAGAAGGCAACGTATAGTTTTGCCAATATGTTTGGAATATATGCATTAAATGATCAACATTGCTGCGTGCTTCTACTCTTTCACTTGATAGGTCATCTTGCCTAATAATGGGTTTGTAACCAATCCTTTACTAACGAATTGTGAGTGAGTACCCCCAAGTTGTCTGCAAACACATGTACCTTTAATGACACACTTATGTTACTTTAAATTGTGAGGGTACATCCCGAAAATACTTGTAAATCTAATAGCCTATGTTTTCATTATAACTATGTATCAAACTCTGACAAGTCTTCAACGCGGTGAGGCAGTGCTCCTGCAATATCATATCGACAACACTGAAGGTGATCTACGCATAGGCCACAGGTTCATTACCTATATTGTGGGCTGGTGCAGGGGTCGAACCTCACAAGGCAGAAGCTGTTGATATACCACGTTATCTAGTGGTAAGATTATTTGTATGGGGTTGTCTTCTTGTGTACGCGCTGGTGCTGATGCTACACAAGTTCCTTGTGTTGGCGAACGTCCCTTTTTAGAGGTAAACATCGCATGGCAACTCTTGTGAATCCCCTCCATTCGGGATCAATACCTCAAGGCTGCAAACGTTCGATGAAGCATAACGCCGTTATAGAATATATTACGCCTGTGTTGGCACACATCGATAGACAGAGTATTAAACTAGCTCTATGTTTCGCAGCATAGACCCCAGCCCCGACCGCACTCTGTAATCCATGAGTGCACTTTGCCCGAAATGGTGTATTGACTGACATTTATTTACACACTATATATACCAAGCGTTGCGGTATATTAAATAAATGACGTTATTTTGATATAACATGTACAACCAAGTCAAGGCACAAGATGGTATTTATGAGCTCGAAAGTAGCATAAAAGATTTTAGGGAAGAAGAAGATTACCTGGTGGGAGAGAGAATAGATTTGGAGAACGAGCTGAGAGACGTTGTGCGTGATCAAGAGAATAAGAATGATGACCTAGTAGGGCGTTTGAAAGCCCTAGAAGATATGGTTAAATTACTTCGGACATAATAGAGA
Source organism: Urechis unicinctus (assembly GCA_034190875.2). NCBI lineage: Eukaryota > Metazoa > Annelida > Polychaeta > Xenopneusta > Urechidae > Urechis > Urechis unicinctus. The sequence continues at coordinate 46,873,268 of CM067353.1, forward strand.
TTGTGGCATCTTATGATTCTTAACATGTAGAGTATTTTGCTCTAAAAAGGGTCGAGGGCCAGCAGGGACAAGATGCCGCTGTATCTTCTGGCTTTGATTTTTGAGAGAGCGAGTAGGCGCAGGTTTTGCTCTGTAAGGGTTTAGAGAAGGTGGGGGCGGGTTATACGTAGGAATGGTCAGCCTTTGTGCTGCTTGTAGTCGACGCAGTACCACGTCTTATCTTCATCAGTACCAGGACATCTGCTACAGCGACCAGGGTCATCCATTACCAATTACAGGATAGGTGCCACACAAGAGGTTTAGTGACAGAGCGTCCAAGCCTGTAGACATTGAGGGACTACACAGGGACAGTCATACAACTGCAGGCAACTTCATTAGAAACCCTTGCGGCTGCTGCAAGCCTCTTGATAGCTGCAATACCTTACCAATAGATGATTTGCCTGATATCCATTTATATGCTAACGAGCGCGATTCTTAAGTGTTCTGCCTACTTAGCAAGATGTACGCAACCAATCCAGTCGCAGCCATATCCGGGATAATGAACGTCAGCTCACGTCCCGTTTAGTCATCTGAGGTCACGTAGAAGTCTGAAAGTTGAGGCTCATGCTCAAGTTGGCCGATGGATTGGCTCTAATCAGGTAGTACTCACGCATTAGGTCGACCACATCCATCCCGGATAGTATGCTCAGCATGCCCCTGGTGTCGGAGTTACTCATCGATGAAGTCTAACTGCTAAGTTCGCTTCTTGACCCATACTGCCTAAGCAGATTGAAGCTATTCTATTGCTATATTATGGCATGGCATCCACTTGGCTGCTACGTCACTTAAATAATAAGAAGTTGCTCCCAGAGAATGCAACGGTGTTGACAAGGGCACCTCCAACAAGTAGCGCAATCGAGGCCATTACTTCGGTTTATCACCTGGTATAACCCCTTGATTAATTAGCATGTCATTCGTAGTCATAGCCAGGGCTACATTGGCAACAGCCATGGTCAGGTTGTTTGGTGCGAAGTCAAGTTTGGGATTGCCCCACACAGAGCCATCTTGCCGAGCTTGGCGTGACCTCCGTTGATATATTTGCTTACAATACTTAATTGACCAAATGGACAGCTGTTGCTAAAGTCGCAGATAGCGGAGCTAAGTACATGCTATAGCGGAACTAAGTTCATGCTGTAGCGAACTAAGTACATGCTGTAGCGTAGGTAAGTACATGATATAGCAAACTAAGTACATGTTTTAGGGCAGCTAAGTACATAATATAGTTGCGTTCACTCCGGAGGGCCTTGTTGATTCGTTGGCATACTCGTAACCTCATGCTGCAGTTAACAGAGGTCTGTAATTAGCTATGGCTGGTGTTCTAGTGATTTTAGTAGATACATACAAGCCACACATGAGCATAGCTGTAGAACTGCCTGACCTACAGTGCATGTCATGCTAGCACCTAGGCGAGCCCCGTATTTGACATCCAGCTTGGTGATCTTTTCGTCAGACATTTATTCAACATGTTCAATTGTCAGGTGCTGTGCAACTAGGTACTAACGAGCCTAACCCCCCCCCCCCCCCCCCACCCCTATGTCAGCAGCAAGCTTATCTCTCTTAGACAAAATGTCCCCTTTAGGTCAGAGACTAGGGCAGCTGGGTCCAGGGTGGACTGTTGAGGACACTCTGCAAGGAGTTGATCAATAATGATTAGGGTCCATATTGCATGTATACGTTCGAGGTCTTATCCATTGTGTCCGTCAATGCCAGGTATTTTACAGCTATTACCACACTGTAGTCTTGTTTACGATGTCTATCAAATAATAATCGTTACCTGGTTTAACTATTGACATGGACAATTCGCCTTTAATTACATGATTACATTAAGGGTTCTCAATGTTTATTACCAGCTGGAATAATGAAATGGTCATTTTCAAGATTAAACTCATCAACAACTGAGCGATTTTTTTTGCCCGCAATATATAAGAAACAGCAACGTACATAAGCAAATAAGAGGGCCGAAGGAAAAAATTAAGTGTTTCGAGAAGACGAAGGTAGATCGAGCTGAGTAACGCAATCAGTTACCTGGACACTAGGAAAGATGACCTGGTGAAGCTCAGAAAACCTAACGGATATTGTTGAATCACAGCAGACATAATAGAGGCGAGCCAGCGTGGTCACGGGCCGCATGATTTTGCTCTGGCAGAGGCGAGGGAATTTATGCACCGGCTAAAGGGCTGTATGCTCGGCCATTGTGCTGCTTAATTCACTTTACTGACACGGATCACACTATATACTCTCTATCGCGACATCCGACCCTAGGCACTCGACACTATATACGTTCTGTATTGTTGTCCAGCATACAATGTATTGTTTGAACTGATTACTGATCCTGATGATTGAACATTCCATCATATGTATTATCTATACATATTGGCCAACTTCATATCGAACATGAGCTCAGGCAGCTTGCGATTCCGCATATCATAACCACCGATCATAAGGTATATTGCAAAATAAACGCCAGATAGCTTCTTCTTGGTATCCCTTAATAGACCATTACTAAACATGAAACTTGGAATAGTCTTTAAACCGCCTGTGACGTAACGAGAATTTACAAACTGTATTCCACAATGGTGACCACATTTTCTCCTTACCTCATTCCATGCTTCACGAAGTTGGATGATCTTTATACTACACCTTATTGCTGACCATGCTGTCAAACGGCTCGCTAGATGAACAAAATGGATTTGTATCATCATAACAAATCGTGGTTTTATTGTATTATTATTGCTTTTTGGCTATTGCAAGCGCGGTATTACAATCAAGATTTGATGGTTTGTTAATTATTTACCTTCCACAGTAATTGATGATATGAGGATATTGGGTTTGAGTGACATTGGGCATCAAACAGAACATTATTTTAAGTTACTTACTTATAGGCGTTGCCATATCCCACGTAATTGACCATGAAATGTCGTGAAATTAAAGTGCTGACACAGTCCCTGTCAAATTGGATAGCACTTTGACACAGAGTCGTGTTTGCTGTGTGAGATGAGGCCGTGCAAACATTTGCTCGTGCCTATCTTTATTTTGAGAATTCAAGGATGTATCAACTTTCACACATATTTCTTGAGAATCCTGTCACTGAGGAAGAAAACTGAGCTCGGGGTGATATTTCTTGATTTTCCCTTAGTGTTACTTAGGTGTTGGGATACCGCGTGTGTGAAAGAGTGTCGAACACCACGGTTTCCGTATACGCTAGTCGCACCAAGTGAAACACCTTCTGTGAATGTTCTTTGATTTGTTGTTATTTTTATAATCGTACATGCGAAATGCGCTAAAGTACAACAGAAGCGCTTAAATGAACCACCGTGCTCATCCTCTCAGACGTATTAAACACGGGTACATAAGGTGCGTTTGTGTCTCTTTACATATATACAGCAACAGAACCACACACCACTAGTAGACGATATCAATATATCGCCTGTCACCTAAACTAACAGTTATTACACCTGGATACTTACTAGCTTTCAAAGTGGTGCACCACTTCTGGAGCATCGCATTCAGGTCACATTGAAGCCAATGTTATTTGCGATATGCATGTTCGTGCAAGCAAATGACAAAGCGTTATTTCGTTTCAATCCCGCTTTGAGTTACCATCGGGTTTCATTTACACTGCATGCACAGATAGACTTTATTTACACTGCAGGCAAAGATAGGCATCATTTACACTGCAGGAACAACCGAGCTTCATTTACACTGAATGCACATTCGGGCTTCATTTACACTACAGACAGAGCTTGGTATTATTTACCCAACGGGCAGAGCTTGGCTTCATTAACACTGCAGGCAGAGCTTGGCTTCATTTACACTACAGGCAGAGCTTGGCTTCATTTACACTACATGTTCATCCAGGCTTCATTTACACAACATGTACATCCAGGTTTCATATACACTGCAGGCACAGTCAGGCTTCATTGACACTGCAGGCACAGCAAGGCTTCATTTACACTGCAGGCACAGCCAGGTTTCATTTACACTGCAGGCACAGCCAAGCTTCATTTACACTCCAGGCACAGCCAGGCTTCATTTACACTGCAGACACAGCCAGGTTTCATTTACACTACAGGCACAGCCAGGCTTTCTTTACACTGCAGGCACAGCCAGGCTTCATTGACACTGCAGGCACAGCCAGGCTTCATTTACACTGCAGGCACAGCCAGGCTTCATTTACACTACAGGCATAGCTAGGCTTCATTTTCACTACCGGTACACAGGCTTCATTTAACTACAGACTTCATCATTACACTGCATGCACAGCCAAGCTTCATTTACACTGCTGGCACTTTTCAATTAAAATTTAACTGTTCAATTTGAACCAGATTTAAAGGGATCCGTGACATGACCCAAGTAATAAATACCTTCTTCATGATAGCCGAATATCCGCATAATGCCTAGTCACTATAGGAATGAGAAAGAAAGAAATCGAGTGTAGTATTTAGATACATGGTCAAGAAGTCAGCCCTTCAGATGTCGTGACTTGATCATTTACCCGGGTTTTTATGTGCCTTATTCAAAGTTTACCTTAACAAAATCAAGAGTTTTAAGCGGAACGAGCCCCAGAGCTCAGCTGGTCATATTATCGACGGAGTAAATGTTTGGTTGAATAACTGAAGATGTAATGGGAACTGATTGATTGTGTTAATCTAGTACACTAGTCATTATAAAAGGGAGTAATGATCATTAACCAAACATGGTCACTAAGCAACAATTCGTTTAATATCTTACGTTCTTTTTCGTTTTATCGGTTGTCGATTCTGTGAAACGCGAAGCCTGCAAAGCTCAGCTGTTGGGTGAGCACGTGTGGTCACGAAGCAAAGGCCTTATTTAGTTAAACATTAATTCTACTGTAAATGGAACGCGACAGAAGCAATTAAGAATTCAGAGAAGATGGCTGGGTGGCTGATCTTCCTCTTCGTATTCAGCGCAGCATCAGGTTAGGGCTACTTCATTTCGATTACATTTCCAGGAAATTACTTGTCAGCAGTTTCCTACTATGTACCATCACTAATATAAGATGTGTTATCTGTGTGCTAGTTTCTAGCATCTAGAGCCAGTGCTTTGGAGAATAGATGGACCTCAGTTGCGATCCCAGAAATCGGACCGCTTGTATCTATATTGCTGCATGGTCCTACACGCCAGGCATAGATGCAATTGACTTCTCAATCATAACCAGGCAATCTGTGAAAAGCTGGACAGGCATTGGATATGGTACACATCAAGCAATGGTAACTAGTTTCTCAATGTAAAAGTGCCCACGATCAACTACAAACCACCTAACCGTCTAAACAACCACCAAACCAACCAACTAAACAACCAACCAACTAAACAACCAACAAACCAACCAACTAACCGACCGACTTAACAACCAGCCAACTGACTGACCGACTAAACAACCATCCAACACACTGGCCGACTAAACAACTCACCGATCAACCAATCGAGCAACTAACCAAACATTCTAATAAACGACTAAAGGCTCTTATTCTATCTCGGCAAACATTTGCTGGATTTCCGTCTTCGCACTTGTAATAAACTCGACAGGCTAATCGGTTTGAGGAAAACGGCTCAATGCCCACTTTTGGAAGCATCTTATTAACAATTGAATCGGCCACGCTTTACTATCTCGTCTCATGACCCAGTTATTTCTATTCCATCCTGACAAACCCACTCTTGGAGAGTTGAATTGAATATATTCTCACCACACTGATGTAGAACAGCATGTGATCAATCAATAATTTAACTCGGTCGAGTTCCATCTAAACGATCTTGAATAACGCCCTTCTCTACATGGTCGCGTATTTTTCCGACTTGAAACTCTTCAGACAACAACATATCCCCGGCCCTTACCGCAAACACTCTACATGGCTCAGTGGGAGGGCAGGAATGCGGGGTTAGGGCAATCATTTAAATTATTTTACATTTGAAGATTTCTTTAATTGGAAAAATATTCCGATACGATTTACCTATAAGAGGTATTTCGGCGCGAGGTTTCAGTACATTTTGGCTTCCTGAATAAATATTTGCCGCCGACTTTTTCTTTCATATGAATATATATGTATGGTGTTGAAATGAGACGCCTGGAGTTAGTTACAGAGTCTGGAATGATTAGTAGCCGGCGAGGTAATTGATGTCATCGCTGCTGGCATGAATATCGTACATTGAAAACGCTGTCGCTTGTGAACTGCCGCGTAAGCTCGGTCATATCAATCTTGTTGAATCTGGAGTGATTCACCTCGAAAACTCACCCCTCCAAGCTTAAGTGGCGACCCATATGTCGATAGATTCGGAATGAAGCAATATACTAACACGAAAATCCGCAAATTGAGGTCGTTATTGTCACGTACAGGTGTCCTTTAGTCCGTAAGACAAAGGCTTGTAAACATATATGTATATATACGATATATATATATATATATATATATATATATATATATATATATATATATATATATATATATATATATATACATATGTATATGTATGTCTATATTTATATACATATATATAATATACATACGTATGTTTATATATAGGTATGTATATAATTATGCATGTATATGAATATATATATATCTTTATATATCATTATATATATATATATATATGTACATATATATAATATATATATCAATATATTATATATAAATAATATATATATGTTTATATATATATATATATATATATATGTATATATATATATATATACATATATATACATTATATATATATATATTCATACATATATATATATATATATTATATGCTCCTCTGTAAATGAAATATATAGATCTATATGATATATATATATATATATATATTTATAAATATATATATATATATGGACATATATATATATATATATATATATATATATATATATATATACATATATCTCATCTAAAATTTCTACAGCTATCCATGCAATATGCATACATTTATGAATAGCTACATTGATTTACGCCACCAAATAGATTACATTGTGGGTATCGTTGATATATGCAGTTCTTACAATAACTTACTTGCTGTAGCAAATTCTATCATTTTCATTTTATCATCGTCCGATGGTTAATTGCTATTGTATGTATTTTTATAGATACAATTTGATGAGTTGTAATACCCGTTGATGTGCACTTCGTCTTACATTCAGTCATATCTTCCATGTTATCCAAACAACCGTGATTAAATGCGTACATTATACCACGAGCATGATATATTAATAAATTAATCCCCCGTCTTTATGCTCCCACAATACACATCACTAGGTTTAATACAAATATCACTACATTTCCCAGCGATGTGTGCATTGACTTCTATTACCATATGCGAGGTTCGGATATGGGAACTCTGAGGGTGATCATGGAGCCAACATCGGGAGAACCCAAGGTTCTCTGGACCGTGTCAGGAGATCAAGGAGAAGGTTAGAAGAATCAATTTATACAGACACCAACCAACAGCATTTTTTTCAGGTAACAGCATACTATTCAACAATTATTACTTAACCCTTTCATTTTCACATTCAAAAATACCTATATAACTTTTCTGCCTCCTCCATTCATGTCCATGTTGACTGCAGATTGTGTGGGAGGCGATCAGAGGGTCGGGTTATCGGAGTGACACTGCTGTGGATACAATATGTGTCCGCAGTTGCGGTAAGTATCTATCAAAGCTAATCAAACCCCCTACCATAATCTGGGTTTAATTGTATCTTAGACAACCCCACTCGCATGACAATACCAGCCACTTATTGTTATTAAGCAATCATAGTAATGAACGAGTTTCTGGATGGTTTAACATATAGTCTTGGTTCTTGATAATATGGTTTCTTTTGAAAACTTATTTATAGTAGATAATCAAAATTCTGCTGTAGAAAAACGTTGCACGCATGCATTCCTTATGGCTGTGAGATTCAAAACCTAAAAATCAACTACCACTGTAATCATGGGTATTATTATGCATTATTATTTTTCTTTTAACCTGAAAGTCCTTAAAGCAGCTCAACAAAGAATGGAAAGCACATTGATCGTTGACAAAGGATTTAGCTTTGTTATCTTCTTGGGAAAGAACTTTATAGGTCTGTGGATACCAAAACATGTTGATGGCCGTCTGTTCAATGATATATCTTTCCCTACACGTAGCACCTGGTCGTCTCTATTCGATGGTAAGCGTACCAACTTCGACGTGTGGAATAGTTTAAAGATATCACCACTGTGTCATCTGTCGAGTTATGTAAGCATATATCTCATTTCTCATCTGGCTACCCAGATATAATGGTTCGCCTTGTTGGTGGCCGAAACAGCTACCAAGGGCGGTTGGAGATCTTGTGAAGAGACAGCGTGGAGGAATGTGTGTGATGACATCTATGATGAAGATAGCGCTGCCATTTTGACCCATGTTGAGATATCAGGCTTGTTGACACTTTCATAAAATAATTATATTTCTCTTTACTGCATTTGATCTTAAAACATAGGCATGGATGCATGTGAGATTTTGTGTGCATTCTGGCATGAAAACCACGACCATCTTTGCCGTCTGTGTTTGCAGATTACCTGCTGTCATGTTATCCAGTGCTTTCCCTACAATCTAGCTTGATGATTTAGGCTGTCCACCACATGCCACCCACAGACTCAATGGTACACAAGCTGGCTGGGGCACTGATGGGCATGACATCATTTATCTCTGTGGTGACATCATATATCTCTTTGTTTGGGGCACTAATTGTGGAGATGAATGTAACGAGCATGTATTGCATAGATACCTCTGCTATGTGGTGTCATAATAGATTGTTGTATCATTACACGGACAAATATGATCCCATACACACTACGTACATGTCTTATTTTGCAATTGGCTTACCAAGCCATTGAATCGACATTAGCGGTTGGTGCTTTGGATGTTGCTTATACTTCTTACATTATAATTCCATGTAGTGCAGCTTCACGTACTTTTATCGAACCACGATCTTCACCCAAACGTCATCATAAGGCTCTCATGGAATTGCCCGTGTGCCATTGCTTTGGCACTTGCACAACTAAGTCCCTTGCTACCAAGCCACCATTGCTTTTATCAATTATGCACACATAATTGTTTGAGTATTGTGACATTTGTTGTATATTTGCAATGCAGGGTGTATTTCATTAGATAATGTGTGTAATGGAAACAATCACACGAACGATAACCCCATTTGCTGGGAGATCCTTCATCTGTGTACATACCCAACAGCTTTGCTATAACTGAGTGCAGAATTGACAGTTCAGTTTTAACGAGCACCTGGTTATAACGAAAGCATTTGTTCTATTTGTAAATGCCTTAACAATAATATGCATCGGTACCATTAGATATACCATGCATTATATACATAAGTGAATAAATGATTGTTATGTTATCGTCGCTCGCAGGCTACTTCCTGTCGTTCCAACTCATGAATGTTGCAGCAAAAGAGATGCGATAGGAGGGTGCACAACACGAACGACATCGACGGCAAGTCAGTACCAGCATATTATAGTTATGTGAAAATGTATGGATTAGAACATGACAAAAACTAATAACATTATTATTGTTATGGATGGCAATGACACTATTATGCATAGGCGAGTCGTTGTAGCTGTGAAGTTATTTGACACGGGCATAGGATGAAGTTAACCCGACCTTGCAGTTCGCAGATTGCCATGGCCCACTTACACTGGTTGTGTTGACGTTACGGCGTAAGCAACTGAAAGTGAATCGACTTTTAGGGTTAGCGACTTAAAAAGTAAGCGGCTGAACGGGTAAGGGACTAAAAGGTTAGTCACTGAAAGGCTAAGCATCCATGTTGAATTTAAATGGCATGAATAAGTTTAAACATTTTTGATAGGCCTAGTGGGAAAATCTATGTCTTCTCTGTTGTGAAGAGGCAAGTCGTGAATCTGCCAACCACTGAGAACAGTTAGGTCTGATTTCATGGATTATACCGGTAACAAACCACGGGGTGACATGGTGGGGGGTGGGGGTGGTTCGGTCGTGTCGGTCGGGGGGATGGCATACATTTCACTAACAGCGTTACAGCGTATATATTATATGTTTCCCAACTGGGTTTCCGTGATGTCGCACTAAACTCAGAACTAAATCTCATGTAGCCCACGGATGATGATTTATTGAAAAAAAACGGGACAGAGATTTTCCTCCATAATTGATGGCTAATACGTTGCGAATGCCAAGCAAACGGGAGACTTCAATGGCTTCAACTTTAAAGGTGGGCATAACTGTAAAAGTGAGTATTGCTCCATAACTGTTGATCACATTCCCTTAAAATGTCTTGAATTGGTATGTGTTGTAAATGACCCACAATTGTCAAAAACAGTCATTTTCCAATATTTCCTATCGGTTGTTTTTGGTCGACATATAGTATGTAGTACTAGACACATTACAACCCCCCACCCCCTCTCCAACCTCCCACACACACACCCACACACACACAAACAAAACACACACACACACACACACACACACACACACACACACACACACACACACACACACACACACACACACACACACACACACACGCACGCACGCACGCACGCACGCACGCACGCACACACACACCGCCATTCCGGGACACTTTAAATAGATCCAACTCCGTCTCCTAGACCGTCACGCTATGATATCCCGCCAAAACACACACTTTGATGAACTTTCAAGATCATGCGACAACATCGGATCGCCAATATTATAAAACCTCTCAGCTCTCCGTGTTTACTTGGAAAACGAATGAGCACTGCCGCTTCGTATACGGGCTAGTTCAAGTGGAATGCGACAGCGTTCAATGTTGAATACGCTCGTATAAAAAACCCTCAAGCCGTGTGCCCTTTAGCCGGTACACGACTTCCACTTATAGCTCGAGGCCTGTAATGCGCATTCTCGGTTGCTATACTTTCTAAGCGGTCCACCGGTAACAACAACAGCAGATATTTTATGCCGAGGCATTGCATGAGTTCCAGATATTGGGAACAAACTTAAACATGCCGTAAATAGTAATATGTAGGTTGCTGATACAATGGCAAGAATTGTGTGGCCATTGACAGGACATTATCGTGCCATCTACTTGTGGCATGGGCCTGTAGTAGGTCGCTGTTACATTTGAGAGAAACTCACATAATACGTGAAGCCTCGGATTGAGTTTGCTGTCGGGTTATCATCTGAAAGGTAATACCTTAGTACCTGATATTAACGGTTAATCTTGACAATGGAAATATGTGCTGTTAACTCGGGCTATTTGGTTTCATTTTCACTTTAGATATCCGCATAGCCGTTCTCTGACTTAGTACTTTACTGCATCGCCTTTCGATCTGCAGGTTGTGGGTTCGATTCCAATGTGTAAATGTTGTAAATGACACGCAATTGTCAAAAACAGCTATTTTCTAATATTTCTTATCGGTTGTTTTTGGTAGACTTTTAGAATGTAGTACTAGACACATTACATCCCCCCTACCCTCTCTCCAACCTCCCACACACACATACACACATACACACACACACAAATACACACACAAACACACACACACACACACACACACACACACACACACACACACACACACACATACACACACACACACACACACACACACACACACATACACACACAAACACACACACACACACACACACACACACACACACACACACACACACACACACACACACACACACACACACACACACACACACACACACACACCATTCCGGGACACTTTAAATAGATCCAACTCCGTCTCCTAGTTCGTCGCGCTATGATATCCCTCCAAAACACACACTTTGATGAACTTTCAAGATCACGCGACAACATCGGATCGCCAATATTATTATATTAAAAAACCTCTCAGCTCTCCGTGTTTACTTGGAAAACGACTGAGCACTGCCGCTTCGTATACGGGCTAGTTCAAGTGGAATGCGACAGCGTTCAATGTTGAATACGCTCGTATAAAAAACCCTCAAGCCGTGTGCCCTTTAGCCGGTACACGACTTCCACTTATAGCTCGTGGCGTGTTATGCGCATTCTCGTTTGCTATACTTTCTAAGCGGTCCACCGGTAACAACAGCAGCAGATATTTAATACTGAGGCATTGCATGAGTTCCAAATATTGGAAACAAACTTAAACATGCCGTAATTAAGAATATGAAGGTTGATGATACAATGGCAAGCATTGTGTGGCCATTGGCAGGATATTATCTGTAGTAGGTCGCTGTTCCGTTTGAGACAAACTCACATAATACGTAAAGCCTCGGATTGAATTTGCTGTCGGGTTATCATCTGAAAGGTGTTACCTTAATACCTGCTATTAACGGTTAATCTTGACAAAGGAAAGTTGCTAGCTCGGGATATTTGGTTTCATTTTCACTTTAAATATCCATATAGCCGCTTTCCCTAACGTAGTACTTAACTGCATCGCCTTTCGATCTGCAGGTTGTGGGTTCGAGTCCAGTGTGTGAATCTGGGCGCAGGCACTCAAGGGGAGCTGTCCTATCATCAGAATCATCCTCATCCAAACCCCAATATCATCACAACTTTGATATCCACATATTGTGTGCATCATCTTAACACTTCAATTCGTTGTATATTTCTGATCCATTCTGTATTGCTTGACATTTAGTTGTGCAAAGTAACGCCATGGTATATTTTGTCGTGGATACTAAGACTTGATGAGTTAATTGGTTTCCTTCATGACCTGTTATCCATCAACGATTCCCATACATCGCTTGCAAGTCAACCATAAACCAATGCTCAGGGTAAACTATTATTCACAAAAAGCCCCTTAATCGAAGAAGTGGAGGGCATACATAATCTCGTGGCAGACTATCCACCTTGAATCTTGACCTTGACTGCATACTTACCGAATCACGTTGGTAATACGACCTGGTTTATTTTATAACACTTAAGGTACCAGCACAGTTCTCATCAATTAATGTAATGAGCTGTTTATTTGTGTCAAGAAATTCCGCTAGTGCGGAAGAAAATAGAATAGTCTTACGCGTACAAGATAGACACATTTCCATAGCAAAAGTGTTGGGAAATAATCATCTGTGTACTAAAGTATTTCGATCAAATGTTCATCTGCTAGGCTCATTATTTCAAGCAAACCAATGGTCTGATCCAACGATGGAAAGGGGATAATTTGACATGAAGAATGTTATATCTCGTTGAATCAGACTGATGCAGTAACGCCGTTCGTAACATTGGATGTGTAGCCAATAAAATAGCATTATATACGTCAAACACAGACATGTGGGAAACTATAAAAATATCAGTCAATACACTGGTAATTATTTGCACGATTAGGTACCAACAAGTACACGTTATGATTTCCATATTGAATAGTAAAAACAGGTTTTCATTACACACCTTGGGGAATGCTGTTTTCTATCTTCAGTGTTGTAGGATCCATCAGCATCAATTATATGAATAATAGTCTCTGATATATTAATGTAAATAATATAATTTCTTACCCTAATTGATCGGACCAGGCGGATGATTTGTGACCTGCAGTTCTCCCAGTATTTTCATGTGGAATATCCTCATCTGAAAGTAATCGCCGAAGTTAGCTGTTTCTTACAAGAACCGGCGTTTATAGAATCCAAACTTGTGTCACTAACATTTGTGAATGATTCTCCTGTGAAATATGCCCATCGCAGCTAGCCGTTAAAGGATGAAATCCTAGACCCGTTTCACTTTCACAAACTGCACTAACTGACGCCTGCCAGCCTTCTTCGGCAGATGTTTGTGGTGTGTGTGTGAGTGTGTGTCTGTGTTAATGTGTGTGTGCGTGTCTGTGTGAGCGTGTATTTGTGTGTAAGTGCATGTGTGTGATTTTGTTTTAGTGTGTGTGAGCAAATCCGTGTCAAATCACTTTATAGATAGAGTCGTTAGTGCATTTTGCCGTGCTTCCCAACTAATTTTATTAGGTGAATTCTTGTTAATCTTTACTTGATATCGTCATTCTTTCAAAGCTTACCGGTGATATTTTCTTCCGAAATACAAGCGTGGAGGACGGTATCCCAGATAGCCGTAGAAATTTCCGATGTAAATATGGCGGTGAGAACATAGGCAACAACTGTAGCTGATCGTTCCTGTCGCCTTTTACTCAAGTTTTCGTTGTGATATTTGTGCGACAGTGATTGTTAGTGGCCTTTTCTACATGTTAGACGAGGTCATTGTAGCTTTTAGCACGTCTTAAGTTAATGCTGAAGCGTAAGCAATTATACTGATCGTATTCTACATTTTCCGTCGATTGGGTACAATGGATATTATTTCTAGTATTCACTGCATAAGCTGCTTCTAAATATATGTAGTTAATATATAAGTATAGTTTGGGTACGGAAGACTTAAATGTCATGGATCGATGGACTGTTCCGTTGGCCATCCCCTCACATGATGCTTTGTCTGATTGTTATGTATTCCAAATCTCCATGAATAAAATAGTTCGGCTGACGACAGCCGTATTTAATATGGGTGAATGTGACCTCTGCCATTATGTGGCAAGTTTAAACGCATTTTGCTGTGCTCCCCGAGAAATGTTATTGGGTGAATTTACTGTTAATCTTTACGTGATATTCTCATGGTGTCAAAGGAACCATGCGCGAGGATTTGAAGGAGATCTTGACGGTGAACAGAGTGAAGTTGGTAAAAGGAATTCAGTTGGACGAGTCTCTGTGGAATGAGCTGATCGCGAACAAAATACTGGATAAGAGTCAGCGGGATCACATTAAAGTAAATACGCCGTGATGCATTCAAGGTTAAGTAAGGCTATGGAAGGGAATGATTGTGTAGACGACAAATAATGGTTGTATTTGATTTAAATAAAAAAAACATGACATGTAATTCCTGAACGTCATTCCTGAATGTCATGAGTGTATAATTGACACACACTGTATCTTGTTTGCGTTGCAAACTTATCGTACATTTAAAGCCTTGATGTTTTGCATTTGCATCTTGCTTGCATCTTATGGTAGGATTGTGCTGCATATACATCATGAATTGCAGTTAGATCATGACTAAATTTTACAGAACCTACTGTGCAAGTCTATCAGCGTGTCCATATCATATAACGAGTTATTTAACCTAACCATTTTCAATTTTTTGTCTACCAGTTTAACAAACCAATGGACCAGCAGATTGGTGAATTACTGGACCTAATAGAACGGGGACCTGACGAAGTGTTTTATGGTCTGCGTCAATGCCTTCATAACACCAACCAATCACATGTTGCTGACACATTGTTATGTTCTCCGGTCAAATCTCTTGGTATGTTCGCTAAACCTGTTAATATTGGCAATTAAAATTTGCAAACGTGATTATATGATCTGTCGATATTGCATGCTCTGTGAAATACTAGATATGATATTTGTAATAGAGTTACCGGCCCCAATTGGTGCATCTTGCAGCCCAAAATGCTCTTTACCGGAAAAGGAAAAGGTATTGTTTGACAATGCAATCAATCCACTTTTAATGGACAAGCATGGTAATTTTTTCTTCAATCACGACCAGTTGTAGCAATCACTCAGTAATCATATATGCATTAGCAATGGTGTCCTACTCCTGTATTTACCATATAGAACCAGCACATCGACAGCTGGTTCTCATAGATGACCTGTTGACGTTGCTTGTTGCAGAAAAATGTATCCACGCGAGATTAAAACAGATAATTTTAACCAAAGACAAAAGCGAGGATCAAGCTATAGAATTGATAGAGTGTATTTCCAAGTCTCACTTGCACACTTACAAGGTGTTCCTGAAGTTTCTGCAATGCACAAATCAATCCCATCTATTTGATATATTGAATACAGGCGATGCTGTCATTTCGTCAATAGTTAAAATTCGGGTTGAACTGTATATGAACAGCTTTGTATATAATGGAGCGGAGTCGCTGCGTCAATTATACAAACAAGTCCAGGCTGATATATGCAATGAAGAATCGGAGATCTCGAAGCTCCTCAAACCATATCACCCACACCTTGAAGCCCTATCCGTCGACTTGGGCTCTCTGATCATATATGTGTGGAGCCCATGTCCTGATGCACGCACAAGTCTTCAAAAGGCTTGCGATAGCGGTGATCTTGGACAGAGAATACAATCCGCGCTCATCGACATAACCGGGACCTGCCTGTACGATCCACGTGTGATTGTCACTTGTATACAGGACAATGACAAAATACCGCCACGTGAGTTAATATCATAAGTATCACGTCGAATGCTCACAATATATATATATATATATAGATAGATATATATATATATATATATATATATATATATATATATATATATATATATATATATATATATGTATATATATATATATATATAGATATATATATATACATATATATATAAAATATATGTTCATATGTACACATATACGTATATATATATATATCTCTATTTATATATATGTATATATTGTGTATGTATGTATGTATATATATATATATATATATATATATGTATATATACATACATATGCATATACATATAATGTATATATATGTGTGTTTGTTTGTGTGTGTGTGCTTGCTCGTGTGTGGGCGTGCGTGTGCGTGTGTGTGTGTGCGTGTGATTTGGCTTCCAGCGCTCGAGTCGCAGATGTCATCACTCACTGTGGGAACAGTTCTTCCCAAGGTAGCCTTTATAAATAATGTATACATTATTCGTTTCGATGAAAAGTTCATCTGCTGTTTTCATTGCTTCTAACAATCCAATTGTTTGATCCATTGATGGGAAGGGGATAAATAGACAATGGATTTGTTTTTTTGGCTACACACAGTATTTATGATTTCATCCACTAATAGATTGTCTGAAAATGACAGGTTGCCGAGTTAGAATCTTTCACCGCCTCATTCTCAGACGTGGCAACTTGGCAATCTTTCACCGCCTCATTCTCAGACGTGGCAACTTGGCGCCCACTGGAAGAAACATTGAGAGATAGTGGATCCTCGTTGATCGGTGGGTTCTGTGCCCAACTAAGCAACGTCGGAATCATCTCACCTGAAGTTGCCTTTCATGTACAGGACAGTGGGGAAGAAGACGGAAAAATGACGAGACTTGTGAAAGAGTTGGGCTTGGAGCGAGACATGAGCACTGAAGTAGAAGATGTAGTTCGCAGTAATACCGGCAGGTGCGTTTGGTGCTGGATGGTTTTGGACTTAGGACCTACTTCATTCATCGGTCAATCCCTACCATGCACATATAGAACATCTCAGATTTATATTCTAATATCTTACGACTAATTGTTTTAATTTTACATACGCACAGTTACAATTAACCCACCATTTAGGACAATAGCTATACGGTGTGCTGATACTAAGATTATATTTTTCCAATCTCAGCTTTGACTTGCTCCTGAACTCCCTTATTGGTGTTTTTGGCAACACGAAGTATCACCGCCTACTGACACCTGTACTGGGCGTCGATGGCGTGGATGGGACTGCTTCAAAACGCGCCCGATATGTGGTGGGAAAGATTCTGACGAGCAAGCGCCGATTCTTCAAGAATGGCGTTGAGTTCTGCATCCGTGTGGTCGCCAGCTCTCAACAAAGGGAGCTTATTGGTGCACTAACGGTTCGTTTATATTCATTAATTGTCACTGACTTCTTCTTAAGCTAATCTTTAAACCGATGGTTCTATCTCTTATTTTAAACCCATCACTAGTATCATGATCAAAAACAATTCGCTGAAATGTTGCGCTATTCCAAAGCTTTCGCCGATCCATGAATTGTAGGAGTTGTTATTTTACTAATAGAACCCGAATCATTCTGTCATTGGAATGGATTTTTATATCTGAATGTGAAAATGAATGCGCTTAACAAACCGATTGTCCGGCATGATATAAGATTTGTTTGTTTAGTTCACCAAGTCGATCTTCTCTCAGAATCACTCTCGTCTTGTTCTTTTTGTTCAAGGGTGTTAAATAATTGATTATCTGAACATTTTAAACTCGAACGAATGTATATGTGCATCCTTGGGGCGGGGAGATATTGTGAGCAGGGATATTTTCACTGCCAGGGATAGAGGTCGTGTCTTTGACGATACTGATCACGAGTCATATCTGAAGTTATCACGTGGCACCTTCCTCGCAGCCAATCAGAGCTCGCGTCTTTTCCCCAAGTCGTCACAAGCAGTTATCGTACGACTGGCCCTCTCTTGATTTGAGAAAGTCCCTCACATAGCGTCACAGCTCCGACATGTCAAGACTAGGCGAGTCGCTTGATATCAGGCACACCTTGATAGTGCTTTCGGCAGCCACTAGGGGCTCGGAACTTAACTTCTCTACCCAACGGCCTATGGACCGGCCGACCCTGTGTTGCATCAAGGTTTTATCGTAAGTATGTATAACTAGAGCCCTGCAATCCGTGGTTTACGCGGCATTTGATGTTCAGACGGGCGTGCCCGATATTAAATACTGTAACCGTTAATCACTGAAGCTGGCCGAGACTCGGTTGTGCGCGGGTTTCAGTGTTCATATAAATTCAACAGAATACCATCATCGACAAACAATATATAACGTATTCCAGCGCCAGACAACAACTCCCCATTTCACACACAATATTGAGTTTTTGTCACTTTTGTCACAGAAGAATTTGGAGAAATATAACTCACGGCGACTTCGTTTTGCTCATATCTTAACGGTCGTACAAGGCCATTATTTTGTTGATGTATTTTAATGTGACACTTTTTTCTGATTCAGAATATCAGTTTGATGATTTTGCCAACAGAAAGTGACACAGATGGGTCCCTTTTAATTACAATGGCATGGCTTACACTTATTTCTTTTTTAAAGAAAGAACCCCCCCACACCTAGTGTCCAAATATCTCACAAAAAGCGTGTATCCAGTTCCTGACTACAATTGCCAGATACATTGTATTGTATCTGACTACAGAAGACAGATACACTGTAATGAATCTGATTACAGTATACAGACATATTGTATTGTATCTGACTACAGTAGACAAATACATTGCATTGTATCTGACCACAGAAGACAGATACAATGTATAGTGTCTGACCACAGTAGACAGATACACTGTATTGAATCTGACTACAGTATACAGACATATTGTATTGTATCTGACTACAGTAGACAGATACACTGTGTTGTATCTGACTACAGAAGACAGATGCACTGTATTGTATCTGACTACAGTCGAGAGTCTGACTGTATTTTATTGGACAACAGTATATCATTATTTGTTCAGTGCCTGACAAAAGTAGTTACAACATAATACTTTGATCCTTGATATACCTTAATTTTCCTGATATGATATAATTTGACATACCGTATCAGACTAAGGCTTGGTGTTGATTGGTAATCGCCTGCAATAATCCACGAGGTACTTTCTCGAATAGTCATACATGACTAGACCGCTGTATATGTTGGCTTTTGTGTTTGTTACAGAATGTGATAGGGACTCGATGGTTGACATCAGATGACCCCGAAACTCTCATGGCGGCGGATATATTGCGCCTATCAGAGATTGAAACACATCCTGTAAGACCACAGGTATCAAGACAAGGAAATGCAAAATACTAACAGTGTAGACAGAAACACAGCATTGTATCGGACTACAGTAGACAGATACACTGTATTAAATCTGACTACAGTAGACATACACGGTATTGTATCTGACTACAGAAGACAGAATCTCCGTATTGTATCTGACTACAACAGACAATTACACTGTATAGTATGTCGCTACAATATTTCATTACTAATTCAGTACCTGACTACATTAGTAACCACATGAGCTTTTGATTCTTCATATACCTTCATTTACTGGATATGATTGATACCCTATGATTGACACTTGAAAAGATGGGTCAATGTGTTAAATACGTATATGCTTATGCACTTTGTGAGATAAATTTACATACTGCATGGGAACTAGGTTAAACATTGATTGGTAATAGCTTTTGAGAATCCTCTAGGAAATTTCTCGAACAGTAAGACAGGACTAAGCCGCGGTGTATATTGGCGTTTGTGTTTGTTACAGAAAGCGATAGGGACGAGACGGTTGACATCAGATGACCCCGATACCCGCATAGCGGCGGAAAAATTGCGCGTTTCTAAGATGAAAACAAAACCTCTAAGACCACAGGTGTGGGGAATAGGAAATGCCAAATGCTACCAGTGAAGAAAGAAACAGTGTATTGTATCTGGCTGCAGTAGACAGATACACTGTATTGAATGTGACTTCAATAGACATATACACTGTATTAAATCTGACTACTGTATGGTATCTGACTACAGTAGACATAAGCACTGTATTATATCTGACTGCATTAGACAGATACAGTGTATTGTATCTCGCTACAATATTTCATTACTTATTCAGTACCTAACTACATTAGCAACCACATAATCCTCATATGCTTCATATACCTTCATTTACCTGATATGATTGAAACCCGATGATTGATACTTGAAAAGATGGACCAGTTATTTCAGTAGATATATTCTAATGTACTTTATGAGATAAATTGACATACCGTATCAGACTTAGGTTTAACCCTGATTGGTAATCGCCTGCAATAATCCACGAGGTACTTTCTCGAATAGTCATACATGACTAGACCGCTGTATATGTTGGCTTTTGTGTTTGTTACAGAATGTGATAGGGACTCGATGGTTGACATCAGATGACCCCGAAACTCTCATGGCGGCGGATATATTGCGCCTATCAGAGATTGAAACACATCCTGTAAGACCACAGGTATCAAGACAAGGAAATGCAAAATACTAACAGTGTAGACAGAAACACAGCATTGTATCTGACTACAGTAGACAGATACACTGTATTAAATCTGACTACAGTAGACATACACGGTATTGTATATGACTACAGAAGACAGAATCTCCGTATTGTATCTGACTACAACAGACAATTGCACTGTATTGTATGTCGCTACAATATTTCATTACTAATTCAGTACCTGACTACATTAGTAACCACATGATCCTTTGATTCTTCATATACCTTCATTTACCGGATATGATTGATACCCTATGATTGACACTTGAAAAGATGGGTCAATGTGTTAAATACGTATATGCTTATGCACTTTGTGAGATAAATTTACATACTGCATGGGAACTAGGTTAAACATTGATTGGTAATAGCTTTTAAGAATCCTCTAGGAAATTTCTCGAACAGTAAGACAAGACTAAGCCGCGGTGTATATTGGCGTTTGTGTTTGTTACAGAAAGCGAAAGTGCCTGGATGCTTGACATCAGATGACCCCGATACCCGCATGGCGGCGGAAAAATTGCGCCTTTCAAAGATGAAAACAAAACCTGTAAGATCACAGGTGTGGGGAATAGGAAATGCAAAATGCTAACAGTGTAGACAGAAACAGTGTAATGTATCTGACTGCAGTAGACAGATACGCTGTATTGAATGTGACTACAAAAGACATATACACTGCATTAAATCAGACTACTGTATTGTATCTGACCACAGTAGACATAAGCACTGTATTATATCTCACTGCATTAGACAGATACAGTGTATTATATCTCGCTACAATATTTCATTACTTATTCAGTACCTAACTACATTAGCAACCACATAATCCTCATATGCTTCATATACCTTCATTTACCTGATATGATTGAAACCCGATGATTGATACTTGAAAAGATGGACCAGTTATTTCAGTAGATATATTCTAATGTACTTTATGAGATAAATTGACATACCGTATCAGACTTAGGTTTAACCCTGATTGGTAATCGCTTTCAAGAATCCCAGAGAAAATGTCTCTATTAGTCATTCATGACTAGGCCGCAGTATATGTTTGCGCTTGTGTTTGTTACAGAAAGCGATAGCGACTGAATGGATGTCATTAGAATACCCCAAAGTCTCAACGATGGCTGCGGATCTATTGCCTCTTTCAGAGAAGAAAACAAATCCTGCAAGACTACAGGTGTCGGGACTAGTACATGCAAAATACTAACAGTGTAGACAGAAACACAGCATTATATCTGACTACAGTAGACAGATACATTGTAGACATACACGGTATTGAATATGACTACAGAAGACAGAAACTCAGTATTTTATCTGACTACAACAGACAATTACACTGTATAGTATGTGACTACAATATTTCATTACTAATTCAGTACCTGACTACATTAGTAACCACATGATCCTTTGATTCTTCTTATACCTTCATTTACTGGATATGATTGATACCCTATGATTGGCACTTGAAAAGATGGGTCAATGTGTCAAATACGTATATGCTAATGTACTTCGTGAGATAAATTTACATACTGCATGGGAACTAGGTTAAACATTGATTGGTAATAGCTTTTAAGAATCATCTAGGTAATTTCTTGAACAGTAAGACAAGAGTTAGCAGCGGTGTATATTTGCGTTTGTGTTTGTTACAGAAAGCGAATGTGCCTGGATGCTTGACATCAGATGACCCCGATATCCGCATGGCGGTGGCAGAATTGCGCCTTTCAAAGATGAAAACAAAACCTGTAAGATCACAGGTGTGGGGAATAGGAAATGCTAACAGTGTAGACAGACACAGTGTATTGTATCTGACTGCAGTAGACAGATACACTGTATTGAATGTGACTACAAAAGACCGATACACTGTATTAAATCTGACTAAAATAAACAGATATACTGTATTGTATCTGACTATAGTAGACAGAAGCACTGTATAATATCTGACTTCAATAGACAGATACAGTGTATTATATCTCGCTACAATATTTCATTACTTATTCAGTACCTAACTACATTAGCAACCACCAAATCCTTATATGCTTCATATACCTTCATTTACCTGATATGATTGATACCCTATGATTGATACTTGAAAAGGTGGACCAGTTATTTCTGTAAATATATACTAATGTACTTCATGAGATAAATTGACAAACCGTATCAGACTTAGGTTTAACCCTGATTGGTAATCGCTTTCAATAATCCAAGAGGAAATGTCTCTATAAGTCATTCATGACTAAGCCGCTGTATATGTTTGCGTTTGTGTTTGTTACAGAATGTGATAGGAACTGAATGGTGGGCATCAGATGACCCCGAAACCCTCATGGCGGCGGATATATTGCGCTTATCTGAGATGAAAATAAATCCTGTAAGACTACAGGTGTCGGGACTAGGAAATGCTAAATACTACCCCCGTGTCACCAGTCTAGCCCACGTGGGTGAGATCACAGCAGCTTGTGTGATGAAAGAGAGCCAGCACCTCAACAACGTCACAAGTATATGCTTTAAGAGGACTACTTTAACGTACGAAGTTACCGAAGTTCTCTCGCGAATCACCAGGCTAGACGCCCTGTGCTTTGCAGATACTCATATGGGATTAGCATCAAAACCATCTGACAAGCAGTCATCATTATGGAGCTTGTCCACCATCAATGTGCAGTATTTACGTCTATCATCATGTGGTCTCACAAGCGGAGATGTAAACGCCCTCTTGGCAGCTTGTGGCAGGTTGAGGCACCTGGATATCAGTGGTAACGCAGCAATTAAGCACGTAAAAGTGGGGAGCGTTTCCTCACTTACGGGCTTAAGCGTAGAGGACACCAGCCTCACCGACGATGATATAATACAATTGGTGGAAGAAAGCAGAGGTTCTCTGGAGTTTCTGAATGCCAGTTCATTGAGCATGTCCGCAGGATCGTGCTGCGATATACTTACTCGATGTCCACAACTAAGAGAGTTTTACGTCAGGGGAGATGGGTTGCTCGAAGCGCTTCAGGGGAAGGTGAAGTGTAGTATTGAGCATATATATCTCACTGGCTGTAGCAATTCAACATACTCCTTACAATACGTGTTGGAGCGTCATCCGTCCATAACCTGCATCACTGCGCCTACTATGGACTATCCTGTGCGATGGGTGTTGTCAGACATCCCGGGAGCAGCAAATCCACGTATAAAGTCGTTGTTTGTCAATAAGCGCATGATACGATACGATTTCCTCGAAGACCTTGTTAAGTACAAGGACCTGACACAACTTTGGCTTGAAGGGTACGAGCCGTGGAATCGGAGGGTTATCGCACGCTTCATCACACGAACGACTTCCCTTCGCACGGTCGGATTACAGGTGGACCTACCATACGCACACTACTTTCTGAATCATTTGGAGAGTCCTCTACAAAGGATCTGGCTGGTTGTTTCCAACAAGAAAGACTACGCTGTAGTCATAGAAAAAACTGAAAAGCGCCTTGGAATGACCCCCGGCATGATCCAACTTGTGACAGACCCAGATGGCCTGTATGGTACATACACAAGGGAAAGCGGTTTGTTTTACTCTCACTTACCTGACACCCTACCCAACGACTTCCGTCCAGTTATAGGAAAACCATAAAGTCGGGTAAGAAATCCACCTAGAGATGATACTTAAAGTAGACATGTTATGGTGGAAATTAACCATAGTTTAACATGGAATGACACATTAACACACTGATGGATTAGGACATATGTAATTGTTTGTCTCATTTTATTATTATTATACACGCAGTGAAGAACACTTCCTTGCATATATTGCACGGACATTTTTACATTGTAAACAAAATTCAATGTGGAAAAACAATGGAACGTTAAATAACAAATGCATTGATAATAACACTCCTTTTGAGTATCTTCAGTGGTGAACAAATGCGATAAAGATTGTTGTTTTCTTGTGCGAAAACTAACCGGAATTAATAAACCTATATTATGACTAGGGGACCATATGATTAAACACGAGTAAATGCAATTAACAAAACTGGTGCTTCCTTTTTGCTTCTCATTACAACCTCTTATTCTATCGCTCATCACTTCGTTCGACCTCCTGTTCGTAAACAGGTTACATCTTGCGACCACCTGTCTCGTTCACTTGCAGCAATACGAATAGTTAGGAGTGCAGTTATAGAACGCCAGAATGTTTGTATCCTTCATTAAGAGGGCCTGAAATGTTCACACAGCACTTCGATTAACCACAGCCATTCGCAAATCAACAAACACTCAGAGATTTATCATATATTGGACGTATTATAAAGAGTGGAGCAACCTCGAGGTTCACTGATAGGGTGAGACTGATGAAAATGAGAAGCGAATTCCTTACCTCAAGCTGGGGCGTTTGATTCAATGGTACTAAAGACTCTGTTCCAACGAGTACATGACCGACTGCAACGTAGTGAGCCCTGTGACTAGAGGCTGTTGGAAGAGGAAAAGATGGTAGATTGACATTATCAGCGAGTGGCAGATTAATGGACTGACGGTTTTGTGAGTGGTTATCTACTCACAATATCAGTGAGTAGTTGATCAATAAATTAATCTGATCATTTAGTGGCAATTCATAAACTTACATTATCGGTGAGTGGTTATATTTTAACGCTATCATAGAGTGGTGTGTAATAGACTAACGTTATCAGTAGATGGTAATGTGAAGGTAAGTACTTGTCCATTGAGGCCATAGCATCCTGCACGTTAGGAGCACTGACACGGAACTGCGCCAGGCCATGTAAACACCACACAAACAGAACACCTAACCTACGGTCTTTCTCAAATAAACATCATAACGCGCTGTCAGAGAAGCAATAACTGGGCTTAACATTATAGAAATATAGTGCCGGGGTCTTGGAGGGATGTTGGCTTACCTTGGCAGAATGCCGGAGGAGAAATTTCTCCAACACAAAGCGGTGACAGATATCTTTGAAGACGCTTAGCTTCTAATGTCTTAGTCTGACAGCAAACCCTACATCTTACACTCAGTGTAGTGTCCATAAACGTAAGGACTAAATAGTCACAGCTTAACAGATAAGACTGTTGCAAGAATAAAGTTTATCATTCTGGTTTCAACCACTTGTGACTGCTGAGATGTTTGTTGAGGTCTAAGTGGAGCAGCAGGCATGTATGGTACACCGATGCCAAGTGGCATAACAGTAGAAGCGGGAACATACACGGATACCCGGTAACACAACACCAAGAGGCTATCAACAGAATCTCCAAACTAACAACAAGCTTTAAAGATCTTAAGTGTACCATACGATCAAGCAGCAGTGAACTGAAGCCATTGATTCTGTGGCTCACTTAACACAGTCCAATCTGACCGGTACCATTGCACTAAGATTACCAGATGACTGATTTAGGAAGAGAGAGCGATACATACCGACAACGGGGCCTGATCACCGTGGGATTGGGAGGGCGCTGAGATCGGTTGACCATCATCTGAGGGAGTTGCGTGGGTGCTGGTTTTGCCACAGGGGGTCTGGGTGGGGGGCAATGCCATGAGGTGGGGCAGCGTAGGGGGGTGGAGGGTGCAATGGTTTAGGTACGATGGAGACCGGAGGTGCAGAGCATATGGGAGTCCTGGACGACGTGACCGCGCGCTGATCCTGCATAAACGTCATTACGCTCACGTATGATTGAATGTGAGCTCGACGCGACCACAATCTGACTTCTGCTTTACCCGGGATATGTGGAGGGCGAGGTTAGGATGGTCGATGAGATCATGTTCTAATCACGCCTTTACCCGGGATATCCAACGAGCGGGCGTACTCCTGTCGGATGTCTGGATCGTATCCACCGGCGCAGCGATAACTCATCAGCCGCTCCTCGCCCATCTGTGCACATTTCAGTTAGTGTGTGCGAGGTGGCTTAACAAATTGTTATGTACATGTATTGAAATATTCACGAATCTGGAACAATAATATGACATAGGACAGATCTTTTTAACAATCAGAACCAACTACAGGGGTGGATAGTATTTTGTCATGGTGGCGTTATGTCTGGAATGTTTTAGGACACAGGGTCATTTTGCTAGGTGGCACTGTGTCTAGTGTTCACATTGAGAACAGATGTCTAGAAACATTTTGAAATCAGTCGAATAAACAATCAAACACTCGGAAACCACTCTGCACCAGCCCTATCGAACCAAGTACGGGGGCTACTGCTGTGCTGCGGGAAATAAAACCTGATGTTGGTTTGTTGGGCTACCCTGCATGTTCCGCCTTCGTCAGTCACAATTGTTAAACTTCTACTGAATGACAGAATGAGTATTAAATTATTGACTGGTCGGTTCCTGTTTAAATTGAGTATGGCTGGACTAATGTTTATCAAATGGAATCTGACTGGTCTGTTTCTGTGTGAGTTGAGTCCTGTCGGTTTACAATTATGATTATGTTGCTTAGTGCCAGCTCGCGTGGTTGTGGCATCCTGTAAGATAGCATCCTGTAACGGCAATAGAAGTATTAGTAATGGCAGTTCTGGTACACCTTGCACCGACCAACCTCAACCAAAGACAACATAACATTGCTTAATAATTACTATACATCACATCATTGTACACCGCCTGACCAAACCGTATTCAACCGAAGTTAATATCGTGTAGCCAGCATTTAAACTACACATATAGAGCGCCTCGTAGCCAGCATTTAACCACCACCTTAACCATGCGTTACGTGGCTGTATGAAGAGGGCAACCAGTGCCATGACAAGTGGCATGTTTCCAAGGCTCCATAGATTATGGAAAACTGCTCCTGTAGTGTTTGGTTGCATACATTGTGGACTGGTTGTTGCACTTTTTCGTAATGTGACTGCAGTCACAGACCAAGTTCCCATAACATCTGCGGGTGTCTCAGAGCCATCAGAGATAATCTAGGTGGCGGGCAGCTGCCAATTCTGCAAGGAGAGTATGTTTGCATCCTTCTCATGCATCTCAACTCTGTGTTTTTCTTATTTCTCTGCATTCGGGCAATAATACGATGTATTCCCTTCCTACTAAGGCTCAGTCGACGGTGTCGCGTGACACGGCAGGCACGGTGAATTCACCGCTGCATGGCAAGGTGATTCCACAGCTAGAGCACATCGATGATACCATACAGAAGATGAGCAAGGATCTGAATAAGCTGTTTTCCTGTTCATCACGCCGCCCAACTTTAGAAGATGAAGCAGGCGAGATGCTCATAATTGCCACATGGTGTTTCCTATTCCATAACATCTTCAGTGGCAGTAAATTTCTTTGAACTCAACCGTTAATGCAATCTGAACAATTTCAGCAGAAAGAATCAAAAGCATTTAATACTGAGTTTACTTTTTGAACGAATTCAGCAGAAAACAATCACACCGTTTAATTTCAGTTTGGTATCTTGAACGAATTCATCAGAACGAACCAAAATCGTTTAATCTGAGTTTCATTTTCGACAGAATTCCGCAGAAAGAATCAAAACCGATTAAGTTCTATTTGCCTTTTGTGTGGCTGTTCCCTATCAGTCGCAATTACTCTAGGAACGAGTTGCCACACATAACCGTACCCACGATAACTGCACGACTCACTTTTCAACTAATCGACTCACTTTTTTCGGCAGGCATTAGATTCAAGAATATATGGGGCATGGCCGGACGGCTTTTATCAATCAGCTATTAACTATACACACGAGAGCTTAGCACATTCATCTGATAAACTGAACAACAGTTGGTGGGTCGACTTACTGGGCAGTATAAGTGACTGGTATCATACCAGGACCGACCACAACTTGCTACCCCAGGAACTCGGTATTATTCCAGGTATATTGTGATGATTATGAAAACCTTGCTTCACACTGAATGGATGAATGTAAACATTATCAGCTATGGACTTGCCAGAAAGTAGGTGTATTTTTTTTATGCTGCTCGACAAAGAATATAGAAGGGATGCATCTAACAGACAACAAGGTCACACATATTAGGTATATATGAGGTAATTTTTAAAGGGACACATTACGCTATCTTTGACAGCGCGGAACATCCTTCTCCCAAGTCTTAGCTGTCTGGTTTTATCGTCACACTCATATAATGCAATTAATTGATATCATAACTTGTACAGAGCATGGTATGACGAGTCCGGTGTGTACCCTGTGTACATTAGCATCTCCCATTTTTCTATGCCAATCTCTGACTACTGTGATATAGAGACCGACAGGGGAGGCTGGATGGTAACCCAATTGGTTCGTGGTTGTTTATTATGGTCTGCTATTTCTGCACACTGTTATATACGTTGTTTCAATAGTTATAACATTTCCGTCTTTGAATTTAACATAGCAGCAAGAATATATGGGAACACAGTATTGTGTCATTAACGACACTTAGATACTGTGGTCATAAGTATGTACGTCATATATATATATATATATATATATATATATATATATATATATATATATATATATATATATATATATATATATATATATATATATATATATATATATATATATATATATATATATATATATATATATATATATATATATATATATATATATATATATATATATATATTTGTTAGAACCTAAATTCGAAAGGCATCATTGTCAGGCAATGAATTGCTCCACCTACTGGCCGACCAGAAGCACCAGAAGCTGAGAGTAGACATGCACGACGGATTTAAAGGAAAGTCATCTTCAAAAACTAAGGTATGTCTGGACGTTTAGGCTACCGACGCCACGGACAACCCTGGTCAGGTCCTATGCCTTACTACCTGAGACCGGCTACCTCATCGCAGAAACCCCCAAGTGCGACACCATGCCCTAAAACAGCCCCGACAAAGAATAAGTCGCCTAGTCAACGCCGACGGGATCAAGCCCGCCTGGAAACGTTCTTGATGAAGAAGAAAAGTGAGATCAGCCTACCATTCGATTCAGTCCCGGCATCCGACTGGATGGAATGCGTAAATACAAGCGCCCCAAGAATGCATCATAAAAGAGATACTCCAAGACAACACAAGAAGGAACGTGACCTGGTGGTTGAGATTGACGGATTGAAAGACCAATTACTAGACGCCAAAATTGAACTTGAAAACATGCGAGGTATGCTGCGAGGACAATTGGTCAAAAACACATCTGCTTCGGAAAAGCTGGAAAGGCTTCAAGACGATAATCGAACACTACGGGAACAAATATATATGTTGGAAAGGACTAAAACTCTTACCGATCAATTAAGAGACCTCCACAGCAGCCTAACACAGGACAGTCAAGCGCCAGTTACAAGTGTCACGAATGGAAATCTAGATATGATGCATGGTCCCAAATGTGCGCTTACTGTAATAATGTTGGTCACACTATATCTCAATGCAGGAGTCGTAAAAGAGACTATTGTTACCGCTAATTTTTTTTATGGTGTCATTCTATGTCATTAATGTTTAATAGTATAGGTTGATTGATTTTTGTTAGTATAATCTATTTGTTTGTGAACGATTTGTTGTAGACTTGAGGTCAAGTCTAATGTGTAGGTAGGGTATATGTGACCGTCCTTATCAATTAGATATTATGTTATGACTGCAGTAAGCGTCGTCAACCAGTGTGTAGTCATAATGCACCCCTCCGGTTGTTCATTCATGATTAAATCAACTTCCGAAATAACACAGCAGTAACAATTCAGAATTTCGTGTTGGACAAAAGAAAAAAAAATCAGGATAAAAATGTTCATTGCGTCCATAAATTTAAATTTTTTTGAAGGGTTCGCCACGCTGAATTTCAGAAAGTGCTTTAAATATATGTAACTTGAGAACACATATAAACAAACATCAAAACAGAAGGTATATTTAGTAAAACCTTACCGGCTGTGATCTCAATGTTTATTGATGGAAAAATAATAACAAACTGACAAAACCAAGGAAATAAACTCAGACATTCACATGGAATATCGAATATATGAGCGATAGAGCCACATTAAATTCTGAGTGTTGATCCATATTGCCGGAATCAATACACAATTGTTTAGCGTCATAACACCACGATCTTTATCAGCGGGAGAATGATTTATCTTCCTCCTGCTCTTCCTCATAGGCGACCACGTACACGTCCGCCAGACGCACTCTGGAATGAAATCGGAAGAAGAGCATCATCGGAAGTGTGATGTTCAAAAGTATCTGCCAAGCCCGTTTGTCCATAAAATTCCTCATGACGGTCTAGTTCCACCTGTTACGCCTAGAATGTCTTGAATATCCACATGGAGACATTCTGAATGATGATGAACGTTATGACACCACGCCCGGACTTTTCTCTGCGTTTATTCTCGGAGTTGGAGCGTCGCGCGAGACTGTCAATAATAAAGACGGTTTGAAACAAGCCTTGAATCAATGAAATCAAGTTTGCAGAAACACTCAACGCAAGGACTGGCGTATTTCCACTACACTAAAGATCTCCAACAAGAATAAGCCCGTCACTGATATGATCAGCAACACGTTGTCGATGCTACTATGGCTATCCTCGGCATATTTAAAGTTATACAACCGGAAAAACCCGAACATAACTGCAAAGAGCATCAACAAGCCCATAAGGATATCTGCTATGTACTAAGTATAAACAGCAGGTTTAATGTCATGAGAATCGCGCGTGAAGACGAAGAAGAGAACGACACACATGATGGTAATAGTTAAGATAAGTACACCAAAGAACAATCCTGAATGATCCTTATCTAAGCTGCTTTCGTGCGTGTGCGTGTGGACTTCTCGGTAATGTTCGGCAGACCTGATCAACTGCTTCCTAATAGTAGCTACAAGATCCTTGGTGACTACAATAGCCAAGCATGCGTATATACTGGCATAAGTAGCCATGGCTATAAGGCTGTATTCGAGTGAAAATGGGAAAAGGAAAGGAGATGCTTCTTGGAATAAATATTGTATTCCGCTACATGTGATATTCCCTGTATCAGACTAAACAACAATGTAATAGGTGATGCTATACAGATATATTTGCACATGAGGAGAGATGAATTGTGATCTCATAGAAAAACAAATCCATATTCACATGTGCTGATCAAAATCACCCAGATGCTTCCTCCTCGAAGAAAGTTTAGACATTTGTGACGCCCACATTGATATAATTGATGGAGGGATAACAGTAGTTCTTAACCAATGCATTTGAATCATCAAAGTTGGATGCTGTTTGTTTATGTCCGATACTGACACAGGCTGAACATGCCAGTTTAGGATTCACTCACCATTTCCACCAGGGACCATTTCCTCCACATTGTTATGATGGCCTTCTATTCTCTCAGTCACCTTTATCACAAGGAATTTGAGCCATACACAGAGGTTGCTAGCCAGAACATGCATTACACCAAACTTGAGGAGCACAGAGTCGGACCTCAGAGGCAGCTAAAAACATCGTAACAGATTGCAAGAGGGATAACATTGAGCATTTGGATCATTGGTGTTATATTCGTTTAAACAAGTTTCAACATATCGCAGCTTGTGGATTGGTTGAAGTATGTGAAGTTTTGAATCGCTTTTAGCACAGCAATATATAAATGTACGAATACAAAATTTCACTTATGTAAATACACAAACCGTCGTACATTTTATAGCATCTGAATAACCCACTAAATTATTCTTTAAAAGGAAGATGGGTCTGGTAGGGCATTCATCGGGAATATGACCCCCCACGTAATACTCTATCTCCAAACCCCCGTAGATAAAGTTTGCTATACCGAACACTGTGCACATAACAGGGCATGTCTGTGCTGCTCAAGCGTCAAAACATTATGGTCCCTTCAGAGAAGAGCCCTTTGTATCAATTTGCACCACAAATTTACATGATTCGTTGGGAATTGGGCGACCTGTTCAATCGGCGAACACAAATACAATACCAGGACAATGAATAAATAGTTAGGTATTAACACTTCTAGTTAATCGGGACAAATAAAGCTTTAACTATCTAAGGACTACTTATTAACATAACCTAGACGCAGGTAGAGGACAGTGCCTTGGTGGGCGCGGCTCGCCGTTTAGGACTTCATACCCATGTATTGTACTATATTCTCGTCTAACGAATCACCTCCAAATATCGACCCATCTGCCGGATATTGTACAGATTGTCTTCCAGTGGGAATAATCGGCATCGAAGATGGTCTGCCTTATAATGACTGCGGTGGGACATTGGGGGATGTGGTCACTTTCTCGTTGCTCTCGTTTGCTGAATTTGCAGTTCCATTGTTTAATGACATCAGATTGTTTAGAGATTGCATTCTGAGTGGTAATCTGTCAGCGTTTTTCGAGATGCCTAATTTGCGGATCATCACAGGGGTACTAACATTAGGCGTGCTTATCGATGACAAGCGCTCCATATTGGGAGTCCGGGGCGCTCTGAATGAGCCGCGATGTTGGACCACAATAAGGTCCTGTGTTGGCGGCACGGCTAAAGTTGTGTCAACGCCAACAGGGGCGTCTGTGTTGTTTTATTTTGTGGCCTGTCGCTTTTTATGTCGAATCAGCAGCACCTGTTTGTCAGTGAAATTATTCACTTCTCTTATGCCACACTGGTCACGTCACTTCACTGAACACAGATTTCAACTCCGCGTATATCCCGTCTGTTGCCATGGCAACTTCCAAGTCTCGCACTGAACTCCCGCTGAGCAAGAAGATGGAGCTGATACGAACTGCAGAAAGGACAGGGAAAAGTCATAGAATACTGGCCACAGAGTTCGGTATTGGCCGGACTCAGGTCGGCAGTATTCTCAAGAGAAAGCGAGAGCTAACTGATGCGTTTGAGAGGAACGAACCAGACGGCAAACGACGATTCTGCAGCAGCAAGCACGACGATGTAAACACATTCACATGGCAAGCGCAGAATCTACCAGTCAGCTGTCCCATGATCCAAGAGCAAGCCAGGTCTTACGCCAGGTAACTCGGAGAAGATGAATTCAAGGCGTCGAACGGTTGGCTTGAGAGCTTCAAGCGCCGTCACAATATAGCCTCTAGCAAGCTGTGTGGGGAAAGAGCACATGTCTGCCCAGAGACAGTAGAAGATTGGCACCGTAAACTTCCATCCATATGGGAGGGGTACGCCCCACGGGACATTTACAACATGGATGAGACAGGGGTGTTTTTCCGGGCCCTTCCTGACAGGACCCTAGCTGTGAAAGGCAGCGACTGTCACGGCGGAAAACATTCTAAAGAGAGACTAACTCTTGTGCTAACTTGCAATGCCATTGGGCAATTTCAAACTCCCTTGGTGATTGGAAAGTCAAATAAACCTCGATGCTTCAGAAACATGAACCCTGCTACCTTGCCTGTGAAATACAGAGCAAACAAGAAAGTCTGGATGTTAAGTGGACTGTTCTTGGAGTGGATTACAGACTTTGACAAGAAAATGAGACTCCAGCAGAGGCATGTGTGGATGTTTGTTGACAATGCCTCATGCCACCCAACAGACTGCACCCTCACCAACACAAAGCTAGTGTTCTTCCAAGCCAATACCACCTCAAAACTTCAGCCTCTGGATCAAGGCATTATCCAGAATTTCAAGGTGCACTACAGAAGACACCTCCTTCGCCGCATCCTTGCTGACACCAACAGCAGTGACTCCGCGCCATCTGTGGATGTCCTCGAAGCCTGCAGCTGGATCGCCGGAGCAGTAAAGGAGGTAAAGCCGGAGACAGTGACCAACTGTTTCCTCCGCGCTGGCTTGCCCTCCGACCTGCTCGGCCCCTCTACACAGGTTGCCACTGAGTTGGTGTCACCCCTGACACTGAGCTCAGCAGCCTTCTCGCCGCTACCACCTCTGCACTTGGCATTACGCAGCCCATGTCTGCTCAGGAGTATGCAGATATGGATGTGGATGCCCCTGAGGAGTTGAGCCTAACCTGGCGACACGATCTCCTCAAAGAACATTTGCAGGGCAGTTACAATGCACCTTGTGAGGACTTCCCCCATCTAGAAGAGGATGGGGACGAGCCAGTCACTGACCAGGATGCCCAACCACCGGCAGACTGCCCTGCTTTGGAGGAAGCAGATAAAGCAGCTGGCACTTGACAAGGGATTGTCAGACCTCTTCGAAGTGTGTTGCAATGGGGAGCACATTGCCACCAGGGAGATTGTGTCTTCCAAGCTTAAGGCCAAGCAGTCAACTATCAAGGACTTTTTCAAGTAGACAAAGACTATAATGCTTCAGTGAACTGGCCTCCAGTGGTTTTGTGAACAATAAATTAATGAGCATCACTTATTAAAGAGAAAGAGACTCTTAAGTGTGTTTATACATTTGCACGTGGGGTACAGGACTATTCATTTTTAAAAAAAAGATTATTGTTCACATGCAAAATAGACATGACTCTATAGTTATGTTAATGTAAAGACAGTAGTGCTAATAAAGATTTATCATCAATGTCAACTGTTTCTGCTGAGTTCTTACCTGCTGTCATGAAAATGAATGTAAATAATTCATTAGAAATGGGTGCATGCATTTGCTTGGTATGTGTACTTGTATTGTGAAATGATTTTTGAAATAAAAATATAATTGATTGAATTTGATTCTCTCTTC
This sequence comes from Urechis unicinctus, assembly GCA_034190875.2. NCBI lineage: Eukaryota > Metazoa > Annelida > Polychaeta > Xenopneusta > Urechidae > Urechis > Urechis unicinctus. The sequence continues at coordinate 46,908,602 of CM067353.1, forward strand.
ACTTAATGAAGCAAAATAAAAATAATTTCCACATATATGAACAAAACAGACCACACAATGATTTTGAGTGCATTAACATGTATGTTCATACAATAACTTTGAGTTAACGAATTTCAGCTAAATGAGCACAAACTTCACAACCTGTACAATCTGGTCACCTGTGTATTAAGGTCACTCTGGCCAAGTTCCTTGACCGACCTGATTAGACAGGTTTGACTGTATATATATATATATATATATATATATATATATATATATATATATATATATATATATATATATATATATATATATATATATATATATATATATATATATATAGAGAATATATATATATATATATATATATATATATATATATATATATATATATATATAAATATCTCTATATATATATCTATCTATATATCTATATATCTATATATATATATATATATATGTATATATATATAAATATATATATACATTTTACTGGTCTACAGTCTTGAAAGTTCGGATAATGAATACGTTCCAATATCTCGACAAAATGGCTAATTGTGCCAGATATGGTATTTCCATCCGGGAAGGCTACGCACCGAAAGAGGGTGTGTTGGCCCTGCAGTGATACAAGGGTATTGTATAACAATATGAATTGATTTATTAAAGGGACAGTAAGCTCCTTATAAATCGTTTTGCGATCTAATGAAGCTAATCATATATTGTATTATGCCTTCATTTTAAGGCGGTGTAAATTTGATATCTTGACACGATACTCACAAACGACTATATCAGTACAGCTCTTTGTTTACTACAAAACAGCATCATCTTTTGCGGTCTAGGCCTTGAACCACTATATATTCATTTTAAAGTTCTGATACTTTGTCATGTAAGACATGATGCTGTTGAGTGCTCATTGAAAACAATGCTACCAATCATCATAACGTGCCCTCTCAGTCATCAGTTGATGGAGTAACCCCTTACAGCTGATATTCATTATAAACCCAAACTTTCCAGATCCGACAGTGACCTCCATGTCACCTGCCACTTCCCCCTTCTCCTCCTACACACCCCGTCTTCCGGAGCCAAATGGTCATGAGAATGGGGGATATATATATATATATATATATATATATATATATATATATATATATATATATATATATATATATATATATATATATATATATATATATATATATATATATATATATATATATATATATATATATATATATATATAGACATTGTGCCAGATGTGGGGTATCATTTTGAGACCTAGATGAGGGGTACTTATCAGACCTAGCTGCAGGGTATATAGGTATATATAAATTGTGGGGTATTTGTATAAAATATATATACCCCACAACGAGCGCAGTAAATACCCCACAGCACGTGAATTATAAAACATGTACATACCCCAGGAATTGGGCATGTTAGTATATAACAGAGAGCAAGCGCAAAATATATCGCCCACAACGGAGATGCGTATACATCAATTGTAATGAATGTTTGGCTACTGTAAGACTACTGTAAGACGATAAGCACTGCGCATTACACATGTTATGGGATGATTACATCGTTGTGTATTACAAGAACAGGTTTGATGTACTTAATAGACGCTCAAGACGTCTTTCGAAAACACCTATGGATTTACAAGACGTGCATAGTTAATTCTTATTTTAATATAACTATTAAAATGCATATTTCATAATATGTCCCGAGCTACTTTAACAAAAGACAAACTGGAAAGACCATTTTTTTTATGTACAACGTTACATAGATAATAAAGTTACAGATCATTAAAAATAATATAGGCAATTGCAAAATCAGTTTGAAATATGAACCGCAGTCAAAAGTCACAGACAACTTTGTTATATACAATAAAATTGCCGACTTACTCACATGGGAAGGATGATCATACCAATAAGGCCACGCGTAGCTCTATTTTATATTCAAAACGTATGGATTTAACTAGATATTCAATGATACATTTACACTTAGCTGAATGCACTGCAGCGTCAGAACAATTCAATAAGCAACTATTGCCAAAAATATTTGTTGACTTGAATACGACCATTTACAGCCATAAATAAATTCAACATACCGTACGACGTTAGTAAAAGCTTCATTTTATCTTTTCTTTGTGAAAAGTAATATTGTGAATTTTTGCTCTTATCTGAGCGTCGGTTCTGACGGACGAGCATGGGAATTTCTCCTTAGCTTGCATGATGACCTCGGCTTTTACCGACCGTTTGTTGACAATGACGTCCTTAAACGAGGCGTAGAGGGTATAGATATGGGATAACTAAGATATATGTTTTTAGTACGATTCATTCAACATATTAACTCAAGAAACTGTAAGATGCTTTTGTGCGCAAAGCCCCTAGAACAATATACGTCTGCCTGAATCCCTATCCTTTTCATCACTTGCTTCTATTCGGGCATCTACTTCGACGTCACCCGTATCACAACAGTGTCTGTGCAATACACAAATACAGCACTTAATATCGATCTGTCAGTCCCCAGTACATTTGAGTTTTCATGGAATACCTATTTTGTAATGTGGTTTTATTGAGAGGTTTATATGGCGAAAAAAAACATTTTTTTAATGTAATGACCCAGCGTGAGGGCCAATTGTGGTGAATCGGTTTCCATGGATACACTTTTCACGCTTTGTACCACAGGTCTGAAGTGTTTACCAGTGAAAAATGCCATAAGAGGTATCGGTGTGTCCGTGGACTGGTTCATATTCTGATGTACCCTTCCCAATGTCGACACCTTTGTCCTCATGTTATCCATTTCCTTCTTCAGTTGTTGAGACCATCTTGCCGACAAATTTCATCTAATCCAACATTGTGCTCGCATTCTGTACAATAGTTGGCCTCGGGTTGCTCTGACAAGTCTCTATATGTGTCCACAGAGAATCTTTAGGAACAAATGCATAAAAAAACTCGCATGGCAAGACATCGTGCGGCTTGTACTGTTTTGTGGCATCTTCACGTGGGCGTCTACTGAAAATCAACTGTCCCTCTCCGACTTGCAAGACCTGTATGTTTACTAAATAACAGGCGTGCTAAAGTTATTAGGATGTCAGAAAGTACAAGAAACCAATAGCAACTCGATAGCATTTTTATGTGGTAGCAATTAAATAATTTCGCACAATGCTAGGGGTATCATTATATTATTTCATTCTTATTTCACAATGGATACCATTTGACTTGGTGTTTACAAATACATGTGCATTGGGTAACGTGGCGGATAGAGTCGGCTGGCTGTATTGAGAGCAATGGATGATGGCGATGTTGATAACAGGGGTGGAGACACTTACTATGATGTGAGCAATTTTCAATATCTTACCTTTGTTGTGTGGTATCGGAAGAATTGCGGGATTATACAGTGCATTATCTTTCTGACTACTGCGATAATGACCATGAGGGTAGCGTTGTATGTGAGAACCGTGATGTTGGGAATAGATTAGTTTGGCTATATACTGTAGCTTTGAAACGGTGAAGATAGTATAGGATTGCGATGTTGAGTATAGTACAGGGTTCAAATGCTGAGGATTTGTTTGCGTGCCAGTGTTCAGGATAGTGCAGGGATTGTGATGTTTTAGATATTGCAGAGCTTTAATATTGTGAAAAGCGTAGGGTTGCAATTCTAAAGATATTGTAGGTTGGCAGTGTTGAGGATAGTGTCGGTTGGCACTGGGGAGGATAGTGTAGTTTTGCAATGTTGAGGATAATGTATGTTGGCACTGTTGAGGTTAGTTTAGGATGTCACTGTTGAGGATAGTGTAGGTTGGAACTGTTGAGGATAGTGTATGTTAGCAATGTTAAGGGTATTTGAAGTTGGTAATGATTAAGGATATGGTGGGGTGGCAACATATGGATGTTGTAGGTCGGCAATGCGCAGGATAGTGTTGAGTGACGATGTTTAGGATGCTGTAGGGTTGCAGCGTTGAGAATAGTTTAAGGGGTCAAAGTTGAATACAGTATACCGTTTAAATGCTGAGGGTAGTACAGAAGACAGTGTTGAGGATAGTGTATAGCGTTAATGTTAAGTATAGTGTAGGTCAGCCAATGAAGGATTTTGTAGGGTCACGAGTTTGTGAATATATAAGAGATCAGGAGAATGCAGGGTGACGATTTAGTTAATAGTGTAGAGTGACAATGTAGAGCGTAGTATGTGTTGGCAATATTAAGGATGGTGTATGGTGGAGATATTGAGGGTAATGTACGATGTAGATGTTGAGGATATTATCGGACGGGGATGCTGTTAACGAGGATGGAGACACTTGCCACTATGTGAGTTTTCAATATAAGACCTTAGTTCAGGGGTATCGGCATAACTGTGGGGTATTTATAATGCCTTACAATTCTCACATATGTGATATTGTTTTGCGGGTTGAGGTGTTAGTAATAACGACAGTTATTGTTAATAAAGTTTAGTGGCGATGTAAAGGAGAGTGAAGGTTGCAGTTTGTAAGGATAGTATAGGATAGTGATGTAAAGGATAGCGCAAGTATGGGAATTTGCAAAATTTTCAATATAAGACCTTAGTTGAGGGGTATCGGCATAACTGTGGGGTATTTATAATGCCTTACAATTCTCACATATGTGATGTTGTTTTGCGGGTTGAGGTGTTAGTAATAACGACCGTTATTGTTAATAAAGTTTAGTGGCGATGTAAAGGAGAGTGAAGGTTGCAGTTTGCAAGGATAGTATAGGATAGTGATGTAAAGGATAGCGCAAGTATGGGAATTTGCAAAATGTGCCGGATGGCATTGTCGATGATAGGGTATGGTCGCGATATCATGGACATATTATTATTATTATATCATTTATTCGCAAATCAAAGTTTACAAAAAGATATATTAATTAAGCCATAAAAAATTAAAAAAATACATGAGTACCAATTAGTTTACCAATAATTGCGTCGGTATGGTCAGTACAGTGCGCGTCATTACATTGCAGTGCTTCGTATGGCAACTCTATATCAGCAAGTAAATCATTGAGTTGACCTTTGAACGCCTCATTGTTAGATGCATTAGCACATTTCCAAGAAGGCAAAGTATGCAATACTTTGCCCTGCATGGGCACAAATTCAACAGGAATGTCAAGCTCTAAAATTATTGGACTGTGGTCTGACAGGTTATGACCTTCATGTAAGCAATGATAATCGGTAATGCAGTGGAACATATTATCCAATGACAAAATATTCAACATCATTATTAAGCGCAATTAACGACCTTATCTCGTTCAACACATCTCGATACAATTCTACATTAATTGTACAGTTTGAGTCGCACGGCATGTATACAGTGATAAGAAGCATTTTAGCGTGTTTAGGTACTGTTATCACGCAAGCACTAAGTCTATTACAATCAGACGTCAGTGGCTCTATTGCACAACCAAGCGACTTTTTAAAAGCAATGGCACAACCACCATATGGTAGCCCGATTAGTAATTGTCCCTCATTGACCCCTGATACGCCAATCACAGTTACATCATCCAATTGATTTTCTAATAAGCAAAGGTTTTCTTGTAAACACCAGTGTTCTTGGAGTAACAATATATTACAATTTCGCAGCAATGAATTGATATAAGCTATACGATCGCTAGTATGTCCTTTACAATTGAAAGACGCCAGCGTTAATTTGTTAGTGGTAGCCATTTATGTATGAATAAAAAAAATAACAAAATGTGGTCACGAACATCAACGCGAACTTTTGTCTTCGTTGCTTACTTGCTTAGACTTGAAAAATCTCCGGACACAAACACCTTCGGGCCAGTAATCTGCTGATAGTACAGTATCTAGCTGAGATGCTTTAATTTCAGCCTTGAAACTGTCGAATTTAGACTCAGTACTGGAGGATGGATACTGGTAACCTTCATCATCATGACTACTTTGTTTCTTTGTTGCTGATGTGTTGTCATTGCTTTTCTTCTATCCAGTCTTGGGCTGATGTACCTCGCGTTGTGATTTCACAGGTTGTTGTGCCGGAACAGCTGTGGCATTTGGAGATACCGCTGCTGCTGCCGCATAGCTTTGTGGAGAACTAACAGGGTTATTCTCTATCTGATCCAACCTTTGTTCTAAGTCATTCATAGCGTTCAGTCTCAATTCCAATTTATTCAACCTTTCGCATACACTTATTGGATGCACCTCAGCGGGTGATGCCTTTGGGATGCGACCCAGTCTTATTGAGTCGACCGCAAACAAGGGAAGTTTTTTCGCGGAATCGAGCTTCATGATTCCCGACACTATATCTTGAATAACCTTGACGATTTTCAAGCGAGTTACCAGTGTCTCTGCGTCTAATAAGAGCGGGCAGAACCTGTTCGTCGCCCACTCTCCACATCAGTTCCTTTGCTTTTACAACCTCGTCCAAGGAGTAAAACTCACGGCATGCATTTACAATGCTTTCCCCAGGTGAGTTGTTCACCGAATGGGCCACGTAGGTCAAAACTGGATCTATAACAACCTTTGAGAAGAACTCGCTCCCGTCCGGCATGGCTGGTTCTACGCGGTTGATTACAGTCTTTTTCTGTAGCAGAAACGAGCAGGTTAACAGTCTTTAAGTTTGAGTCCTACCATTGAGTCGATCACGATTGACACTTAGCTCAGCTTTTTGTACGACTTTTCCCGATAAAAAACCACTACACAGACAAATTCGTACATCGAATCACAGTTATATCCTCTTCATCGCACGCGCGGTATGATCACCAATCCAAAGTACTAACTTTCGTCCACATAAGTGGACAGTAACTGTCACAATATCCGTAAATATCAGAGCTGTCTGAGCGTGTGCTGCCACTCAATCAGGGCCAATCTTGATCTCACAGTGGCGACGTTGATGACATTATTGGGTGGAGTTTTTCTAATGCCTCACTATTCTCAACTATGTGTTGAGGTTTTTGAGGGTTGAGGTGTTGATATTAACTGCAGTGTTGTTTATAGAGTTGGGTCGCAAGATAAAGGATAGAAAAGATTTGGGATGGTCAGGAAAGTGTAAGGTTTGCGATGTTTAGGATTGTGTTGGAGGGGCGCAGTCTTGCCATTTGTAGGATTGAAATGTTGAAAATTTCGTTGGGTCGGCGCTGTGTAGGATTGTATAGGATGGCAATGTTGAGGATAGTGCAGAGGATGGTGTTGAGGAAAGTATAGAATGGCTCTGTTAAGGGTAGTGTATGATGGTACTGTTGAGGATAGTGTAGGTTGGCACTGATGAGAATCGTGTTTGTCGGCAATGTTGAAGATATTTGAAGATGGCAATGTTGAGGATATGGTAGGGTCGCAACATTAAAGATATTGTAGGATGGCGGTATGCAGGATAGTATAGGCTGACGATGTTGAAGATGGTATAGAGCGGCAATGTAAGCTATAGTTCAGGTTAGCAATGTTGAGGATAGTATAGGATAGCAGTGTTAAAGATAGTGTAGGGTGGTCATGTTGAGAATAGTATAATTTGGCAATGTTGAGGATGATGCAGGCTGGCAATGTTGAGGTGAGTAGAGGGTGGCAATGTTGAGGATGATATAGGGTGGTGATTCTTTTAAAAGTGTATGGCGGTAGCGTTCGGATCGCTCATTGTGGTAATGTTGAGGATTGTATAGGATGGCTATATTGAGAACAATAGATGACGATGATGTTGTTAATAGAGATGTGTACACTCATCACGATGTGGAAATTTTGTAATATCAGACCTTATCGGCAGAATTGTGGGTATAATTGTGTGAAAACTGTGATGTTGGGAATAGATTATGGGGGCGGTATTAAGAATATCGTAGCTTCGAGATGTTCAGAATAGTATAGGCTTGCGATCTTGAGAATAATACATGTGTATGCCTAGTAGGGGGCATGCCAACCACCATAGGTTTATAACCTTGGAGACGGATTTGGGTAGTTGGGTGGACCTTCCCAAGGTACGCGACGTAATTAGGGGACCCAGACAGCCAGGGGGGCGCCCGAAACTAACACTTTCTCACCGAAAAAATCTCCGGTGGCGATATACTTCGGGGCTTACTCCTGGGTGTCCCGAGCAAGCGTAGGGTGGAGTGCACTAGATGCGGAGTGCACGAGATGGGAAAAATCGCCGGGAGCGAAAGAATTAGCAAGTCCCTCGTTTCCTTAAGTCCACATTGCAGCCATGAGGTTACCAAATAATACACGCAAATGTATAATAAGACTAGTCCGAATTGATGAAGGCGTACGTCATAGCAGGTCTCCCTTAATTGGGACGGCCAAACTGACTGCAGCGATGTAGGGGCCCCACCCGGGGGGATCAAAACGTCTCGAGAAGCGAAATAAAAGCAGGTGGTGTCCGGACGGGTCAAAAATCTGTTGGCCTTGCACGAAGCTGGCCGATGGCGCTCATCAGTGAGCTCTTCTCTCTCTCGGGAACGAATTTGAGAAGAACGGAAAATGCTCGGGAAAGTATCTAAAGGAAGCTTAGGTGAATGAGGTGTTAGTAATAACCGCCGTGTTGTTAATAGAGTTTAGTGGCGATGTAAAGGAGAGTGAAGGTTGCAGCTTTTAAGGATAATATAGGATAGCGATGTTAGGATAGCGTGTGAGAATTCTCAAAAAGCTTAGGAAGGCATTGTCGATGATAAGGTAGGGTCCTGATATAGTGAGCATATCACAGTGGCGATGTTGAGGATACTGTTGGATGGCGATGTTGGAGAAGGATGTCGATAGGGCAGCTATGTTGACGAAATTGCAGGTTGCAATATGGAGTTTAGTGTAAGCTCGGAATGTTTAGGATATTGTAAGGTAGCAATGTTTAGTATAGTGTAAGATAACGACGTGTAGGGTTATATGTGGTAGCAATTATGAGGATACTGCATATCGGCAATATTCAGGAATGCGTGATGTGGCGATGTTAAGGTCATTGTAGTTTAGCAACAATGGGGAGGCAATGTTGAGTGTTTTGTTGGGTAGAGATGTTAAGGGTAGTGTATGGTGAAGATATTGAGATAAATATAGAATGGCGAAGTAGTTAACAGGGATGTAGACACTCGCCACGAAGTTGGATGATGCAATATAAGACTTTAGTTCAGAAGTATTAGCTAAATTGTGGGATTTTCTAATTCCTTACTATTCTCATTTATGTGTTAATGTTTTTTAGGGTTGAGGTGTTGATATTAACTGCAGTGTTGTTTATAGAGTTTGGTGGGGAGATAAAGGATAGTTAAGATTGGGGATGGTCAGGACAGTGAAAAGTTTGCGATTGTTTAGGATTGTGTTGGGGGGGCGCAGATGTGAAATTTGTAGGATGGCAATGTTGAGAATTGCTTTGGGTCGGCGCTGTGTAGGACTGTATAGGATGGCAATGTTAAGGATAGTGCAGGGGGACGGTGTTGAGTAAAGTATACAGTGGCTATGTTAAGGGTGTATGATGGCAATGTAGAGGATAGAGTAGGGTGGCCATGTTGTGCATTGTATTAGTTGGCAATGTTTAGGATGCTGTAGGGTGGCAATGTTTAGGAGAATTTATTGTCGCAATATAGTGGATTGTATGAAGTGGCAATGTTAAGGATGATGAAGGGTGGCAATGTCGAGCAAAGTGTTGGGTGTCGATATTAAGGAGAGTGAAGGGGCCATTTGTAGTATGTATAGGGTGGCGAAGCTAATGGAAGCGTGTGATGGCAATGTAGAGGATGATTCATGGGGACGATGTTGAGGATGTCATAGAGCGGCAATGTTAAGCATAGCTCAGGTTAGCGATGTTGAGGATAGTGCAGGTTTACAATGTTGAGGATATTTTAACTTGGCAATGTTGAAGAATAAGTTGGTTGGCAATGTTGAGGTTAGTATAGGATGACAATATTGTAGAATGTATAAGGTGGCAATGTTGAGGATGGTGTAGGGTGGTGATTCTTTTGAAAGTTTCGGTTGCAGCGTTAGGGATAGGTTAGTGTATTGTGGCGATGTGGAGGATAATGTCGGATGGCTATATTTAGAACATTGGATGATGGCGATGTTGTTAACAGGGAGGAATACACTCACCACGATGTGGGAAATGTTCAATATCAAACCTTAGGGGTTTCGGCAGAATTGGGGGGGGGGGAATCTTTGATCGTGGAAATAGCGGTTCTTAACAAGAATATGATCATTCGATGATAATGGGCTACATATTGATGGGCTTTGGCTAGGAGTGGTGCACTGTCTGCCTGCTCGTTGCCAGGAATTCCGACATGACTCAGAACCCACACAAGCGAAATATTCTTGCCCCGTTCAATTTAAGTAGAATCAAATAGTATAACATTAAAAATAAAAACATTACGAAAATAACTCCCTTTGGTTGCCTCCAGGGCAGACAAGGACTCTTAGAAGATGATTAAACGTCGTTTACGAGACTGGGCAGTGCGGCCCAGAGCTATAGAAAGAACGTTTAGCTCAGCGTGAAAATTTGAAAAAATAGGCGGTTAACGCATACGGAACACAATTGAACCCATCAGAGCCGCATCCCCAAATAGGTGTCATTCTTTCGAACCGTCTGCGTAATGGCCGTGCGCCCCGATTTTTTTTATCTTTCTACCCGCAAAACCTGTAAAGAAAGGCAGATAACTCAGTGTTCGTTTTGCTGCCATCCGACAACAACATTAAATTTCTGGGGAAGACGCAAAACTACGTGATTTCTTTGTACCTGTATATGACATAATATACATAATACACAACGAATGTTCACGCTGGTTTCAGGAGTTACTTAAATACTGCGTTAAGTAGTTATGTCTTCGACGGCTCGATCGCGGGAAATTCAGGCAAACAATTCATGTTTTGAATGTTTTAAATACAATTCGTGTGAGCGAAGTCAGCAGATAGAAAAAGATGCTGTAAATCCTCCCTGCCCGACCACCTCCCTAACCCGATCGCCTCCCTAACTCGATCGATTTTTTCCAGTCCCTTTGGTCGGCCTATACTTTAGCATTGTGATAGAATTTTCTAACCCGATCACCTCCCTACTCTGTAAGTCAATCGATCATTATGGTCCCAACGCCCCATTTGATATTCCCTAAGTCTAACGAATGTCGGCTGGCGGAAGGATTAGAGTCACCGGTTGATTGCAATTAGCAGAACACACACACTCAGGCGATAACGCCTGCGGACTGAATAGCACTCTTGACATGTGAAACATGTTTGCGGTTTGTTATGTGTTGTAAGAGTATGCACTGAAGCTTTGATGATCTTGATCACAAAACTCCCTCTTGTTACAACCCACACGTAAGATAGAAGTAGCGGCTATATAGGGTGTGGATATTGGTCTTATGAATCATTATCTCACTGAGCGTCATGGAAGCAACACGGAAATAGGCGACGAGAGCTTACACTTTAACGGAAAGTAGAACTTATCGGCACGAAGGTACGCAAGAGCAAGAGCAATCAATATCTTTGGTATCGGATAATCAACAGTTTAAACCATACTGAAACGTAAAGCTGAATACATTATGGCATATGAGGCTAATGAAGAACCAAGTCGCAAGCGTATTCGGACCCGTGTTGATAGTGAAGAGTTAAAATGTGCCATATGGACTTTGTTTCAGAAGGCCAGCTCCATCAACGTTCCTGTCAGCGGGTCTATGTTGCAAGAGAAAGCCCTTGAGTTCGCCGCTAAGATGAAAATTAAAGGTTTAAAAGCTTCGAATGGCTGGTTTGAGAAATTCCGTTCTCGTCATAACATAACGCACCACGTTGTCAATGGCGAGAGTGGGGAAGTGCCCCAAAGCAGCGTGGACGATTGGACCAGCAAGCTGCCGAGCCTCATCCGTGGCTATTTGGCGTGGTTTCAACATGAGCACAGCAAATGACCTGCAGGAGGACGACCACTCCCACGATATCCCCCTTGCACAATTACACAAGGACTTAAGAGCGAACATGACTGACCCCATCACGGATACTGAGGAGTATGTCGCTTACGACGATTAGGCGCCGACCACGGAGTAACTGGAGGATGTCTCTCAAATCACTGGCGTTTCACAACCGGCTGAGAGCGACGACGACGACGACCACGCGTCCTCCACCACACAAGAAACGACAGCCATGACCTTCAGTGAGTGCCTTCAGCGAATAGGCGACGTGATGATGTTCTGTCTAGAGAAAGATCTGGGGGACATGATGCCATTTGTCGCCTCCCTTCATAACCACTAGAGAGGAATGCCATCGCAGCTAAAGCAACCGCCAAGCAAGTTTCGATAAAGACATTTCTGCAAAAGTGATTACTTGTACACGTATATTTGAATATCTGATTTTCCAAATAAACAAAAACCTACATTGTATTGTGAAAACATCTCTTTTTCTGTTGTTTTTTTTTTCGCCACGGTTGGATATTCTGTAACCTGACCACCTAAGTCGATCGATCAGCGGCAGTCCCATCTTCCGTCGACTTAAAGAGGTTTTACTGTATATGAAATAAGTATGGACAGCTCCCAGTTATTCTGTTAATGAAAGGTGGGCGTTATATATGAATATTATGTCTGGGTCGATATATTTTTCATGCGGCGCGATGCTAGTAGGTGGCTTTTATCAGTGGCCTATTTCACGTACGTACCTTAGTCAACTATCATGCTTAGCCGACTGTGATAAGCCGACTATACAACTTAATTGCGTTCCACGAACACCAGAGACGACTAAGCGTAGCCCGGGAGGGGGGTTCTTTCCTTGGAAAAGGGTAGGGACAATATCTATACCAAGCCAAAGTGAGAAAAGGGAACCATTTACATACCAAATCCTCTGAAAAAGACACATTCATATATGAAAATATTAAAAGGGTCACCAATACATACACCAAAATTAATGATCCCTAATCTTATCTAGACCACCTCGAGGAGCTACAAGGTACATTGTAGACGCTGTTAACTATCCGCAGAGTTGAACACAGGCGAAGTTTTAGCTGTAATTCCTGAGATTGATAAAATTATGCATATGAAGCTATTCATTCGGTTCGCTACTCGTTTGGATTTGAATCAAAGACGCCGACATTTATATATTATCGAATTTCCAATACCAAGAAAGGGTCACAAGCCAATTACTTGAGAAACTGGACAAAAATATAAAAAAATCGCCGGAAAAAAAGAAATTTGTATCATTCACTTTACATTTACTACAACGTAGTGAAACTATTATTTCCTAGTGATAAGCTCTCCATGATGGAGCTATGCTGTTGTTAGAGTAAAGAAGATGATAAGGTCAGTGAACGTAACTTCTTCATCAAATGCACATCGAATTGCCTAAGGTCAATTGAACCTGGCGCCGTTTGCATAGATTTTAGTCTATGCTGCTTCAAAAATTAACAGGGTTATTAAATGATCGCTTTAATGCCCTCACTTACGACCGCTGAACTTTTTTCAAACTCAATAATAGATCTCTATGACGTTTCAAAAGTGTTGGTGACACGCACGGCGCAATGTGTTGACCAGGTTGTGGCTGGCAGCGCGAAATTCTGAAGCTGACGGCAATTATCGAGCAAAGCTGATAGCCAATGATGTATTTATCGTAAACGTCTAGTGATGAGGATATCAAAACGAAGACATTCGGATATCAAAAAGCCTTATTCGAGCTTGAACGAAACGGGCCATGACACGCTTTCATCAACATTCATTCATCCCTTGCATTGATTTGCCACTGAGTTGGGGAATAAACAGACCAACAGTCTGATCGAATACATTGCACAAGCTCCAAACTTGGTTCAAAAGTGCTATAAAATACGGGTAGCCGAACAAATTTGCAACAGGAAGATAAAGATTCCACCATTAACTCAGTTTCGCTAATAGACGGTTACAAATAGGGAAATCCTGGGGTTTCCCTGGGAAATCCCCTGGCAACGCACCTAGCTGGCTGAGCATAATCAACGTTGCTAAGTCGATAACCGAAATCGTTCGTGATACGCTTTAGTCGACTAAGAACTTTGACATTTTAAATGAGTCATCTACGGAAGGATAGTCGGATTCGGACTACGGTCGGCAGGGTACGCGAAATAGGACACAGCAACAGCGTCGGACGCGCAGGGACATGTTCGTAGCGCACCTTGTGTCGACCACCGGTCTCACTTTTGAACTAATTTAAAGAAGTATATTTGGCTGGTTCTCCAATTGGTCAATCCACAAATGTACCATACAACAAATCGGTTATCTAAAAGCTACGTTTAATATCGAAATATCTGATGGAATAAATGAATACATTTGAAACTCCATAAGGAAAACAGGTCATGAAAAATACACTGGGTGATTCAAGACAATACCAGTATTGTTATCAATATCTGCTGCAGAAATAAGCGACGTACCATTCGAAATGTGAGGCGTGGCTACAAGAACGTACTATACTATTTACATCATCATCCAATACTATTCAAACTTCTTCGGAGCTGGTAGGATCATATTCTTATGCGGATATCAACAGCCCCAACCATCCCCAATATTTGCCTTGTCTTTATTTGTTGTTAGTCTTGTAAGTCTCATTCTCATAGATTCCAATGACGTGTCCATAAGATGAAACCCTCGTCCGGAATAAGTTTAAACCAACTAACTTTGATCGACGTCGGCTGAATCTAGGCCTACGGGATGCTTCCTTAAAGGTGTGCGATGTTTAGAAACTGAAGGGTTCCCACTTAGTACAGGGCCTAGAGTTTGTGCTGTTTCTGGTGCCACCTTTGACTGGTTTCCACATTTATATACTTCTCTGTGTCGATGCAATTTTTTAATTGGTGGTCTGTATTTACTTTATGACATCAATTATCCACAAACCTAACAAGGTAACCCAAAGTAAGGCCGGTGCATACACACGCTTAATTGGGCTTAAGGAAGTCCACGAACCCCGCTGCGCAGAGCTGGAGCAAACATGTCGGCTGTCGTGAGTAGGGAAGAGGCAAAGAATAACAGAAGACGGTAAAACTACGAAGGCTAAAAGAAAGGGTTTTGTATCTGGCGCGTTGCCTGAACTAAATCGCCATTCATCACCTGTAAACCATAAACATCTTATACGTTGTGCAATGAACATTATATTTATTCGTACCCTTTGTTACCTGCATGTGAATATATCAGAAATATTCTTTGAACGAGTTGAATACATGGACGAGACGCATTGTGGCACAAGCGCGGGCCACTGTCAGCGCCGCATCCCTTGAGTTAACGATTACCGGACCTCTAGCAACTGCCCTTACAAATCGTCAGTTTCCATCGTTTTCCTGTCACGGATACCGCAACGTTGAAGCTATGGATTCATGTCCTTAAGAGGAATGCCAAATTTGTCGGTGGATCGCATGAAAATCGAAAGCTTCCTTCATTATTCTGAAAATGTCGAAACTGAAGCGGTCAACTTTCCCTTCGATGTTCAACTATGGTTCGTACAACCCAAAAGCTACCGATCGCCCTCCACATTCCCGAGCAGGCTAGAAGAGAGGAGAGAGGAGGTGAAAAGCTTAACCAATCCGGGTGTGTCCTACCGACATTCACAGTTGGAGCATAAACTAAGTCAACGTTTCACGGATTATCGCCCATCGAACTCATTATGTAAAATGTAAATGAAACAATTCTATTCATGGTGTGGGCGACTCTGATTTCGATGACCAATTAACCATTAAACTCTCTGGGACAGTCATTGAAGATATAGCAATGTGCTTTGTGCCATTTCCAATAGACCAAAAGCAACCTAGAAAAGTGTTCATGTAGAACCTCAACTATTTGTAAGTATTTGCCTACAGTGATTTTTAGCGGTAATTGTCGGATTACGCTTATACATGTACATCAACAATTGAAAGTCTGTAATCTTATGACGAGTCATTGTCGATCTCTTATACTTTCTATACCCTGATGAAGTAACAAGGTACGGAGTGAATCATATATTAACAGAACACCCAGTGTCACTAATGGGGAGTTAAACATATTTTTATTTTTCAGTCAGTTTGTGGTTTTGATGCTGGGTGATGTAGTATGCTACATAGATTTCCCGACGGCAATGTTTGTTTAGTAAATCAATTATTAAAACAGAAAAAATTCCTGTTGCGTAGCAGAAATTGGATGTCGTGGAAACGCGCACTGTTTGTTGTCAAACAGAACCCCAGGATCACACCGGGTAAAATCGCATGCGCTCCTTTAACTATTGCAGATATGTGACGTTAGCGTAGAATCAAACATGTCTGCCTTGGTCAGTGACCCCAGCCTTGAGGTCACCCGAGTCAAAAGTTAAATTGTCTTGGATCACCACATGTTGACAGGGAAGAGAAGGTCGTAAACAGGGGCAAATAGTTGTCCTCAACCTGGTATGATGGGATGAGATTAGGGCCCTACCCACACGACATTACCGTCGCGCCGCTATTCCTCGCCAGCTGCCAGACATAGCCCGCCTGATCGAAATGATAGGCGTCTAGAGTTAAATCGCAAGCAGTCTCTTAAATGCCTGATCATAATGATCGTGCTATTGAGTCTTGAATAGCCCCTCCTTCTCCGGTGTTTATCGCCCTCTTCCGCTCTAATCGTTCGCTTTCCTCGCGCGCTCTTTTCCTGTCTGAGCTCATCTCCCGCAGGTTTTACGACCTTCATCGTCGCTTATGCCTCTCGTGGTCACTCTCTGCTGAGCCTGGACTCGCTTCACTTGGCTGTCCTTCTTCTTCCCCCAACCCACCTACAATGCTAAACCCTTTCGTTTCCGCCATATTGTTTTTCTTTGCCTCTTCTTTACTCCTGACAGCCAGGCCTTCCGGCTTTTGCCTATTAATGCGTGATTGGTTTCGATATTGCTTGTTCACGTTGCTAATGTTCTTTATGATGGTAAGCCATTTAATGTTTCCCCAGCTCTGCTCAGCGGGGTTCTTGGTCTTCCCTGAACCCAATAAGGTGCGTGTATGCACCGCCCTTCCTTTCGGTTTCCGTGGGAGGTTTGACGATAACAATGACATAAACCAACAACCAGACAGTCGTGGATGAACAATCTGAGGAAGTGATACACACCCATTGAAATCAACAAAGAGGGCGGCCCCGTCTGTGCCGGTAATCTTGCCCTATGTTTCTACAGCATGACGCGTATATGACTTTTATTCCAATGCAGCTAGAGGAAGTCCTCTCTCAGATCAGCTATCGAGAAGGAGCAGCCACACGCACCAGCTTTACTTACCGATAACATCATCGTTTTTTTACATAAGCTCAAAAAAATAGTCAGAATCACGCCGAAATCAATTCCAGAATGTGTTTGAAATTAGGATATACTATTATGCAGAAGAAACCCGCAACACTACCAATGCATTTGTAGAGCGATTTCGTAGCTGCAAGCAATCTAGCGCACGACGAAGTGATGTCGCCTTCATCATTCGAGGGTGGTGTCGTAGATACGTCCGATGTATACATCCACATCATCCATAACCTACATAAGTTGTATCCAGGAAATCGTATGGAATTGATTACTGGTCTTCGCGACGGATCCATGGCTTATGATATTGCTGACCAGGTCTCCCCCTTGAACTCTATTCGATTCCGCCTAAGCCTAATTACTCTGAAAGTAGCCGTCTTATTGACGTCGTGCGATGGTCGTAACCGTACACGCGGTGAACGATATATATAAAGGGATAAACTACTATGTCCGTAAAAAGTCAATGCCTTTTTCCTATCCAAATGTTTACAAATATTTTAGTTTCACCATTTTAACATTATAGTCTAGTCTTAATAACGTACAAGAGACTTTCTTTAAGGAATGACTCATTTGAATTTTGAAAATTATAGCGAAATTACATTTTACCACGTAACAATTGCGTTCACATTACCTGGTAACCTCAATATCTTCCCTACAACCAAATATACTTTGGCCCAAATGGTCCAAATACTGTTTAAGCATGAGCGTAGAATATGTTTTTTTAAAGTTTTTAAGATTAAAGTTTATCATTTTAATGCAGAAAAACTGTATTTTTTCTCATTATTCGTCCATCTACAACTATGAATAAGTTCGCAGAACACGGCCATTGGCTCATGATGATCATATCTACAACAAATATTATAATTCTTATCCCTGATGACGAAAAATTATTTCCCAATTTCTGTAGTCCGAAAATATACGCAAAAATATATGGCACGAAAGACATTCAGAGGACCAAAAGTATATACCGGGATTATAAAGTGACAAAAGATTTTTATTCGCATTACACGTTTTCATTTTATTATATGAGATATAAATATATATATATATATATATATATATATATATATATATATATGTATATATATATATATACATATATATATATATATATATATATATATATATATATATATATATATATATATATATATGTGTGTGTGTGTGTGTGTGCGTGTATGAGAGTGTGTGTGTGTATATTTATAAAAAAAAAAACTTCAAATAATCGCAAGAGAGTCTGACGACGCATTTTGTTCCTTTCAACAATCTTCGTTATTTCAGTTGACAGGTAATCAAGATGCAAGATTTGTGCTTTGCCGTTTTCGTGGTTCATACAGTTTGCACATGCGCAAATTGTTATGATTCTCAGGTCATAATTTGCGGACAGGCAATTCCTCAGGCAGTGATAACCCCAAATATGCGTCCAGTGGAACTGTACAATTGTGCTATGCTAAACTATACTGCCACCTGAGACTCCACCGCCCTGAGATTAAATGGGATACTATTCATTTCAATGAGGACTGCTAAATAGATGTGGGTGGCGCACTTCGCCTATTGTTGTGCTATGCATAAATAAAGCAAACGGTAAATATCAAGGGGATATACCGAGGTTGTAACGCTTTAAGCTTTACATATTACCACCATAGTAGTATATCGCATGAATAATCGTTAGTCGTAATGCCCCTCAAGCGAAATAGTATTTTGCAAATATTACCACAAACATTGGAAAATAAAGCCTACGTATTCGCGGCAAGAATGGGTAAGAATTGCGCACGCATTAGTTTTATATGAAAAACACTCAGTTAATTCAGTGACAAAAAATTTTGTGATTGACTTTTGTTTAGCTCGCACTACCTTCTTATCCTAGAGTCATGTATTCGTTTTAATTAACTTCAATATCATTATACGCAGAAATAAAGTCATTTAAAATAAGACAAAATACCAATAATGCTTTTCGTATCGGCTCAGCGTTGTGCACACAAAATCAATGATCGTTCTAAACATGCCAAGCGACATATGCACAAGTCGAGATGCTTGTATGATTGGTGTCGGGAACCGAGCACCTGTTGCGACCATAATTAACCCGCTACTGACCTCTCTCTCTCCTATTCGTAATCTTATCTCCACTTTTCCCTATGCTTCACGCTTACCTTAACCAGCGTCCGTATTTTACCCATGGTAAAACAAATAACAATAAATTATCAGAAAAGTTCAGCCA